>JACCIC010000148.1:77500-402500 GCA_018907035.1 Sycobia sp. Sy_11 | reverse complement strand
TACATTTGTATAATATATATATATATATATATATATATATATATATATATATTATGTAAATATTGATGCAAATATTACAAAACGTGGGAAAGATAATGCATGTTCGATTTTTTTATTCCGTCGATAAATCAATATAATTTTTTAATAAATCGAATGAATATGTATAAAATTTCGTTAGATGGTATTTTTAAAAGATTTTCACATACATGACAATATGTGATCTTGTATATAAGATCGAATGATTATAGTTGCGCATTCATAGCTTTTCAATACCATATGTTGCATGATAGTGTATTTTTTATTTTATAATAATATCAAGCTAGCCGCCTTTCTATATATATCTGTAGATGGGTTTATCATCTATCATGAAAAAAAATATATACATATATTGTTAAAACGCAATGCTATTTGATATATATATATGTGAGAGTAAAAATATTTACACATATAAATATATCTAACTTTCGATTGGTAGTTTAATTGTTCATTCGGGGTCAATGCGCGTGTATAGAGAACTCGAATCATTGCCATGACCTCTCGTGGCGATAATGGAAATTCGCATAAGCTAATAAACGGCCTGTAATAGCATGCAATGCACCACAATTATATTCACGTATTTCCAATTCTAAGATAATTTCTATGGAAGTCGCGAATTTCGCATTACATTGTAGAGAGTATTAGAAGGACTACTGTGCAGTAATTAGATATGATGGTAAAGCATTCAGGAATTCTAGCATTAGTCTTTATCGACCTCCCGAGACCAAAGGACGTTTTATGACTGGACTATGACGTTTGAAGTTTCTCACGGAGCATCGCTCTGATATAGCACATATCTCGTACTTGATAATAAAGATTGACTTCGATCAGCCTGACACCTTCTATAAATTTTTCACTGAGTGGGATTTGTTATCAGTGCAATCATAATCTATTTTTAAGACATATTGACGCACTATTACGAAGCCACGTTCTCGTCGGGTTTCCCAAAACACGATTCGTCGTATACAGCATTTCCCGTGCCCGCTTGCTTCCCTACTATTGCCTTTTTTTTTTTTTTTTAACAAATTAGCTATATTAATGCGATGACACTTTTTTCCTCGCGCGTCTCGACTAAAGGCCCCTAATGCCCACGGCAGTTTTCCGCGCGCTAAATAATTGAGAATCGCACGCACGCGTTTTATTATCGTAACATTGCGCAAAACTGCCGAGTTGTTAAAAATAAGCGTCAAAACAATGCAACGCAAATACGTTGAGAAACGAGAGTAAAAAAAATCATTTAAAAGCTTACCACTGTCGACAAGAAATAACTTTTCGCGATGTATATATATATATATATATATATATATATATATATATATATATATATATATATGTACAGAAATATCAATTTATTTAGCCATCCGAAATATTCCGCTATATATACCATTTATGAAAAAAAAAAAATACTTAGGTAACAACGTATCCTCGTGTGCAATAAGAAATTATTGAAAATAGAAAATAGAACTAAGAAATATGACTAAAACTCCAAAATTGCAACTTGAATAAATAGAATTGAACCTGCTACAATTCCTAGATTTAATTTATTTTATGATATGGAAACGGCAAACAATCATAAAGACTGGACCGAAATAATAACAATTAGATGTGATAAGAAAGCAGTAAGTTAAGGCTGATATTTGAAGAATTATTTTTATAAAATATCTTTTTTTCATTACAGTATGTATTTAATTAAAAGGTAATTTTTATTCTTTAATAAATTTAAGATTTAATATTTTTTTATCTGCTATGCGATTCTAAAATATACTAAAGCATTTTCATAAATATATTTAGTATAAAAACCTATTTTTTAATTAAAATATTAGATTCAATATATTTAAGATATTAATTTTTTAATTTGCAATTAAAAAATTGCAAATTAGGTCAGAGTATATATATATCCTTAATTTATCCACATGTAGGTCTACATATGCTATTGTTAGGAATGAGAATTTACAGATTTGTCTAATTTTATTTTCTTTATGATTGGAAAGAAATTTTACAAGTATATCTGTAAAATCCGTGTATGGTAATTAAAAATTATAGGCTAGTTGTATTTCCAAACTAATAAGTCGTATTTCTTGCTATACATTTTATGGATACTGACATCTAAAGAGAAAAGTTATAGATATTTAGATTTATATCCCCGTTTCCATAATTATAGCTGATCGTTGATTATCAGTGGGTCTTAACTGCCTCCGGAAACTCGCTTTGGAATTTATAGACAGTCCCTTGCCAGGTATAGGATCTAAAATAGGCCAAAAAACCTCGAGTATTGATTGAAAATTTGTGTTTTTCTTTTTATCTCTCACTGTGCTATTATCTAATATTCATTAGTATATTATATAAATGAATTCTGCCATCTAATTGGAAATTAAAAGTTTATATAATAAATGCATCCAAGCCTTCCGAGAAACTTTTCAAGTATACGCACAGATAAATAAGTTTTCTTGACTTCTTCAAGGTGAGGGTATACATTTATATTTTTTTTTTTTTTTTTTTTCATAATATTAACTTATTCCATCGCGATCCGATCACTGGCGGCCTTTCGTTCTTAGTTCAGTGAACCGCTTATTAATTTGTACTTTTCTTACTTCCAAGATGCATATATAATCATACGCTATTTAAACAGTATTCTCTATTTTATCCCATTGTATTCGGCGTGTATATATATATATATATATATATATGTATGTATAATTTAACCACAGTGCTATATAGGACTTCTGATTAGCTGAATTAAAAAATTCCAATAAATTTGCATATTATTATATGATGGAGTTTCCCACGAAGGAAAAGTTATTACGTGACTTAATTATGATTTTATCCTAAGCCGTTACATTACTTAAGATTACATTGACAACGTTATACACTAGACACGTATACACACACACACTATATATATATATATATATATATATATATATATATATATATATATATCAAGATATATATGTATATATCTTGAATTCTTCGAGAGAGCGCGCAACGAATTTCTCAACCCGCCTAGAATACATGGTCGCGCGTACTATCATACCGACGAATGAATTTATACCAAAGTCAACCTAATAGAACATTTACCATTATACAGAGATCAGAGCCGATCGTAGTCGATCGATCAAAAATTAAAAAGCGAATCGAGAAAATTCCGTCTCCGATCGGCGAGAAACCGCAATGGAAAATTCGCGTACACGCCCTCCCCCCACCCTCCCGTCCTCCCTTCCGCTCGGAGGAAATGAACGATCAATCGTGTTAAAAACTTCCTGTGTGTAAATACATATAGATTTTTATTAACGTGTACAGCCACAAACTCGTAATTAAAATTTGTCTGTATACAGCAAGGCAGAAAAAAAAACAGAAAAAAGAAGAAAAGACAATATATAACCAGCAGAAATATATATATATATATATATATATATATATATATATATATATATATATACGCGAAAGATAAGAGTTGCGGAAAAATGAAATTTATCTGCATTATTGTTTCACTTTCCCACCGGCGGAGGACTCTGTGCAGTTATATCTATATATAACGCACGCGGAAGATTCCGGATATACCTGTTGCGTGCCGCAGACCATCGGGGATCGAGATGTATAAGTCTTATCGAGCTGTCAGAAGCGCAGCGCGCACGTATCGCGACTTTCCCGAGTTTATCTACATGTACATGTACATACATCTGTATGAAACTGAGTAGCGACAATGCGCAAATCCGGTAAATGCAGTTTCAATCCATTTATATACACCGGGTGATGGGGGAAAAAGTAATTGTGAAAAAAACCAACGAATCACATACACGTCGCACACACGTGCATGCACAAAAAAGCTAGACAGACCTTACTTTCCCCCGCGATCTCGCTTTTGGTCTTTTCTCTCCCCCTCCCCCCCTCCCACCTTCCTCCCCCGATCGGCCACCTGTTTCACGAGACCGAAGATTATATGTGTATATAGAGATCGAGCGAATATAAAAGCCGATAATTGATTAGCCGGCGTGCGCCGCGCGCCGTGAACGCGGCGGGGCGTCGGGGCGGGAGGGGGGGGAGGACCGGAAATCCGCGGCGCTTCCTACTACATCGATTGGACTAAGGATCGGAGCGGGGGTGGAGGAGTAGGAGGAGGAGGAGGACTTTCTCGCCCACCAAGAGATGCAATTAATTCCTCACAAACACACGTGCACACTCACGCCATGTGCAACGATCGCTTATTAGGGGGTTGTACGTAGACCGAGAGGTATATGTGTGTGTTTGTGTGTGTGTGTGTGTGTGTGTGTGTGGCGTTTTTTCCTGACCGAACTATATAATGATAATTGCAGATATGACTCGGCCGTATATAATATAAACGACTAGGAGGAAATGTGGGACAAAATGAAAAGTCCGCACATAACACACATACACACACACAATTTACGGGGATTTAACGATGGCGCGAACCCTCTCGTTCCGAGCGCAATTTATCGCTTATATATATATATATATATACACACACAAACACACACACACATATGTAGCAGATAAATGTGCAATTTTAATTCGATTGTCGGCGCGAGCTTTTTTGTTGATTTGCGCCCGTTTTCCGCGAAGCTCGATCCGTTCCTGCTAGATATGGCCTTGATAATTGCCCCGTTTGTTGGCTTATGGAAATTTTTATAGATATAAATATACATACATACATGCATACGTATGTATATATATATATATATATATATATATATATATATATATATATCCGGTATCCTTGGATCCTGTATATTATGTATACCGACATATCCGTCGATCGTGTGATATACCAACATATGATTATACTTCCATTGCGGCTTTTATCTGTAGACGTTACATATAATATAATATAATATAAATATAGAGACTTATATATATATATATATATATATATATATATATATATATATATATATATTAATTCGAAAGTAGTAATATATAAATTTTGATTATTTGTATGGAAGATTAAAGTCCCAGGAAAAATGAAACAGAGGCGGGAGAGTCACTGCACGATTCGACGAGACACATTCGTTATTTGTCCATCTATTTTATTCTATAACAGCTAATTATATCTAAACAAATCGATAGGAGCGGTGCAAAAATTAAATCGCTTGCGATAATGTATACATATATAAATAAGTTCTCATAAGCCTTTTAACGTAGAAAGATAAATCCTGACAAATGAACGCAATTCTAACCCGATCTTTATTCTTTTTCTGTTTCAGGTGAGTTATTTTATAGACACTACCGTATACAACTTATTTCGAGAATTATATCTGAACCACGTGTAATGAAAGTTTCATTAACTGATTTTATCGGTAAGTGATGGATAAAAATGTTTGATAAGATAAGAATTTTAATGGATATAACACGTTTGATAGCTTTACCTTCGTTATTTTATTGGTTTTGCTAATTGTATAACAATCGAAGGAAAAATGGAAAAACATGAACTGGCCGAATAAAAACCTTGCATGATTTTTTCTCTCTCTAAATTCACAAGCAATATCCGAAGCCATAATTATATTGGTTTACTTAAGTAGACTGTGGATTTTCTGTGCGAAAACAAACACATTAAGAAATATAAAACTGTTATATTTCATTATTTCAATGTATATATTGCAGATTAATCGTGGATTTTTTATATTTTTATATCAATATTCATATAATGGATCAGTTGTTCTTTTTTCATGACAGATGAAAAATATATGCATTACATATTCTCCATAGTCGAATTCGCATGTCACATATGCTGTAGCTGTAATATCTAGAATCAATCTTATAATGCACTATGTAGACTTGATCTGAATGCGAATTAAAGTAAATCAAAGCTAATGACACTCTGAATGAGTCGAAAAGTAGAGTTTTACCAAGACTATATTTTCTCGGATTAATACGTTTTATCATACTCTTTATCTTCTATACTTCTGTCAAATTCTTTATTAATCATGTGTTTTCTCAATTTCAACCTTTCAATTTAAATAAAGGACCCAGGGCTTTTAAGGTCAAAGATCAGATCCAGTTATATTATCTTTATTCTTGTCTAATTTTCATATTTCTGAAATTCCAGTGTACGTTGTCGAAGAGAAGATTAACAACTGATATACGTAACAGTCGAATATAATACAATTACTCTTATAGCTTTCATTTTATTTATGTTTTTTTTATAATTTTTTATATTTTATTAGAATGGAGGATACTGTTTTCAAATGTAATTTTTAAACGATTGCTTATGGTGAAGTAAAAACAAATGACTTGACGTCTCTTGTTATTATGCGTATTATGATTGCAGCCATGATGGCGCGAATAGACTAAAGAGTAGTCATAGCTGGGTGTATTTAAATTTTGATATTATGACGAGTATGACAATGTAAAGCCATTGTCAGACAGAACATGTGCTTTTAGTTTTATAGACTTCGATCTCGATTTATATACGTGCTTCCGGTTCAGTGCTTAGTATTAAAACATCGACGTGTATTAACTTGATCACGTGTTTGATCACATGATGGTTTCACGTTCTCATTAGAAAGATAATATAGTTAAAAGGAAATTCATCCAACTTCTCAACGGTCCAAATATTGTCACGCCATGCAACAGAGATTTCAATTCATGGTTAGATTTTGATGCAATTTCAAGCAGTGATTAATAATATTTGTATTTAAACTATTTAAAAATATAGTTAGATTTTTTTGCTGACTATTTTCATTTCCTCATTTTCGAAATGTTTGTATACTGAGTTAAAAAATGCTTGTTCATTTTGAAAATTGAAGACGTGTAACCCCAAGACTAATATCAGACCAAGACAATTGTTTAATTATCTGCACTTCTCCGATTCGGAGACAATATTGGGCTAAATCGGGTCTTGGTTTTGGTATTGGTGAAGCTCAGAAGGAAACTGTATTTGAATTGTCATAAATGAATTAAAAAATGAATACATGACCCAGTATTCCCTTTGAATAATTTTTAAACATTTTGACTGGCAGGAATCGCTTTTTAATGGTCACTTACGAGAAGTCAATACAGAGAAAATATAATCATGTCACTATGGCCTTCATCTGTTATGAATATTATATCTAATATGACGAACTACAAAAAATTTTGTTAAATGTTACTGTTCTCCCTACGCCTCACAACGTGAACTCGTGTTCAAATCTAAAACTAGGTATACATAAATTATGTGACATACCATACAGCCGAAACGCGGATTATTTCTTCATGTTCCCTTCGCGTTGTGCCGTGCCCTCCAAACCTTGCTTTCTTTGTATCCGAAAAATCCTGTTATATAGAAACGCATTTCCTAAATGTGTCACACGAAACTGGTCCATTACACCCAGCTATCTTGCGTACATTACCGTAAATCAGTTTCCAAACTTCAAAAAAAAAAAAAAAAAAAACGAAGAAAATAAGAAAAGATTACAGCTATTTACAGTTCACCAAGACTATTCGTGGCCAATGAACGTAATAATAAATAACTTGGTTGTGTAAGTATGTGTTTACCGGCGTGCATTATATCGAACCTATATATATACGCGATTCGCAAGCGTTAATAATTCAAATTGGAATTGGAATAAGAGGAGAGGGGGGAGACCGTTAACCATTAACCTGAGCATTAATAATCCACTTCTTGCCAGGGTCTGAAAGCTACTATCTCTTTCTCTCTCTCTCTCTAACTCTGGCCTTTTACATCCACTCTGCGGTGGGCTATATATGCGCCGCCCGAGATCGCTAGGTAATCAGCCAGCGAAACGATTAGAAGTTTATCCTCGCAGCGCTCTCTCAGTGTCTCCTTATTTGCTTTGGGGCTATGCAATTCCATTGATACTCTTAAAAAGGGATCGCGCTAGGTACACAGAGAATGTACAAATATATATATATACGGAGGGGTCGAAGGGGGAGAAACAGGGAGAAACTTTCTCGAGAGTGCTCCTGACCAATTATTGTGCATTGCGCTCATGCGGAGGCCTATATGAGAGATCCGCGACGCGGGTTCGCACGAACGTTTCACCTGTTGTCGGGGGAGGGGTGGTAGTGTGGTGGGCTGGCGTCAGGGGGAGAGATGGGGAATTACTTGGGATTATACATCAGGAATGCAAGAGCACATCTCTCGCGCAGCGCGCCAAGGACGCCCGGCGAAGCCGGGGAGAGGTTTTCACTTTTGTATTCTTTCACGGCACATCTTCTGTATGGGATAGAAAAAGGATTCGTGGATATCTCGTTAGTGTATAATAGTACTCTTGTCCTCGGCGATAAACTTATGTGTATAAGTACGCGAGGGATCACGAGAGCGAGCGAGAGAGATGGGGTGGCAGAAGAGGGAAAGAGAGGTCGCTAAACGGAACAGATTCGAAATGCACCGTATAGCTTGGACTTGAGCAAGGTCCAATTATGGAAGTTGCATGAAGGAGCGCTCGGTCGACAACGATGCATTTTTTCTCTTCGTCTCTTCAGCGACACATGTATAGTACGTACGAAGCTTGCCGGTTATTAAACGACATTTGTTATTCGAGTATAAATTTCATTACATGTGAAAGCGCTCCATTGACTTGGAATTTGGATGAGTTAGTGTTTAGGGGATCGTATCATGGATTTGTATATAATCTTGAATTAATCATGATGTATTTTAACTTCTGTTCAAGAAATCTGTTTTAGCTATCAAAACAAGATTCAGAATAATATATCTGATTGGTAGAAATAGCCCGGCTTCGACTTGGAAAATTGCTTTCAGCCGATGCATGTTCGAGGTCGAAGTTTCCATCTATGAACTTGGCTTAAACCAATCGCGAGGAATTTTTTTCGCGATTCTTTCTCAGCTATACCTGGAATCGTTGTCGTCGCCAACATACAGCTCGTGGGAAGTATTTGCTCTCAGCTTAATATTCCATTTTGATGATTTCAAAATTAACGTGACTTCATTCGAATACCAAAAATTAATTTTGAATTTTCGACAATGTAAAACGTTATTTTTTGAATAATTGATAATGTATTGTGGGGACACAGTATCTTTCAATTATAAAATAAAGTAAAATATTTCAACTATAAATTTAAATTTAAAATAAAATTGATCTTTTTTTATATAACAAGTAGATATCATGTATAAATATCTGAAAATTATAAAATGAATTAATTGAAAAATAATGAAAAATATTTAGAAAATTTTTTCTGTATGTATTCAAATTCCTCTTGTTAAAACTGTGATTGGCGTGGATGTAAAGACGTCTTAAATTATAAGTATATAGTAAAAACCTCTATTTATATTCACAAAGTAAGGGGTGCGTAATATGCACTATGTCATTCTTCAAACGTACTTTTTTTATTTCGTAAGCATTGTTTCTTTAATACTAATAAAGTTGAATGAACACTTGAAATAATTATCTGACACCGACCCTTTTGTCCACATTCATCTAATATATTTTTTGGTATTCTTTTATTTTTGATTGTATTGTATTAAAATGATAATTTTGTTATTACATTACTTTATATTATCTGTTATAATGACGTATTGTGATGTTTTATGTACGTTTTATTGTGGAATAAATATATATGCTATTATTTCTCATTATTTCTGATCTCAGAATGGTTGCAATTAAAATTATTATACAATGTCCTATTAAAAAAAGTATTTATCGTGTTATTTAAGTATTTGGCCGGCACAAGTGTGAACGTCATAAGGTTAATTTCTTGAAAGAATGAAGTAGAAACACGACTAGAACTCTAAATCCGTGCATGGTTGAAAATTGCGCAAATCCCTGTCTTTTAAACTGTTGCCCGAGTTACGCTGCAGTGATTTGGTCTGGGTCAGGGCATTGTGCCCGAAGTCGTCAACGGCTTCAGTCCACGAATAACTAGATTAATATAATATTTCGCAAACTCGCCTTGACATTATCGGCTTCATTGCATACTTGTACGAATCTCGTGCAATGACCATTCAAAAATACATAGAGCGATGGTCGCAAAATCCGTTAAGAAGTTCGTAATCCACTATTATCGTGCATCATCGCCCTGTCAATGTCCTGAAAGAAAAATTAATATTAACTGTGGAAGTTACCAACATAAATCTATACCCATATCCCACTAAATTGAATCCAACATTTTCGAGGACTGGAAGAGTACCTGGAGATAATAAACAAGGAGAGTCTGGCTGTCATTTAATACAGGACTGTAAAACCTACGAAAAGTTTTGATAGCTTATTCGACAAAAACTGACTAACACTAACCACCGCGCGCAATTGCAACGACGGACACACGCACCTAATCCTCCCACTGTCGACCCGGTGCAATTAACACACATAACTGTGCCGAAGGTGTATACATTAAGAGCCGGGAAAAGGTACCATTAATTAAAATACTTTCGCTTATTGCATATATATATAGTCGCCAGTTCCGCGGAGGTCGTCGGGCGCATTATCCCGTATCCTCTCGGAATCGCATTCTCTTCCACTATAGCTGACGGAGAAGAAGGGGAGAATCTGATTAAAAAGCAAAAGCCGCGGCATTATAAAAGTCGCACACAGAAAGGACGTCTGATGCCGTATAGTATAGTACAGTTTTTACCGTTTTTACACCCGTCTGCTCTCTTTCTCTCTCTCTCTCTTTCTCTCTCTCGGTTGGCAAAAAAAAACACAATGGCCTTGCACATCCGGCGGAAAAAGCCGACTGCTCGCTCGCGCTCTCTCTCTCTCTCTCTCTCTCTCTCTCTCTCTCTCAGTCTGTCTACATGTCTGTCTTCCTATTAATCTCTAACTCTCTCTCTAAAGTACGGGAAAGCACGCGATAGAGCTCGCGATAGACGCGGCTGATATTGCCGATCGTATTATAGCTCTCCCGTTCTTCCACATTTCAGTTTGAGACGCTGTATCTACTATCCTGTCTATTATCCGGTCGAAAAGAGATCGGTAGCGGAGGAAACACATACACGCACCCGTACACAAACACGCGCAAAGTGCTGGCTTCTGTGAAATTAGCCGTCTGTCCAGATAGGTTTAAATTATTTTCGCTTATACGTGCGATAATGTAGGGGACATTTGGTGGTGGTGATTATGGATGGTATGATGTTAGGAGTTAGATCGGTGATTAAGTTATGAAAAGAGAATTAGAGATGTAGGTGTGGAAACAAAGTTTTGAGCGGAAGTCGTTGTGAAGCCGGTTAGAGGGGACTACATAATTGGAGCCGCCTATGCAAATTTGAATAAAAGTGTTGAAAAATTGATAAATGACATTAACTCTTACCGCTTCCTAGTTTCTATCTACAATTTAGTCAATACTTTTTGCTACATTAACAGCCTAGTATAAATCCGGATTATTCAGTATTTAATTCATATTATCCTACCGCGTGTTGAAAATACTGCCAGAACTCGAAGTTCAGACACGAAGAAAATGATGAAAAGCTTTAAATTCACAATACAAAAATCAGAAATATATCAACTCTGCTACGATTTTCAATTTATTGTCATTACAAAAAAGGGTCTAATCAACAGTTAAAGTGTAAAAGTCAAAATATTCAGACATTTTTACAATATGTATTCATTTGAAAAAATTTGGAATACTTCGTAGTATCTTAACTCTCTGTATTTTTTGAAATATTTCGAATATTTTTCATTTCCAAAAACATCGTTAGTAACTTATTGCTCGATCACGAGTTCAAAATCTCGTAGTTTTTTTATTACGTTTATTACCAATATGGCCTTTGGGTGGCTGCCATGTTGACAATCAATAATTTGACATAGTGATTTCGAATTCCCCCTCCCACCGCAATAGGTTGCTGTTATAATAATGAGCTGAGAATCAGAGAGCCACCGTGGCATTAACGGGTTCACCGGTATTTAAAGATTTCAACTAATTTCAACTGCAATCTCAAATCTGGTTTCGAATATTATTTCGGATGAATTTTCGCAAACGATTGTAGTGACTTCATAACGATTCGTTAGAAGGGATCTTATTAATGACTTCATATGGTGAACGACCTCTCCGATAAGAATGTGCTTAACTTTTTTTCGGAATTTAAGAAGCTTTTGCTTCATTATTGGCGTGAGTTTTTCTATATACAAATGGAAGCTTCGCAATTCACAGAAATTGACTTATGGATTTCATTTATAATGAATCGGTTAATCTGGCTACTGAGATAACAATTTTCGAGGCTTCTTTCGAAAAAAAAAATGAATAATTAATCCAATATTACATATCACAATAAAAGAAGATTAAATAACCATTCAAATGTCAAAAAGTCTGTCAAACAGCCGCTATATGTCACACGTATATCGATAATATCGTCGCTCAGACATCAGATTTCGATATTAGATTCGATTCAATTCGCAACAATGGCAACTACTTTATCAATATTTCCCTTTAAATTGATAAATTTGCTTTATTCCTATAATTTATTTGTTTATTTTTTATCTCTTCACAATATTGCATCGCGAGTTAGCTGGAAATATAAAATCGCATATTGATAATGATTAAAAGCCGATGATATCCCGATGCATACATCTATGTATATATATATACTTCTCGATAGGCATCTATATATCGGATGTTAACTTTTAAAGGAGGCGAACTGGCGCATAACGACCTAGAATTGGTCTTCAATTATACGAGGCAAAAGTGCGTGAAGATTTTTGTTCCTAACTGTATGATAACGTATGCAGACGGTGGGGGGGGGGGGGTAATACTTAAAAACGACCAGGATATTATCTATAAATACACGTTTATTTCATCAAATATCAATATCAATTGACTGATTCCCAATTTATTTGTAAAATGAATTAGTCTTAGTCAAAAAATCTTCAATTTTTATAGTTACTTAAATCCATTAATGCTCTTTATTTTAAATACAATCTTAGACGTTGAAAAAATTTGAAGAAACAAATTGTATTCAATACGTGAATAAATAACATAATATTTGACATCGGTATAATAATTCATTAATTTTAATGATAGAATTAAGGAAAAACGAATTTATTTCTTTATGTTTTGAATACTTTCTTCCTATAAAACCATTTAACACTGTTATTTTGTCTAATAAACATCATCAGAAGCTATACAAAAAACCAAGGTTGAAACATTTTCTTTGCAAATATATGATTTCGCAAATTCGGAAAATGGGGTAAATATGATCCTTATAAATCAGTCATTCCTGTAATTCTAAGTCAGTGATTTTTTTTAAACTGTCTTACACCAATTTTAAATCTGCTTATGCATTACTCATTATATATATATACTCGTATCATTGAATGGTGGAAGTTATAGATGAATTAGTAATCTCTATTATACATTTATTCTACATTTATTCTACATTTATTCTACACATCTATTCTACATTTTTATAAAGAAAAATATTATATAGTTACGGATCCTTTTTGAAGACAGGTTTGGTAGATAACAACTACAAACGAATTTGTTTAAAAAATGTGTCATGATTCGCAAAATCGTAAACCCATTAATATTTTTGTCACAAACTTATTTGTATAGTTCTGCAAATCTTTCCTTTAAAAAACGGTTCCTAACTATATTTTATATATTATATATATATATATATATATATATATATATATATATATATATATATAAAATGCTGAAAAGTTGCCTGACACACGACATTTCGTCGTCTTTAACGTTGTTGACGCATAAACCATGGACAATTATTTAACCGTGTCTACTGATCAACGCGTCAACCAAGTTTTATATCTATATGCTATATATATATATATATATATATATATATATATATATATATATATATATATTTAAAACATCTAACCGCAGATAACGCGGCCTCCGCGTGCAATTTCGAAATGTTTAGCCGCGTGTAGGAGAGCCCCTGCGTGCATTATAAATCATAAAAGCCATTCCATTCTACTTTTTTCTTTTTCTTTTTTTCACCACGCGCATTATGCGCGATTCCGTCCGTCCGACGCTCGCTCCAGTTTCCGCGCCCGCCGCGTGACGACGCGAAGTGTGGGTTAGATGAAATTTTTTGTTGTCTCTTTTTTTCTTCTCGCTTTAAACAACACCAAGCAGCAACGGCAGCAGTACGAGCGCCTTCATATATATATATATATATATATATATATATATATATATATATATATATAGATGGAGTAGCACTCCACTGGACTCCACATTATAATACACAATGAGCGAATGAAGGATCGAACCTACGGGCGGACAGCGTGAAAGCCGTATATATAAAAGCTCTCGTATTCTTCGTTTTATAGTATACGCCAACATCCTATCTATCTATCTACACACACAGATATATATATATATATATATATATATATATATATATATATATATATATATATAACTCCCGCGTATATACTCTCTGGATGTATAACAATAAAACCCGCGAGCTTTTATGTATGCGCGGCGAGCATAACGCGTGGCTAACGTCGCGGGAAAACGGAGAAAACGCCGTTTCGCGGACGAATGGTTACACCCCCCCCTTCTTCAGCCCCCGCATGTACTCGCGTAATATAATAATTTTACATGAAAAGAGACACTGAAGAGAAAGAGAGAGAGAGAGAGAGAGAGAGAGAGAGAGAGAGAGAGAGAGCGAGGGAGAGGGAGAGGGAGAGAGAAAGGGAGAAATGCGCGAGCGCGCGAACGGGTGCGAATTTTTTGAAAATCGACCCGCGTTAACGGAGAAAGTTCAAAAGTGCGAGGCGTTGCGTATCCACCGTGCACTCTCTCTCTCTCTCTCTCTCTCTCTCCGCCGGATCCGCGATAAATTCAACGCTGAAACACAGGCCCAGAAGCCACTAAATAACAGAATGGAAGATAAATTTTCTTATCTATCGGGAAGTCGGGTGCCCGAGATAAAGTTACTCGCCGTATCGGTAAATTCAATTTTCGCGCTGCTAGACGCTGGATTAATTGATTTCCCACCCCGCGGTGTGTTAAAAAGTGGATTTTTGCAAATCAATGCTGTCGCCACGGTAGAAACCGAAATGATCTCGTTTTTGAACGTCTCTTTGAAAGTTCTAGCGACGATTAAATAATCGCTAATGATTGTAAGATAAATGGGAATTATATGTTCTAAATTCATAAAAATGTTTCATACGTGTTTTACATAAGAAATATTAATTTATCATAGGAAGAAAATTATAATAGAATGTGTCAAATATTTAAAATATATTTTTACATTTTAGATTTGTATTAAATTATTAGAAACTTTCTACTTAATACGATAAAATCAATAAACTGCTGAGAAAATGTATAAACATCAACATTCAATTTTTTAATTCAGTTATTTATTTGTTATAATATTATTATTGTATAATTAAATAATTACAAGCAAGTTAAAAAAATAATATATTTAAACATTCAACTCGTAACATCTATCCACGTGTCATTTCATAATTTAAATTAAAAACCATAAAAAACATTACTACGTGAAAGCATTAAAATGCTAATAAAAGATATACAACCTATTTAAAATTTTTAATAAAAATCTTTCAATGATACAGTTTTAGTTATTAAATAATTAGGTAAAACTAAAATTTATGTTAATTTACATAAAATAACTTAGTTATATAAAAATTATCTAAGAAACGTTCGTTCAAAAAGAAAAAAGAAAAAGAAAAAATCATATTGTTATTCTAAATAAATTTATAAACTTATATTAGAAGTCAAATTGGCAGAATTAATTTACTGTAGTTTTTTTTAGAAATCTATTATTTTTAAAAATTATTCATCAATTTGGTTTTAAGTTATTATTCAGGTTTAATTATTCTTTTCATAAAAATGAGGATTTGATAATATAAATATATTGAATATGTTTTATTAACAAAAGTATAACTAACAATTATTTTGTATACATTATATATAGCATCGTGGTTTATTTCGAATTTTGTATGAAAAAAGGACTTTTTTGTTACCTGAACGTAAAATAAGTGTAATGAATGTAGCGATAATCGAAAATTTTTGAAATTATTTGAATGTATTAATGTATGAATGTATTAATTTATATTTATGATTAGTACTAAATTATTAACTGGTTATAATGAACTTCAAATAATCGGAAATATAAGTATTAGAATAAGATGAAAAAAAAAACAATATATTAAGGTGGATAAAAGAGAATTTTTAATGTTTTTATTAGGCATTGAATATTTGAATTAGAACGTTATTTGGGATTGTTGAAATTCTGTAAATATAAATCGTAAATGTACCTGGAATTTTTAATTTAAAGTATAATATCACACAACAGCGTACAAAAAAACTGTCTGTCATTTGCTGTATTATTTATCGTAATGTTGTTTAATATATTTTGAAATATAATTAAATTTTAAAGTATATATATATATATATATATATATATATATATATATATATATATAAATATTTTAATTTTTCAATAAAGTATAAAATATATAATATGCAAATTTTGAAAAACAGGTGAACAGTTATTTAATTGAATTACATAATTTATATTAAGCTAAAATTATGTATCGAAATATTCGATATAGTATTAAAATTATTCATTATACTATTTTTAGCATACTGAATAGGCGTTGTACTATTTTAACGAAATTTTAAATTCTAATAAACTATCAGTTATGAAATAAATTATTTTTTCATTTCATATGTAAATTAAAATATTAACATTTTTGAATCACAGTATAGATCATATATGGTCAGTTAAAAATCTCTCAAAGTAATCATAAAGATTTATTGCAAATTAAGAATTGCTGAATTTGCGTCTTTATGACTACATTAAATTTTATTAGAAATAAATGTAAATATTTTAATAGTTAAAAAGTCCAAGTCTACGCGTCTAATACGTACATTTAAGATTATTACTTTTAAAGCATATTGGCATAATCATTTGATCCTATTTAAATCGTTTGGGCATCAACGTTAAAGATTCCCCTCCCCCCTCTCTCTTTCTCTACTCTCTTTCACTCTGTGCGCGCGTTGTGTGTGCATATATACATGTATATCTGTATGTACATAAGTTCTATATGCAAAACTTTATTTTCCATTTTACCATTACTCATCGATTAGATTCTAATACATCAACGTAGCGACCGCGTTCGAAGCTATTCGCACGGCTTCCCATCCAGCATCGTAATCTAATCCGCGCACACTCGCGCGCGGCCGCCCGTTACCTCGATTAACCTCGTTCGAATCGCGGAGTTTGCGCGCGCGCGCATACCGCCCCGGCCGATGGAGAGATCAATTTTCCCCCTATCGGGTAAAATGTGTAAACGCAATAAATTTGCCCGACCTTAAACATCTTCATTCGCCTGTCCTCCCCCCCACCCCCCTCGCTCTCTACCCATCTCTGGCGCGCGCCCTCGCGTTAGTTTCCCCTTATCTGTCCAAGATTAACGGCACGCGCTTACATCTATATATATATATTCCTACCGACGCATATAAAGCAAAGCCGCCGGCAGTTCGAAACCCCGCGGGCAAAAGGTTCCGTCGGAGCCGCGGCGACGTTCATCGCGAGCGACAGCAGGCGCTCGCGCGAATCCGCCTATATTATATACTACTTTACCATTTGCGCGCCCTCTGCGCTTGACCGGTGACCGGTAAGGAATGCCACACCGCCGCCCCCCCCTCATCCCCCTCTCGCACTCTGTCCATCTACGCGTGTCTATGGACCTTAACAATAGGCCGGCGCTGGGTACAAACAGACGCGTAGACGACGTGTAATCCACCTGTCGAATTTGGGAAATTCCCCCGCGGTTGCCGCGACAGTTGCTCCCGTAATTCCGTGCGCAAAGGAGCGTTTTTACCGATACCGGGGCGTGGAAGAGTAGATCGAGGTGCCATTATATACCGGGACACCCGTTCGTCTCCGAGAGGACGCGCACGCGCGCGCGCGCGCACGCTTCCAGCCTCTGGTCCGATGGGCAATTATGTCCGCCGGGCGACATGTGTTGGACAAACTTGCATATGCACACAAACTGGGTACGCCCGGAACAATGGATCACGGCCCCGTCTGCGGTGTAATCCCTACGAGGGCCGAAATTCCTTGGACTTTTCGGATGCTACGGGTGGCAATCTGGCGCGGACCGACGCCGTCCCTGTCCGAGTGCCCGAGTCCGCGGGGCGTTCGGGCCGTATCCTTTAATCCCGAGCGTTTTACCGCCCCCCTCTCTCTCTCTCTCTCTCACCCTCTCCACCCCCCGCCGCCGCGAAAAATCAGGAGAGCAAGAGGACTCGGAAATACGGGGCGTTCCCGTAATTTCCCGGACTGCTGTCTCTACTTTCTAGAGACAGAGAGAAAGAGAGAGAGAGAGAGGGGGAGAGAGTGCGCACGCTCAGGTAGGCTGCGCCGGAGCCTCTTTCTTTGCAATGCCTTGTTCGCACAGTGTGCGGGGGCTGCTCGAGTTTATTGCGTAAAATAATTTATGTAGGGCGGTGGAACGGGGGAATCGGCCATGCGCAGTGGAGTCGGGGCCTCCAGGGTCGTTTTGCCGGACAACAACGACGGAATGACGCAAATACACAGGGGATAGGGCTCTATTCGCTGTATATTTAGATGTCGTGGCTTGTAAATTACGCACACGTGCGCGCGTGCGCGCACACACACTCGCACCTCATAAAATTACACGACGAGTTCAACTTCAGCTTATAATATGCTGCTTCAGTAAACAGAAAGACGAGGTTGTATTTTTCTCTCTCTCTCTTTTTTTTAACATTTCATTTCACCAAGCCACATTCAATTGAACCAAAAGCTACGCGTCGTTACGTTAAGCGCTATTGGCAAATAAAATGACCACCGTGTCTATGACCTGTGCTATGACGGTGCCGCTGCAACCTGCTGGAACGAAACACAAATGACAGCAGTTGGGGCTCCGATAGTACAGAGTGTACGCGGAGAATGACTTAAAATATTTATATTAATGTTTTGATATATTTTACGATCCCATGACACATTATACAAGAAACAAACAGAATAAATGTAATCTAATGCCTTTTTTTACATATTAATTAAACACGATATAATGCAAATATAATTAGGAAAATAATATTTTAAACAGATTTGGGTCGCTCAAGAATTTGTTTATATTTATTTTATTTAAAAATAGAACAGCATCATTACAGCCGTAGGTACTATTTTCTTATCTCTATTCGAAAAATTCATTTTGTTGAATTCGTTTTATTACTGCACCACGTGTTGAATTAAACCGTAACGGAAAGAATAATTATCAGATTTGTTCTTTTTCTTTGTATATGTATGCCATGGGATTATAAAATATAGTACAATATATTAATACACATTTTAAATACAAGCATCTATGTTTCAATTTAAATATCAGTTCTTTCCAGTCGACTACTATATTATACCCGTATCCTCGTGTTGGCCATTCACGTTTCCATTCTGCGGTGGCCTCGTACACGCGGTGGACGTTTTCTTTGCCAATGTATCCGTATATACAAACACATGTTATTTATGCATAATCCGCCTTAATTTATAATCGTTCAATGGAAACGAAAATCTGCTTAGCCTGGCATCTCGGGCTCTGTAGTACCGCTGCGCGCCTGGGTATCTTACAAAGGAGATCGATATCAATGAGCTTGGCCGCAATTGCAGAGCTGTGCAGTCCACCCTCCCCCCTCTCTCTCTCTTACTCTCTCTCTCTCTCTCTCTCTCTCTCAGGCCATATTTTCGGCGATAGATAACGAGGGTTTATTATCGCCTCTACGTTTTCGACGTACAGCTATAATATTATGA
Organism: Sycobia sp. Sy_11; assembly: GCA_018907035.1. Lineage (NCBI taxonomy): Eukaryota > Metazoa > Arthropoda > Insecta > Hymenoptera > Epichrysomallidae > Sycobia > Sycobia sp. Sy_11. The sequence goes on along the minus strand of JACCIC010000148.1, from coordinate 382,783 downwards.
AAATGCAGCCTAACCGTTATGTGCAGACCGCTGCTGAATCCTTCTCATTATACGGACTTGCGGCGAGGCTTAAAAAAAAAAAAGAGGAAAAAAAAGAAAAGAAGAAAAAGAAAAAATCCACTTCCGCAATGTTACCGACCAGCTTAACGGACAAGATAATAAACTGGGATATATATACACATACATAATGGATATATACTCAAATTTTTCGTCCTGATAAGATTTTCTGGTGTGCATTTCTATAAAGCGCTATACTTAATCATCCCTCGCAACCGTTCCTCTCTCTCTCTCTCTCTCTCTCTCTTTCTCTCTCTCAGCCGCTTTTTTCCGTCTCCACCTTTACGGCTTCCCTCCCCCATCCGCTCATTCGCGGCTGCGCGCTTTTTGCGCCGCGCCATTCATTTTCTTCTATATGTATATATATATATATATATATATATATATATATATATCTCCTCCACGTTTCACGATGCTCTGCCCATGGCCGCGTCCCACACTCGAGGAAACCAATATCTGTGTACCTTTCTCTGGTTTTTACGATTACCCCTCCCCCCACCCCTTTGCCCATTGACTGGTTACGAAGACGATTGTATACGCGCGCGCGCGCAACCGAGGAAAACTGCAGTTCCTGTCGCGTCGAGGACGACGCAACGATCGTGTCATCGGCGAAGCTCGCGTCGGGCCGACGGCGATCCTACTCCTCACGGGGGGTTAACGGTATTATCAGAGCGCGCGGAGTCTCGTCCGTAGGCGTGCCGTATCGGCCAGCGTGGGGTATGAAACGTAGATATATCTATATATATATATATATATATATATATATATATATATATATGTATACGTCGCCTGTCGTAAAGTTTATGATGATATTTTCTGCATAGACCGGCGCGTTCGAAAAGAGGGGATCCTGGAGAAGGGAGCTGGGGATTCAGGTATACGTCTAAATATTAAGCGTGTGTGTGTGTGTGTGTGTGTACATATATATATCACCGAGGGAAGCAACGGTTTTGCTCGTCCGTACACTTGCACTTTGGGCATTCCTTCCCCCCGCCACTTACCCTACGCTGTCGCACTTTTTCACAGTGCAAATGTACCTACGCAAGGGGCCCCACGGTCTACTGTGATCGCTATATATACATGTAATATCACCGACTGGACTGGCTTTCCTTTATGCACTTATGTACATACGCTAGATCTTGGGAGAATCGGGCCCCTGGGAGTAACAGCACTCGAATTTTTTCTCCCCCCCCCCCCCCGTCGTCGCCGATCCGTTGCTGCCCCACAGATAATGTAAGCCAGGCGCACCACCCAATCACGCAGGCGAGACGGGCGAATAATTTACCGCGCTCTATGCTGGTCCGGTATCAAGCCTTATTATAGAGGAACATCCCTATATATATATATACACGCATTCTCTATAGATTCAAGCTGATGTTTATTATTAAGTTGACTTCTGACGCCGGGGGCTTGTCTCCGCTCCCACCTCTCGCAGTTACAGGTTTCCCATTAAAATTGCGCTATTACGTTGCCTAATGAGTTTTAGGTGTGTGTGTGTGCCGTAACGTTAGCCGCTGAAGGCCGATTAATTTTGTGTTCGAGGCATCGTAGAAGAATAATTGCGTGCGCGTGTGTGTCTGTGTGTGTTCGATCGGCGATTCATTAATTATAGCGGTGAGGTAATTTTTTCCCTAACCAGAGGGATTTTTACCGAGGGCAAAATAAGGAAGATCAATTTCTTTTCTTTTTGCATAGATAGTTTTGATACGATATGAAAGTTCTAGTTTCGTTACTTTTTTCCATAAAAATGAACGAAGAAGTTTCTTGGGGGGGAAAGGGAGGATGTAGCGACTATTTTTACCCAAAGTTATTTTAGATTAACACTGACGTTTATTATCATTATCATTATCATTATAAGGAAAGTCATTGCAAATATTCGAATTATAATCAATTGTTAAAATAAAACTATTCTACAACAACGTAAGATTTAATAAAATTGATAAATTGATATAAATTACAATTGTTTTAATACGTGTATGATTGTTCGTTCATAATCAATGTGCGAAACTAATCTTATCGACTTCGTTAAATATATTTTCCACACTTCTCCACAAAGGAACATTGGATTCTACGAATGAAAATGAATTTATCAGGAATTCGAAAATGTATGTTTCGTTACTTTTATTTATTGTTGAATTTTACTACGAAAGAAATTAACAGTGTTAGAAGATACATTTAAAAATTATATCCCATTTTTTCATTTGTCCTGGAGATTCATAATGGATGATCTTTACGCTGCGATCGTGAAATAAAGAGTAAAAAACTGCAAGACTTCAAACGCCAAATACACACACAGAGAAAGAGAGCGAGAGAGCGAGAGAATATCACAACGAGCGCTTTAATGAATAACTGGAGAACTCTTTCTGAGCACAATCTGAAAAGCTTTTGATGCTAATGTGCGAATAGCGTTAACTTGCAAATGCAGGCAATATGGTCGCATTGTATTTTGGTTAACGTAATGGAAACATATAGCACGTTGCGATGGCAGTAATGAAGTCTAAGCTTTGATGCGCGAGCTACGTATATAGTGATAATGATGCGAAGTTGGGAGGACTCGATGTTGTGAAACTTATGGTTCGTTTAGCCGTACTCAGAGCTAAATTATAGTATACAATAGTAACGTTCTTGAATTAGGACACCTACAAATTTATACATATTTGTGAAAATATTCCAATTTTTACATTATCTAATTGATAAAAAATATAAATATAATAGTAAGAATTTACATGGATCTAATAATAATAATAATTTTTCTATAAAACGAGTTTATACTAGAATTAATACTTTTTATTATTATATAATTTGCCTATTCGAACATTATTCTATCGATTGTGTTTTGTACGATGATAAAAAAGATTTGTGAATGATTGATAAAAATAGAAAGAGATTTCTTGTATTTTAAGCAATATACATTTTCAAGAATCAGAAGACTATTGCTTTATTATTTTTCATAAAATCAATTTGATAAACTCATTCAAGTGTTGTATTAATATTCCTTATTAATATCTTGTATTGAAAAGTGTATCACCAAGTGTATAACGACTCTTTAATTGATTCTGATGTCTTTAAAAGCTGCACAGCTGTATAATATGGTATAATATGATCGTATCATATTTTCAAATATTTGGACTATTCGATTATCTTCTTTTATATTTAATGATTGATTCGTACAACGTCCATATGTGACTACACGTACACACTTGTTGTTTCTGTTCGTACGAAGTAAAAGGCAATCAATTAAATTTTCAAACTTACAATTTTCTTCAATAAGAATCTTTAAGAGTCGGTTAAAAATGTTGAAATTCTCAATGATACTAGTTATGGTATATTTTTGCCATGGTCGTAATAATAGGTAAGCTATCCAACGAATCCTGTACATTTGGCATTATATAGATATTCGTCTTTCTTTCAACGAAAAGTTCGATAATGTATTATTTCAGTAATTACGAAGTCTTATAATACTTAACTATAAGATTAGCCACATTCAAGAAGTCGTTCTTAATTAAGATAGAATAATCCGTTCTTACAATGAAGCCGACAGAAAAATTTAGTCATTTAAATACATTTGAATACGATATGCGTATAATAAAATTAATTGTTTCTCTTGTTCGACGTTCGGTCTTCGGTTCTTAAGTAATTCGAACACTTTGCATACGTTGCACAGTCACAATAATAAATTCTTATATTGTCGAGTCCTGCCCGATTGTAAACATCCTCTACATCATCCGGAGGCAGCTATAATTTAATTCGAGATGTTCTAAATTCTTCAAAGACACCGAATTTTGAGATCGCACTATAGAATGATTATAATGATTTTGCAGGGAGGTGGGTCAGTATAATCAACTCATATTAGTTCAAACGTCGGCTGTAATTAAATTTTTTCAACAGAGAAAAGTCTGGCCGAACGAAAGCATCAATTACGACGATTACAGCTTGAAGCATGCGGGCTGCACGGCGCTGTTCCGGCAGAACGATTGGATACTGCACGGGCTGTGGCCGCGTAAATTCACCGGCACGTCGCCGTCGTATTGTTACAAGGGCTTGGGCGGGGAGGCTGCGTACCGCAACGACTCGATGAGCTCGGCACTGAAGCGCCGGCTGAGCAGCAAATGGCCGAGTTTCACGGAGAACAAGACCGAGGATTCACACTGGAAGTTCAAGTGGGATAAGCACGGTTCTTGCCTGTTGGACGTGGAGGCGCTGGGCGACGTGACCAGGTACTTCGAAAAGAGCCTGGATCTGCTGAACGAATACAACGTGGGTGACATGCTCCACGGCTCTAACATCGATCCCGGCGACAGTTATACACTCGAGCGGATCAACGCCTCACTTTCCAATTACCTGCCCACCAGGATCTACGTCAAGTGTCTCGGAGACGAGGTATAATAATGCAGAGTGACAGGATTACGTAAGCATTTCGATGACCGTGCGATTAATTCATAACGAACGTCTTGTTTTAGAATTCAGCGTCAGGAAATCAGTATCTCTCGGAGGTTCAGATATGCTTCGACAGAAAGTTCCATTTACAAAACTGCTATCGCGCTGGCATTGCCTGCGATTTGAACAGAGCTGTTATTTATCCCAACATGCGCGTAAATTAGTCTGGTCGTGATTTTTCTACAATATACATTAAAAATTGTTTTAACTGTATTGAGAATTTTTGTATCGTAGTAAAAAAAAAGGCGCTTAGGCACATTATTAGAAAAAGATGAAAAAAGGGTCGCTGCGTTTAAAACATTTTTTCTCCCGTATAATTCGAAACAATGTCTGCAGGTATCATACTGAAATATCTACTGTTGATGGTGAAATTCAAATATTTGAAGCAGTTGCATCTTTGATCTTTACATTGGCGGCGCTTCCTGAAGGATGTGGAGAGATTCCAGCTGGATTATATTATTAGTATCTGAATTTGAAATTTTACTGCGATGGAAGAGCAGAGCTTATTATCCATCTCACAATGCTATTGGCAGACGAACTTCAACCTCTGATTATAACGCAATATAATATTGATTAAGTTACTCAATGAATTTGAATCCTTGCAATAAGATAAGGAATATTAAAAACAAAAATTTCTGATTATCAATTAAATATTTACGGGATTTGTACCAACTGAATCATTTTCTTAATTCTTCCGTCCTTAAACTTTCTCAATTTAAGAAAATAATTTATTTGGTACAAAACAAGAAAATAATTACTTGAAAACAGACATTGTTTTTCATGTAGTAGATATATGTTTTTAAAAATTTATAATGCGTATACATGCGTATTACATATATAATATATATACAAGCGTATACATGCGAGTAAACTTTACAATTTTCTAATATCGACAATAAGCGTATCCCTGGGAATTTCTTGATTTACTACTATGCGCATATATGTGCAAAGTCGACGTATTGATTTTTCATTCGTGCTAACTTCTGCTCGAGATTGTTTCGCTCTCACTAACTTAATTATCTATGGCAAACGGTGGACGGCCTCTAGATCTTTCAATACGGGAACGAAAGCCAATCCTCCCCGCTGATAAAAAATGAAAGTAGAAGCGGTACTCGAGCGCGACGCCCGAAATCAATACATTTTTGGCATATGATATTATAATTAGTACTATAGATACCGAGAATATTCAACGCGCAACTGACGTAATTGAACGGAATTTGGGGATCAACGATCTCTCTCGACATCCCGTCGGCTCAATTCGTGCGTAATTCCTATATACGTAAATATAGATACGTAACAGAGTCACGATCGTCATGATGCGAAGAACGGAGGATGATTCTTTTCACCGCGCCAGGTAAAGGGTGCTTCCTCCCCACCCCTTTCGCGCACACGCCAGCTATAGGGCACCGACGCGGCGCGGCGCTCCTTTTCCCACGTTGCAAGCGCGGAATTGCAACGCCGAGCGGCGTTATATTATCCCGTGCCGCTGGGCGGCGCGCGGGTGGGCGCCGTGCCGCGCCTTGCATATATATATATATATATATATATATATATATATATATACATATAATATCGCGGCGCCAGCGCGGGTGCGCGTTCCACATAAGTGCGAGGTACGGGCCGGGCGGGCGCGCGGAACAAACTCGCGCGCGCACTGGGAAAAAGGGTTGAGATCGCTGATCCGAGCTTTTTAGCGCACGCGCGCACACACACTCACACACACAATTACATATATATATATATATATATATATATATAAATATATAAGTATATTTAAATATAAGTATATAAGTATGCCAGCCCTCTTCACCTTCGCAATCTTTGCAGATCGGGTTTCCGTTGCCGAATGCCTAATGTGTATATATATATTATATATATATAGGAATTGAATTTTTGGAGATAATCGCTGGCAGTCAAACATCGCACACATACATACTCCTACTGAATGTGAAGGATTTATCGCGCATTTTGAATACTATATACCGCGGCGTGCGAGTCTATAATGCAATTGTATGGCAATTATACTATATATATATATATATATATATATATATATATATATATATAAACACTAAGCCACTGTGAGAGCTAATTTACGGCGTGTAAATAGAGAGAGAAGGGGATGCATATCCGCGCGAATTTATGCACAAGCTCACCAGTATATATATATATATATATATATATATATATATATATATATATATATATTGTGGACGGTCTCGAAAGCGGCCTCTCGCTCTGAAAAGAATTTTGCTCTTTATACACAATGGTAAGAGGAAAGAGAGGGAGAGAGAGAGAGAGAGAGAGAGAGAGAGAGAGAGAGGAGAGAGAGAGAGAGAGAGAGAGATAGGCCCTAGCAATCCGCTTTAGTACGTGCCATTTCGCCTTTTTCGAGCGAGCTCCTCCGCGAGCGCGCGCCGCACACTGCATATAGATCTCAATCGCGATCGAAAGTAAGATACTGCTGATAATCGATGTGGATTCTTTTTATTATTCTATTTCTTTCTTGATTTTTTTTGTCTCTTCCTCTTGCCGAAAAATACCGTTCGGTATACCGCGCTGCCCGTTGATTTATGAATTTTTGGAAAGTCTACGATGATCGTTAAAATTATCTGTTTTTTTCCCCGTAACCATATATACAGTGTACGGAGCGCATCGGGCAGCAGTACACCGCGCCAATATCGCGCCATGGATATTATTTTTAAAGCGACGCCCGCGGCGCGCTTCCCAACGGGGAGACGAAGTTCTTTGGACTTTTATTACGGCTGCAGAGAGCCGCCCCCGTCGGCCACGAAATGGTCCCGAACGCGTACGCGAAGCATACTGCGGTCGTCGTTGCGCCGCGATAGCGCCGACCCGAGAAGTTATCGACTTTTATGCTAATTTCCGCACTGCCAGAAGATTGCGCAAACTCTTACATGTATATATATATATATATATATATATATATATATATATATATACTATGTCGCGTATAAATCCCGACAATGTTGTCTCTTCGAGTATCTCTTTACTACCATGCGAATAAAACGAATAAAAAGTTACGTACAACTTCTTCAGTGCAGTTGTTCGTCTTGCGTTATCTGCGAAAACCGCAAACCGGTCTTGTTTATAATATTTTTATTCCCTCCCTCCTCCTCCTCTTCAGTAGAAGTCTACAAATAATTTAGCAGGGGGACGCCACGAGATTTTAACAGTACAATGTCGATCTCGCCTTGGTATTATTTTTAAATATAATTACACCATGCATAAATCTGTGTAGTTTTTCTGAATTTTCGATCTAAGCTTCTATTCGTTATCCTCTCCTTCCAGCTTCTTTGCTCGAAGAGTATCTCTTTCGCAAAAGAAGAAGCTGCGCGTTCGAATGCTGCATTACGATCTTGCGGCAGGTTGAAAATCATAGACCATCGTCGTAGTCGATTCTGACGAGCGCTGGATTTGAACGCAAGATCTGAACGTATACACGTAAATCCGTGCATCTTGGATGAGACACCGAGCGATCCCCGTCTGAACGCGTCTAAAAAATGCATTAAAAAAAAATTCCAGTTCGTCTAGTTATATATAAAAAAAGAAATAACGGCTTTTTGCCACAAGAATAATGCAGAAATAATAAGTAACGTGTAATCGGCGACGCAGAAGAAAGTTCCACGGCTCGTCTGAAGCGCGATGTTTGAAGCGCCCGCGTGCGCCGCCGGGTTTCACTTCGCTTCCAGCTCTCGGAGGGGCGCCGGCGGGACACGACGAGAGTCGCGCTCGTGTCCCGCGACTTTCCCATAGGGCAACAGAAATAATAATGATAATAATAACAATAATAAGAAGGAGCAAGAAAAAGAAAGAGGAATGAAATGAAGGCAAGACCGCGCGCGAGCTGATAGGAGCGTCGCGGTAGCGATGGACGATTGTAGGAAACGAAGCAGCTGTAACGCCGACTTGTAACATACATATATACTCCCGCGCGCATCGCACTCCAACGACTATAAATTCAGCAACGTAATTGGCCCTCCCCCCCCCTCTCTCTCTCACTCTCTCGTTTCGCGCGAAAAGGCCCATGTCTTCTCACGCGACAGCCGCGGCGCCCGCGCGCCCATACATGGCGGTTTCATATTTCATATATTACGCGCGCTCGAGCCGCGAGCCGCGAGCGTTACGCTGTACGTTATGTTATACATGTCGCGCGTGTATGGATATCGTCCCACAGGTGCGCTGTCTGACGCTCGATCGGCCCTTACGTAAATCCGTGCCCGGTACACGTGTGCGCAGAGGCGCGTATGTGTAGCGCGATGTACGCTGGCGCGCGCGCGCGCATTCAATTACGGCCGGGGGAGGATGATTTTGCGAAACCGAACGTGGGGAGCCGGGATAGGCCGGTTCGCCTTCCTGTGCGAAGTCCCGAGTCGCTGCTCTATACTTTCATCTAGAGCCAAGACTGCGTGTAGAGGCCGTCGATGCGCAGCTCCGCATAGAGAAGTTAAGTAAAAGTCGGGCCTGAACTTTTGCGCGGTCAGGCATTATTATCGTCGTATTATTGTACCGGCAGTGCAAATGTAATACGCGCCACCGACGGCCGAGGGCTGAACTAGCAAAAGCGGCCGACGCAAGTATACGATTTACGGAGTTGGCGAAAGTCACTGCTGTCATTGGTGAAATTTCGTAGTTCTTGACTGATTGGTTATAAAAGAAAATAAATAGATAGAAGTTACCGACGGGGAGAGAAAGATAAGGCATAAACAATGTTCTAGTAGAATGAAGAGAGCATGAGATAGGTCACTAAAAAGGTATATGATAAAAGAAACTGCTGCGAGGAGCATTGCTTTTAAAAAAAGTGTTAATACTACTTCAAGCATCCATTATAATCCTGAGGCTGCGAAAATTTAATTATCCTTATTGAATTTTTATTAAATATAGTAGGTGGAATGTTAAAATAAAGATACACGAAATAATCTTTTAACATGAACTTTATTTCAAACGAGGAAAGAAAACACGTCTGTTCAAACGAAAGGACAACGCAAAACTCACTACAGTACTCGAAATTGAAAACTCTGCAAGCCTTTGTGAGAAACTTAAAACCTATATAAAAACACTCAGGCATCTAGGCAATAAACTCATAAATCATTTGCCGCGCAGGGCAGCAAAGACGCAGATCGTAATAAGACCCAGTGGACACATATGTTTACATCCTTTTACGATACTCTCCAATATTTAGTTTCAAGTATTTTTTGCTTTATTATTTATAGAAGGCTAAAATAATCTAACAATCCTTATGTTTCTAAACAAAATACGCGTTTTATTTAATTAAGTTAATTTGAAGCTTTATTTTCATTTATTTCTTTAATATTTCTTGCGCATTTTTAATTAATTAATGATAATATTGTATTTTCATAAGCATTTCAAGTGTGAACGTCTAATTCTAACCTCGAGTATCGGTTCTCACTATTCGGGGCACTGCATTATCTGCACATTCGTGTCGCGCTCATATATGCCGTGGGCATAATGATTTGTCTATATATATATAGATATAATTTGCTGTTGGCTGAAAAGGATGGGTAAACCATCGAGCGGTCTCATTTGTCTATTTTTGTAACAAACATTAAAGCGTACATTAATAGCCATTGAAAAAAGAACAAAAAAAAATTGAAACCTATCCCCAAGTGATCCATAAAATGCTGGTGCTGAACCGTCTTCGGAATAAATATAAGATTCTTTCCAGTGCGACGTATGGGGCAAAAGTTGTACATGAACGATAAGTTGTAGTACGCCAATACGAGAGAGAGAGAGAGAGAGAGAGAGAGAGATAACAATAATAAGCGGAGAGCTCCGACGACCGTTGCATTGTTCGGAAGCGTGGATTCAGGTATCGAATTTTCTCGGCCCATTCCCAAAAATTCGACGATCCTCGCGGCAGGAGAATCGAGCAAGCCTCGACAACTGCACCGATCCATGTACAGCGAGCGTTTGTTTTTTCAGTTCGCCCGAGAACACCGAGGTGGCCAAGGATTTCTAAGTCGGCTGAGCCGGGCTCCGTCACCGGGGGCGGAATTAACCGCCTCGATCGTCCTGCGTCCCCCTGTATAGATTTCCAAGCTCGTTGTCGGAAGCCGGGTAATTCCCCCCCCCCAGTACTGTCCCACCCCCTCCGGGTGCCTTGGCGAATGGATTCGCCGATGGCCGGTCCGACTTCTTGCAGAGTGCGGCGGTGGGCGGAGGGGTTATAAATCAATTACGGCATTGCTCCGATAATGGGAAATCCGCCCGCTTACCGAGAGTCATTGGTGGACGTTCGCGTAGATACCATTGTATTCCTATTAATGTAACGACGTTGCGAGTTTAGAATTGCCCGTCCCACAATATATTTACACAATATAGACAGTATGCACATACGTAACTGTAAATCGAAAAGTGAGCTCTGGGGGAATTTCGGATATAAAGTGGAGGGTATTTCTACGATTACGTCTGGATTAACGGACAATGATGAACTAATCCCATTCGAAATCTGGCCTCGTCCAACCCGAAGTGAAAATTACTTCTGCTCATGGAGATCAATGAATTCGGCGAACTTATTGCTCATTGAAAAGCACAGTATATTCGAGATCCAATGCTACGTTTTCTATCATCTACATACATATATATATATATATATATATATATATATATATATAACTATTTATAAGTATACACACACACACACACACACACACACACACACACACTATATATATATATATATATATATATATATCACAGTTGGATAAATTCGATTATGATTATAGAATTCGTCACTTTTATATTATATTATTTATTATTATATCATGTATCATACTAATCTTTCTTTTTTTTTTAGCATATCCTCACCTTTCGCACCAAAGCCGATTATCTCTTTTTGCCCTGCCGGTACATTGATCAGACCAAACCACGATTCAGCCACACAATTCCCATTCTCACACCCGTATACAGCAACTGCATAAATATCTCGATATATATATATATATAGTTCCCCGCCGAAATCTCCGCGCGTTGTCTCGCACGCATTCGCCAACTCATTGCTTAATATCGCTCCTTGTACACGGAGACTGCGAATACATTACATGTTCCGTCGACTGATCCCCCTCCCCTCTTCCCAGTGCATCAGCAGGAGAGCGCGAAAAGCCCGCGATCGTTAATTATTATATATCCTCGTATTCTCGCGACGCGATAAATATGTGTGTGTATGTGTGTGTGTGTGTATACAGAACACTCTCAGCGGCAATAGAAACATATGTAGATGCGCGCGTGTGTGTGTGTGTGTGTGTGTGTGTGTGTGCGCGCGCGCGCGTGGCCGTGTGCAGGAATTCCTTATGGGATTGGCGCGGCTCTAGAATCGGGGTCTTGTATATATAGCTGCTCCACGGAGCGGGGCCCGCCTTGTTCGTGCATTAATACGCCATTGCCGAGGAATGATCATAATCATAATAAAATTAATAACAATATAACGGGGAGGGGAATATGTTCCAGTCCCTCCGGGAGTACAATACGCGAACTCTGCGCCGGCAAATTAACCACTCGCCGGAAGATTGATATTGCTTTGTAAAGACGCATTCGGTGTGCATACTGTACGTATGTGTATAATATCTTACTTCGTCGCGTGGCATCTTTCTCACTGACGTCTGGCTGTTCGTCGCTCGCTAGTGAGAACGGGAGGCTGGGAATAACGAGCGATTTACAATTGAACGCAATTATTTTTATATAATTACGTCTTGTGTTAATTTTTCTTTTCTTTTCTTTTTTTTTTTTTTTTTTTTTCTTTGCACAGATATTTCGTCCGCGAATTAAGTCACATAATTAGGAAAGATAGTGGGTTCGCATTTGATAGCGTTGAACGATCTACGCTACAATACAATCGTCAAAAAATCTAGATAAAAGTCATTCGAAGCTGAAGTCATATATGGATAAGAGTTGCATTTTACCTTACCGTTGCAGGAAAGGTATTGCTAATTTAGACCATGCAGTTTCTTTTATCGCTATCTGGAAAATGGTAAAACTCCTATAATATATATGTAATAATGCTAAGCTGAAAAAAAAAAAAATATTACTTTATTTCTATCAAGTTAATGAATTTCTCAAATTGAGAAAATATTCACGAATTTTCGGGCGACGTGGTTTGACTTAAGCGGACCCATCTTGCATCGAGTAAATGCATCCTTCGTTCAAGTAGATAATTTACTTGGCACCGCACGGGAAAATGCATTTACTTGATGATAGATATGTGTTTTTCCTCAGTGTGCGCCTTTCTGCAATCTAGTTTTAGATCCCTTGCACTTACTCACACCGTGACCGAAATGCGTCGGAAGCGCGTAATTATTATCCGTCGTTTCCACATGTTTTTTTTTTTCTTTTTTTTCTTTTACCGTTTACAGAACAGGACAGTTGATGGCGCTTTACTTTCGCACGTGCTATTATTAAAATTATTAAACCGTGAACAAAGTTAATTTTTCGGCGTATTCTTTGTGATTGGAATTGGAAAAATAAATCTAATCTTTGACTGTGACCTGCTATGTACTTCATTCTCAATCGTTAGAATGATGAAAATTCGCCAAAATGCTTATTTTGCGCCGATATAAGATCGATGAAAAACCAAAAAAAAAAAAAATAAAAGTGCACTGACTCTTGCTAAACCGTCTGCTGAGCATATCGGCACGTTGATCACGATATAATCCTTATAGATTCGAACAGTCTGACAAATCGGTTTTAACGCGATTACTTAAGCGGTTCTAAATTTTTCATGGCCAATCACCAAAGCGCACAGTGCCAGCCTGTTTTAATTTTCCCATTTTATGCACACGCATATGTAATATACCAGCGGTTCTCTTTAATGATAGACGCCCGGGAAGTTTTATCTTTATCTCCGATAACCACATACAGAACATACATAATGCCGGGCTACACCAGCGCCACGTATTATGAAATTACGCGAATAAAAAAAAAAAAGAGGAAAAAAAAAGAACGATTAACCTGGCGTCAATTCTGATATTATAAAATATATCCACGAAGAAAAGGTAAGGAGGCGTCGTCGCGCGTACAGTGTTAATTGTATAGATTGTAAATTCTGAACGCAGCACAGAATTATTTTACGCAAATCTATAATGCTATTTTTGGATTTTTACGTCCCTGAACTCGGTATATGCATATGTATCTTGCAGACGGAGAGTGAGAGAGAGAAAGAGAGAGAGAGAGAGAGAGAGAGAGAGAGAGCCGCAGTGGTTCTCGGTTTATATAATTGTTGTGCTCGTGTTCTGTGGCTCAAAAATAAGAAATCAATAACTTCTGCGTTTAAAAGACCTAATTTCAGCGACTCGGCCAATGGAATGTTGTTTTATTCTCATTTTCCTTTTTTTTTTCTTGCCCCAAGCGAGATTGCGCTTATACAATATTACCCAGGGGGGAGGGGTTAGAGCCTCGAAAATTACTCCGTGTATACACCCTGGAAATATTCTAAATCCTTTCTCTCTTTCTCTCTGTCCCTCGATCTCTTGATTTTCTTCGGCATCGATGACTGGCGTAGAAGCTTTTTGCGCTTTTTCGCGCTCGAATCCGCCACTCTATTATATACCTGCTGGAGATTCGAATCCTCGTATATACATAGGTATACATACACACAAACATATATATGTATATATATATATATATATATATATATATATATATATATATATATATATTCACATACATTTCCTTTCCTCATTCAATGCGCGCCACAAGTCGCCCACACAGACCGAGAAAAGTAGATTTTAAGTACACTCGCCCGCAGGCTCTTTATAACTGTGAGCGCGCATGAGTTTAAGCAAATCGCTTGAGCTCCTCGAGCGGACATTATAAATCGCGTGCAACCGCGCGCGCGGCCAACTGCATATTATCAGCTTCGGGGCAGAGAGACAGAGAGAGAGAGATAGAGAGAGAGAGAGAGAGAGAGAGAGAGAGAGAGACACAATGTCACGGCTCACTTGGAAACTTTGCTGTATTCGCGAACGTCGTAATTTGCATGGTAATTTTCGAGGAATCAGAGATGTTTCAGTGTACGTGTATATATATATATATATATATATATATATATATATATATATATATATATATCTGTGATAAAACAGGCGGGAGGTCGCGATGCTGCTACAAAGGTACAGTAAGGCAACTTTTTCCCTTGCCTCAGCACTGCAAGGTAACAAATCTTCCATGAAATGAAAATATACGAATAAAATGTTTGTTATTAGAAATGGCACTGCTCGAAATGGTTGAGCGACATTTTATTCATCGCTTTCGCAATAATTGCAGTGGATATTACGGACACGTCTATACGTGAGCTGGTAAAAGTACAAAAAGAAAAAGAAAAAAAAAAGAAAATACGAATTCAAACAATTTCTATATGCATATCTTACAGATTATCATGGATCAACAAATGACTGTTTATCGTTCGAATACGAATACTACGTTACATTTGTTGATAAATCATTTTGACCCGGATCAAGTATATTCGCCAACAAGCTTTAATAATGGCCTAAAAACATCGTTGAACTTGCAATAATTTTTGTCTGTAATAAAATTGTACGACCGCGTCTACCTGCTAGACAGAGTTTTTCTTCAAACATTATGGTCGCAATAAAGCTGGATTCATCGTACCGGGCAATATCTTCGCATTTTCGACGATCGTAAATAATATGCCATTTTCATCTAAATGCGTCAACCTGAGTCTTTTTTGCTGTTGGTTATTTTTTTTTTTTTTTTTATTATATTTCAAATTATGATCATTGCTCTACTAACGTGCCATATTCCATTCTCGTATTTTTACATTTTTACATTTTACCACAGTAAGAAGGTCAGGATAAATTAGACATCGTAAGATTCAACGTATACTCCATTTCTACAGTTTATTGGGGGGGGGGGTGGTTCATTAAAAAAAAATACACGTAACGACGCTTCTACCGTAAAGATTCGATTGGATCCGGTCACCAATTTCACATTATTGGACCAATTCCAATATTCATCTCACTTGGCAGCATCGTATTTTATACTTAGACGCTTTATTTTACAACGATCCTAAACGGCATAAATCTTCGTTGGGACGTTCAAAATGTACGAAGGTCCATCCAATGAATTGGCACTGTTTAATTCAAAATGTATTCTCAAAATTAACAACGAGCGCGGTACGAGGAAAAAAAAAATGAAAATCTGAAAGCGTTGACTTTGCCTAAAGAGGGAATTCGCATCGATAGATGGAGTGCGCAGTTCATACCGGCTCCAGCGAGATCAGTGCTTCGATTATAACGTGCCAACCTGTCAACATTTCGTAATATCGGGTCTGCACTTATTTTTATAAAGTAATCGATAGTAATAAGAGATATGTGTGTGATATAAAGAACATATATTTGAAATTCTGGCGAATATTGCAGTTTCATCGACGCCAATCTGTTTCTCTCGACGCTACACGTGTTCAAAATAATTGTTTCTTAATTTAATTTTCTGTCCGAGTCACTTATACCATCTCAGATAGCTTTCCGTATACAATATTGGTATGCAAAGGAAAATTAGTTAAAATTACACTGTTGCCTAACTTTCGATGTATTTAATACAGCACGTGGCATTAAAAACTAAGCTGCATAATTAACAGGTAATTCAGCGCAATGGTAAGAAGTGAAGATCGTTTTTTTTTTTAACTGCTCTATCCGTTTTGAATAGAGTAAATTTTTCGATCCATTCCTAATCTGTCATTTGATTAATTGTATTTTTCTGTTTTCGTAATCCCGCGCCCAACGTATTTTTCACCTCCTACGGTATAATCAGCTATCGTAGTCCCGTACGACAGCGCAAATATCTAGAAACGTGTCATTTAACGCGAGCGTAACGAAGCCATTCTTATAATTTTCGCCCAAGAAACGCTCCGCGATATTATATAGCTTACCGGTCATTAAAGACGGGATCTCTATCTCCAAGGTCCATATCCCCTACCATTACGTGTGAGTATATATACAAATACAGTGAGTATATATACATATATACCGGGCTGCCGTAGCAGGTCCCGCGCCGAGATATAGTTCATTTGCAAACAATTCATTTAACGGTGCGCGCCGCAAGCACCTGCGCGTGCGCGCCCCGTTACCGCGGGGAATACACACACATACAGACATATAAAAAAAGAGAATAATAATCATAATCTCGTTTAGGGGCAAGGCACCAATAGGCTTGGATAAGGCGAGACTCGAGGCGCTCGCGCGCGCTCCGATTTTCTTTCTTATCTAAACTATGTGCAGTCTGTTGTACCGATAGCTGCAGTATACGCGTGTATATATATATATATAGGTTTAGTAAAGCAAGCGCAGTCCGTGCGATCCTTGCGAAAAACCGTAACTGGGTGAGCCAATAACATATGTATATATATATATATATATATATATATATATATATATATATATATATATATATTACGGCGAGGAGCGAGGTATTAATTGCGTGGAAAATCGCATTATCTGCGGGTACGCGATGAGAAGGTTCTCGACCAACGGTACGGCAATAAAAAGAGGGTCTTACAGGCGAACTGACATACTGCCACCGTATTCATTATTATTGTTATTAGTGTTGTCGCTGTTGTTGTTGTTGTTGTTATTGTTGCTGCTGCTGCTGTTGTTGTTGTTGTTATTATTATGAGTCTCGTATAATTGCTTATTTCGGACCCTTAAGGGCGTTTCTCGCGTGTAATCGATGAAATCGATTGAAGCGTCAGAAGAAAAAAGGCGGAATAGACGCATGGTATAATATATATATATAAACTTGTAGATGTGTATTGACGAAAGATACTAAGGCTCACGCGGTGGATCGACGCTCCAGTTGTAGTTTTTGAGCGGATCGATTAATATAATTTGAAATAGATAGGACGATGTCACGGTTACATGTATTCCGCTCAAATCACAACTGACGCTCGTGCAAAAGTTGCCCACTTTAAAAAAGTAGTCCAGCATTCTGTTATTTCCGCGTTTGGCGTGTTCTTCGAGTCTTAGATGTCTTCGCCTGCGAATCAAGTCGGTACCATAAAAAAATGAAACTAAATCCGTAAGTTACTTAACGTATCGCTTTACGTTTTTATGTAAACGTTACGTCGTTTAATTAAGTTTTATATGGTGACCAATTGGCGAGAAGAATATTTGTTGATTTCCAAAGTTAGAATTGATCAATTATTTCTTATAATTGACGCGTCGTAAAATTTCAATATAAACATCCTTCAATGAAATGTTCAGGCTGGTCAATGGTTAAAATCACAAATAGTTGAAATTTATGCTCTAAAGTGACCGAGGATATATAGTATTTTGCGAAATTTTTTGTAATACGAACTCAAAACTCATGTCCATGTGACATGAACTAATTTTGTAATTTATAGCATGACGAGCGGAAACACGTACGAAGTCCTATATATTTATATAGACTATATATTCATATACAATTTTGTACCTCGAAAACGAGGCGTCAAACGTTAATTTTACTATTTATAATACAGCATCGGACTAAAATGCGAATTGACATCCTGGAGTGGATAGTCGGGTTCGAGGACTATGTGGAATCGTACAGGCTAATGTAAATCGTATACGATCACTCGTACGTTTGTTTTTCGCTTGGGCAAAAAGCTCAACCCGCTCCCCCCTATTCGGTGCACAATGAAATTCGAAGCATGCCGTTATTTAAAAGATAGAATTTTATTCCTCGAACATGGTCGTGTAATGATGTTCTTAATACGGACTTTATTAACGGACTTGTAATTATATTCTTGATATGGCAATTTATTGATTCATGAAAAACTTAAGGGGAGATAATTTTCGGCAAAAAAGAACGACTGCTGTAGAAACCGATCATGTTTGGCAACGCGGGATCTCAAAGTATCGATACAGACCGCTGGGAAATGGAATTCTCAAACTGCGCGTGAAACGGACGATTTGATGACGATTTCCTAAGAGATGGCTTTATACTTAAGCTTAATTGTACTGATTTGCTGTCTATCGTTAGAACTTATTCCGAGTAGCATGGACGGGCTTTCCAACTGGGGAATATCGATTTTATCGATTGCAATGTGATCGATTTAATTGAACGTAGATGTTTTCGTCACCTCACGATACTTGCAGCTCTAATCATTAGGTAAAAGCAAAAGACTCTAACCTCAAACTATTGATATGATATTTACGCAGCTAAAGTCAAGGTCTTCCGATCAGTCATGCATCATATATACGATAGCAGAACTAGTTTTTCAACTAGACTGTAAATATATAATCATCAACTCTGCGCGCGCGTGTGTGTGTGTGTGTGTGTGTGTGTGTGTGTGTGTGTTTTGCATGTCATATTTTTCGCAATTCATTTTCTTTTTATTCTCGGCCTCTCCAGCGCAATAATTATCAGAATTTCTTATATGACAGCGAAATTTTTTCCAATTGAAGATGCAAAACAATCGACATCGTCATTTCTATATCGCGCTCGACAATTTCTTATCTAATTAAAAATATGACATTTGCAATTTTCGTCAGATTATCTTCGAATTTCGTCTCATGGCCTAATCCAACTGCGCGCCACAATCGGAACTTAATCCACGCAGTCTGAAAAAATAAAAATGAAAAGATATTGCGAGATCTTCGGACCTTCCCCCCTCTCTATCTCCCCTCTCTCGCTCTCTATCGCACTCTGCTTGTTCATTTAAAACTATGCAATGACTTTCTTTCGCTCTTTCTACAAGAGAACTTCCCCCTCCGCGAACTTTTTAACGCTGATCCGATTAAACAATTAACGAGAATACTGGGCGGGGAAGGAAAGAAGATAGGATTAACTCGGCTCTCGGTATAAAAGTAATCATACCGGCTAAAATGAAAAAGGAGAAGGAAAAGGAAAAAAAACTTCATTCCGAGCCGCCTTCGAGGAGCTCCGAGAAACCGACTAATATATAAGCCGAGAGAACTACAATTTTTTTTTTCGAGCACGCAGATATATATATATATATATATATATATATATATATATATATATATATATATGAACAGCTCTTTTGCCACCGTGTCGCTTTATCCTTCTTATTGCAGTCTTCTGTAAAGACCGCGCGCGCGATGCGCGGTTTTTCCGAAAATCGCCGATGGAACACCAGGATCAGCCTGTGGAGGATTCTCTACGTTTTTTTTTGTGTTCCGCCTCCTAAGACATTATATATATATATATATATATATATATATATATATATATATATACTTTATTATGTCATTGAGAATCGTCGCGCTTAAGAAAATGCGGAAACATGGCCGCAAATATCGATATCAGCCGTATATTTATAAAAGAAAAAGTATATAGACGGTGAAATTTTTTTTCAGATAAAAGTTACCGCAGAGTTCGTCGATCAACTTGGCGGACATTTTTCTTGATAAAAAATGTTACGAATTCTCTGACGGCATGATTTTTATCGAACGCGTGACACGTTTGTCCATAAAAAAAATGTCTCTACGCCCGCGTTAATTTTGGTGAAACTATAATAGTTGGATGGACGGACAACGTTTTGCAATTTTGTGAGATTTTAGTGGTAAAAACATTGGAAAATAAATGAAAAACAATAAGAATATTATAAACATTTTCTATATATGTTCTGATATGACATCCCTTGTGTAAATGAGGCAGAAAGGGAAGAATGAATCGCGGCTCATGGAGTCTTTATCCATCCCTGGAAGTCGCGGCTTGGTATATCTCAGTGAGACAGGGAAAGAGTGAGTGAGACAGCGAGAGAGAGAGCGAGTGAGAGAGAGAGAGAGAGAGAGAGAGAGAGAGAGAGAGAGAGAGAGAGAGACAGAAAGAGGAAGAGAGATGTTCTAAAGGGTCGTGCTTTACGATTCGTCGAATCGCAGACTGGTCGCGGTTGACGAGAAAATCGCGAGGATGCCGCCTGGCTGTGGTATCGATGGAACAAATCGCCCATCAAGTATATATAGTATCTTCTCTCTTGTCTATCCCCGCCTCCTCCCATCCTGTCTCTATTTTTTGCCTTTCGCTCCAATGTAAAAACAATTCCAACCCCCTCCCCTTCCCCGCCCCTTACAATAATCCAAATGTTTGGGCGGGGACAACATTCAATATTTTGAAAGTTATGTTTTTTATTTTTTTTTTCATAATACGTTCGATAACGTGGCGTACGTATATTTATATGGGATGACGTAAATTTTAGTCCTTAAGAAACTTAACAGGGACACGAACAAGGACGTTGCTTAAATTTAATTGTTTGCTGCTTGTGTCGTTTCATTTATTTATACGCGGAATCGCGCCAATGCTATAAATAAGATCAGCGTTATATGAATTTCGCCGATGACGCCGTAATATCCATTCCCACCTCCCCGTATATATATATATTATAATAAACATCGTCGCATTACATATATGTAATAGCTCCTATAATGAAACTTGGCTTCGCCAAAGCATGTAGTTATGATGATCACGTATAATATGATAATGGTCAGTTACAGCTCTTTTTACCGTAAGAGGACGACGGGAGAGAGTATTTATGGCCAGGCAATCTTCCAGATTGAGCCGTGTGACTGAAACAGGTGTTGTCATAGCTTTCATATAAGATTGAATTTTAAGATAAATTTATGGAATAAAATTATTTAATGGGAATTAATTCATGGTAAAATAATTTAAGATAAATTTTTTAATTAAAATTGACAGACGCCATACACAGGTTCTGTATAACACTCTTTGTGCACGAATAAGTGACAAAGAAGTAATTGTTAGTTGGTGAAAATTTATTCATAATAGGCGAGTATTATAGGATTTACTATTCACAGAATTTGTTGTTTTCAATTAATAAAAGGGCTTTTGCCAATCTATAAAGTTCAGTAAAATTAACTTTTAGCAATAAGTTGATAAATAATACTTTTATTTACCCGATACCATAAGTTAACAGATATAATGAACATTTTCCGTCGACTCGTCAGAATACGAAGCAAGAAAACCGTGTTGCAAGGAGAATTAATTGCTTAAACGGATAACTATGGGTAGAAATATAGTTAAGACAGTCGTTTAAGGTATATTAATTCCACGTTTTCTTTAACACGTGTCTTTTCGTAATTATTATAAAAAAAAGAGAGAGAAAAAACGTATATAATTGTCACATAACTATAGGTATATCAGATTCCTGTAATTTATTCTGGCTAATCGGATCCACTTACGTAAATTATGAATCGCCGTATCGCGAACAATGGAGTTTCATTTGTTTCACACTCTACCGGATTCTCAGTCGCTAAACGTGTATAAATCTTGAACAGTTTCGAATTATTACACGAATTCAGGTATGGAAAGACCAAGAAAATATATCATTACCCTTAAACTACTGGCATTCGATTACCACATACGCTGCACAAAAATCAAACACATTTAAATCCCTAATTACTGCAATGCATTGAAACTCTACCGAAGGTAAATAATGCAAGAAGCGTATTAAACTTTACAGTATAAAATTAAAGCCTTTTAAACGATATTACCGTATAGCGTATTTAAGGATTTTCATTAATGTTAATAATTTATGATATAAGTTCACATCTCCCGTTTTATCCAATAGTTTATGGTATAAATTATCGTCATTATCGATAGGGACGTTTCATGCCACGATAAAGTTCGCTGTGCTTTTAGCATAATGAGATCGAAATGTCCATTGATAGTAGATTACCGGCATTGACAAACGAATAAATAGATTCAATAAAGGTGTATAAATATTCTTTATTATGAAATCATTCTATTTTTTCATATACATATTTCGGATGTTTAATTTTTTTTTTTAAACGATTTATTGGATAAAACAAAGTTCAGCATATTTTTATTAATTAATTTTCATTCTCAATGGTTCTTTACCAGTCATTATTAATATAATTCATATATTTATATGCACACGTGTGTATACTCATATTGATTATTTAAATAATTCTTTATGTTGCAGGTGAGTTACCAATGATGTCACTTAAAGAAAACATCTTGCTCTGCGTAAGTCCTTACCTAAGAAACTGTTTCAATTGCTGATATACAATTTTCTGGTAATATATAATTATGTCCATGGGGTGATGTATACGATTCTGTCTATCTATCTATCTATCTATCTATATATAAATATATAATATTATGCAGAACGAATAGCAAATTTTGAGAAATGAGCGAAATCGCCTGAAATGCCTGTTCGTTTCGCGAGGAAGAACGTAGCACGTGAGCTTAACGAATTCTCGAGAAAACGAAGTATATATATATATATATATATATATATATATATATATATATATATATTATGCAAACAGTGAGATGCTCCTCAAAGTCAAGGAGAACGGGAGAAAAGGGAGAAAAGGGAGAAAGAGAATAGAAGAGGAACTCGCCGTACGATGGAAGGGGACTGCGAAAAATGGCTCGATCGCCCGTTGACTATACGAGGCAGGATGGGAGGGAGCTACGCGCAATGGGCCATTGGCCACGTGTCCGAAATTTCGCGCGGGCGACATCTTGGCCGCAGATGGCGCGGTGCGGGAGAAGGCCGGTAATGGATTGCGAGTCCGGGGACGAGTCGCGCCCCCGGCCCGCGACAATCCGCGCACGTGGCCGCGCGCACAAAATTCGAGCCCCGTCGCGCGGGATTTCGCAGCGCGTCCCGGGGGCGCGCGGCGCTTATTGGGCGTATCGAAGAACCCGGGCTTGCGGCGCGGCACGCGCGACGAATCGTTCGACGAGGCGACGTTCGCCGCGCCGGACGCTCGGGAAATACGCGCGGGTACGAAACCCCCCCCCCTCCCCAAAAAAAAAACAAAAAACAAGAAAAAAACGATATCGGCGATGGGCAGTAGATGGCTCGATAGCGGATTAGCGGATAGCGGCGTGATCGTGACGAGTCGCGATAATACGAGAGGCGTACGGTTGGTTGAAGAGTCGGCCGCGATAGTCGGGGGATATATTTGTTCAACGCCTCGCCCCGCTCGGATCGTTTTTTCGCGTGCCGCGTAAATCGGTATTAGAAGAAACAAATAAAGGCAAAACATAGCGGTTTACACACACACACACACACACACACACACACACACACACACACACACACACACACACACAAAAGAATGCGTTTCGCCCGTTTATCGGCAGTCTATCGGCGGATGGTCGAAGATCGTGAAAATTCATTACGCGATTAATCAGTTACATGTATATATATATGGCTAGATACCGAAACATGGTATCGACCCATTTTGCAAGATCGTGAATAATCTCGACGCTGATATTTACCGGTTTCATGCCGATCTATACTTCAACGATAATCCTTATCTAATCGCGGGATCGGCCTCTATGGTTACCCGTCCATAGTGCAGGCCGCGCGCCTTTATCTTCGAGTCCGAAGCACTTTGAAACCCGACGCAAATAAAGAAAACTCAATCACCCGGAAAAATTCGATAAAATAGCCGGACCGTATGTACTTCGCGTTGGCGCGGAAAATCTCGCGGATCTGCTTGTCGAATTTTCCGCGTGCATATATATATATATATATATATATATATATATATATATATATATATATATGCAGCACCCGGCGATAGATAGATACGACGAGAGATACAAGCGGGGTGGGGGGTATTGGCATCGTTTATCACCTGCCGTGGCCATAAATCATCTCTATTTATTAGAATTGAAACGCTCGCGGGGCGTATACACCCGATAAAGAAAGAGAGAGAGAGAGAGAGAGAGAGAGAGAGAGAGATCGTAGACGTACGTGTGCACCATCGATGAGCAGTCCAAGACCGCTGAATTTTTGCCGCTGGTCCAAATATTAACAATAGGGATAATAACAAGAGCAGCGGCACCGGTAGCGGCAACCAAAAGAATGCGAAACGGAATGTCGACGAAGTCATAACCGCGGGAAATTAAAGGCTCCCCCCGCGAACGTCGGCACCGAAAATCGAATAAAGGCCCACGCATCGGCAGCAGTTCGACAAATAAGTTTCCCAAACGGATCTGGTACCCAAATTTTTACCAAAAGTATGTGCCGGGTCACCGCATCTCCGCCCTGCATGACGATATTTCGATACTTAGTCTTATGTTCCGGCTCGGGCTATCTCTGAAGCATCATAGACGCGTGTCTGTATATTATTAATAATAACGGCGGCGGGACTTTTTGCACCGCAATTTTTAGACGCTGTACAATTTGATTTTCATAGTAATGAATCGAGCGAAAAGTTATAATAACCGTATAATTCGTGTGGAGTCGTAAAATTCACAAGTACGTTTAAGCATAGGGATAATAATAATAATAACATCAATAACGACAACAATGATAATAATAATAATATAGAAACTTTCTCTGGGGGTGCGCACTGTCGCAAGGTGACGAACATGGGTCGCGCTGGTCCGATCAGGACATATATCAGTACGTGCGCTTCTGTTTTTTTTTTTCACATTGGTGGCCTATTCCATTGTGAGCCCGAATGGGATGGTAAGGTCAAGCTCGTATAATAGTGCACACGTAATAACGTGGAAAACCTTCCCTTTTTAACTTTCCCTTTGCATATTTTACATTAAAACATTGCTGTGAGATATAGAGGATTTTAATTATTTAATTAACAATATTTATGCAATAAAAGTGTATATGTAAGAGATAGTTGTGGAACTTTAATAGGAGATGTATAATTTTTATATATTGTATATCATGATTTCTATTCATAATAAAGTTAAGCTTTATAATTCTCTTGATATGTATCATTGCCTGTATATATATATGTGGGAAAAATGTCCACCCATCCGATACTCATCGAGCGGTTGAAAAGCGCGCGAAAAAATTGTGCCTTCCGGCGTATCTGCGGTGCGTGTGCGTAGCTGCCGCCGTATCTGGGGCAGGGCGGGCGCATCGGGCGAACATTCACTAGTATATCATACGGGCAACGATAGAGCGATCGCCGAGGCGATTGCACGGAAGCCCCTACGGCTGGAGCGCCCTATATATATATGGCAAATGTGAGGTTTCTATATACTGGCCCAGAGTAATGATAATAATAATAACAATCTATCCAGATCCCGGGGGCTTTTTGTCTAAGCCCCTCCCCCTCTTTGCCTGCATTCTGTTCAACAATAAGAAAGTCGATTCGCCATCCATGTATATATATATATATATATATATATATATATATATATATATATATATATATATATATATATATACTTACCGGAAGTTTGTGGCGTGATATGCAAAGGGAGATTGGGACTGGAACTTTACGCCTATTAGGAATCAATAACCCATTTAATTTTTTGCCTAAACTCGAATGGTTGATATTGAACGTATTGTCCGTCAATGTCGGAGAGTAAATTTGTGAATTATTCAAGACAATTGCAAAAATGATGAGAGAAAACAAATGCTATGAAAATATCGACGTTTCAGCGGTAATCGATTCTTCAGAGTCTCAATATATATATGTAAAAAAGCAGTATTCAAAAATTGAATAACTATATAAGACAAATGTACCAATAAATTACTATATATTGATGACGGCATGCGATGGCACACTTTTATTATATTGTTTCAATCAGTTTCAATCTTTAAATAGCGGCTCTCTTACGACTTTGTATATCTGTCAATTGAGATTCATCTGGAAAAAATTACATTGTTCCTGAACACATCGATAATTGATGAAAATATAAATTACTTTATACATTGCAGACAATTTTACCAATAGACTAAAATTCGCTTCCTGGTACCCGGCCTCGGCTGAAATTAATGATTACAGCGCGTTATTTAACAATCATTGCTTTCATAAAGATATATGCTCGCACTCAATATCTCTGCACTGTAATCGCTTTAAAAATAATTTGTAATAAAACAAAACTTTCACTAGATAAGCGGTCCTAGTTGGTTATAGAGCCTATAGAGCACGTTTATAACTTGGACGTCCCAGAGGGAATAACTGCCGATCGTCGATGATAACAATCAAATTAAAATGTGATCGTGAACTTTTCTATTAGCCAAAAAAAAAAAAAAAATGACAATATTATGAATTTTACAAGTGTCAAGTTAAAAATGGCGTATAGGTTTGTTTAGTCCGGTACGTTACATTACTTCTTCAAATAATTACCTTAGAAATACAGCATACAAATGGTTAACCAGTTATTGACTGTCCATCCACACGATAACTTGACCCATCATTATGCCATTAAGATTTATTTGAATTATTGGACGATTGGATTAATGGACATCTCTTGGGCCATTAGAAAACTCGGCTTTAATCTCCAAAATAAAACCGAATTGCATTAGGAAAAAAATCGATCGGTCGAAAATAATCGTTCAAGAATCGCTGGCATATCGCCAATCGCACGAAACACTATATATACACGAGTAGATTACAAGAAAGCGAACTAGTTAGCTCTCGAATTAGACTTTTGATGCCGATCACTTTTTATCTTTCCTCGTCCAATTACATTACCCCCGTGATTTTTTTTTCTTCCGTTTCAGTATCCGCCCAGGAAGCAAATACGTACGTGGGGCGGGGGGGGGGGGTAATTATACGATAATACCGTGAGGTCCTGAAAGGCAAATGAATGAAAGTCTGGACATATTTCTATCAATACAGATAGATCCGAGTTGTAAAGATCACTCGGTGCGGCGCGCGAACCTTTTCCCTCGTCTATAATCAGACGCGTGTATAATACGCTTCAATTTTAATGAAGTATATGGCAGTCTTCTTCTTCTTCTTGCTCTTAACCCCCTACCGCCGCCCCGCGACGCACGTATCGAAGCTTTCGAGTTTAATGCGCGCGCGCGCGCGCGCAGAAATAAGTAAGTAATGATTTGGTATATTAAATGCCCGTATAAACGTGCGTATTTATTGCGCGTATTTATAAAGTACCACTTGGTCCATTAAAATTTGACGAGGCAAGACAATTACGCGTCTATATACACATAAATCTTATTGGACGCCGACTTAAAGAGTCGTAATCGTCATAATAATGATAACGTTCATTTTTCTCGATGGAGGACAGATTGCTTCCGGATTGTAAAGTTGAGCTGCGTATGGAATATTGTCGTAAAATGAATCTAACGGCAGTAGGTGTTTCATATACGTACGGTAACTAATTGTACGGAGCTTGAAAAATCGTGTATTGGATATGAAGGCTGTGCATTGTTAAATCGGAGTACGGAGCCTATTGAACGAGCACGAATTTCAATTGTTTGGATTTTTCGACCGACTGGCGATTCAGATCTTCGACGAGGTTAATCTTTGGCGATTTATCGACAGAGAGTATATTTTGCAAATTGATCATAAAATCTCCCAGGATGGATTTAGGAGTTTTTAATCAAATATCATCGTATGATTAACCAGCCCATACTAATCCAGAATATAGATTTTCCAACTTTTTCTTCACTTATAGTTGTACAAAAATGGCCAAATTTGCAAAACATTCTAAAGATGTTGATTTGTCATCGATTGTAATCGTTTTTACAAACTTTTCATTGTCCATTGTGTCTGCATGTAAATTAATTGAATTTTTAAAAATAACCATGATTATTATTATTATTCGAGACTTGCAGGACAGTGCAATGACGGGATCCATGATTGGCATATTTTTCCCCCCCCATTATTTCCTTCTTATGTATATGTTAAGAGAGGATATTGTATATATAAAACTCACTCATTCCTCTCAAGTAAAATGACAATTATCAGTTATAACTATTTTCGATGCAATGTAACTGCATTCCATAATTTATTTTTGTTAACTCATTCAATATATTAATTATAATTATAATATTAGCTATTTTATATCGAAAAGTATCTAGTAACCCCTTTTTAGCTGTATATAAATACTTATTATTGTATATATTAACGTTCTCGAACGAAAACGATACTTTTTTCACGTTTTAGTCTACTAATTATAAATCTAGCCTTTTTCTTTTATTTCCTTCGCAAAAAATTGCGAATTTAGAATAAAAGCACGATTACGGCAACTTTCCGTCGTCGACTCAAAGAAAATAATCGTTTGCCTCGAGCCTCTAATGCGCTAACGCGTTCCTCGAATATTGGGATAATTTTGACGGCAACCCCGCGAGAAGGTACGTAATACGAATAGTCAATAGAGAAAGAGCAAATATTTGGCCCTTCGATCGAGACCCGAGCGCATTTTGACGGGAAAATTCAACGGGCACGTTCGCCCAATTCGACGGGGAAATCATAAACAAACGAACGCGTCGTGCCCGCCGACCGTCTAAAATCCAAGAACATATGTACACAGTTCCCATCGGCTTTAATTTACGCGCAGTGAGAATGCCTCGCGCATTTCTCCTCCCCGGAGCTCCAATTGGTGCCAATATGCGATTTTCCCTAACGACGAGTCTTATCGTCGCGCGGCGCGTGAAAGAAGAGGGTAGATATGTGAATGTGGATGTGACACTGTAGATATGTTGCGAGGCGCAAGTCTCAGTATAGCTGCGGCGGTCATTTACATAATGCCTGTGTGTTTGTGTGTGTACAAGCGCTCCAACATGTCACGCTTCAGCGGTCGGTCGCGGGTCCATGGATCGGCGGCTTTACATTCTGATACGCTTAACTTTCTGCGATAAGTCAAAAAAAAAAAAAAGAAAACTTCGAAATTCTGGTATGAAGTTAGTATAACGCACAAGTCTGCTTGGTTTGAGATGCTTCGCGTTATCATGCTCCACTTTTTTGGGACCATTTATTCTCCTCTCGTCGCTTGGATTTGTGATAGATATTCTTTATATATATATACATATATTTCTGCTGAGATTTTAGAATTACATCATTATCGTAATATCTGTAGAATCGCTTGTGGAACAGGGGCCGGAGGAAAATAACGAAAATTCTGTATTTATGGCATTGCACTAATTTTACACACATATACAGAGGAATATTGGGATCTGAATTTGGGGCCTGGTTTGGAGACAGTACATATAGCAATATGCCTTCGTGAGCCAACGCTGTCCGCGTAGTGCTTAAATGGATTGCAGCTCATTTCTGCCGAGGAAATGATTAATTGACAAAGTTACGCGCAATTACAGCGATATGATACGATACGTACTATGTTCGTAGAGAATGGCGATGGCTGTATTAAGAGTGTCATTCTATGAATTAAACGCGGCAAAAGTGCAATAACCGAGGGATATAGGATAATAAAAGGACGTGGCGCGATGCAACATTTATAGTAATTGCAGTTCTGCTTTATCTACAGGAATGAAGAGGTGCAAAGATACCCCGGACGTGGCTCCGAACAGTGAAGAGCGGAGCGAAATACGGTAGCTCACGGTAGCCGGTAAAAGAAGCGTATATAAAACTCGGTATCTGAAACGGATGACGTTAAGAAAACCGGTACCGGGCGATTCTCGACAAATGAAGAGACCATTCAACATTTAAAAGTCCATTATATATATATATATATATATATATATATATATATATATATATATATATATAAAACCAGGATCGTTTACTTTGCGCGCCTCCTTCAACAACGATTCAAGTTAATTGGTGATAAAAAATACACTTTGACAGATCTCGGCCGAGGGATGAATTGACTTCCCGAAATTGATAACCGCGATGACAGGATTTCTCCCCTCCCCCCCCTCTCTCTCTCTCTTTCAGCACAGTCAAATCGCCGTTTGAGAAAGCATAAAGGCAGAACGACATCGGGCGACCGCTCCCTTTCATCACATTTTCTTTTTAGCCCGCTCTTCGCGGGCATCGCGGAAGGAGGCGAGAAGACTCAAGACCAATTACTCGTCCACGTTCCTCACGACTCCGCGCAGCTGATGCTTGGGGAAAAGTGGGGGGGGGGGGGCGCGAGAAAAGAGAGTGTATCCCTCCCTTTCTCTCTGCATCGCTGTTCCTCTGTCAGACGGAGAACACCGCGCATATTTTCTCTTTCTGGCTCGGCTCTTCCTCAAAGCCTAATTATTTCCCGTGTTCCAGCTCGAACCGGTCCAGGAGCCTCTCGCGTCCGTGGATCTTCGAAAGCCGTCGCATACTTCTCTCTCTCTCTCTCTTTCTCCCCCCTCTCTGACACATTATTTTCTACGTAGGATTCCGCTTTACCTGTCTATCTGTCTGTCTTCCTGCCTGTTTGTCTGACTGTGTGCCTGTGTGTGTGTGTGTGTAATAGATCGTGCACGTGTTCTTGCATGTCTATGTATGTAAACATATCTATATACCTGTAGGTCGGTAAAACGCGCGTGCCGGGTTCCGCAGGCGGCACGCGGGCTAAGGAAACTCCCGATTAATATCAAAAACGCCCTGCGGCGCGCGATCGGTTCGCGGATTAAATTTTTGCGCGCGCGCGCGCGTGTGTGTGTAATTTCGAATTTGACTTATACAGATCAAACTATTATAATGTAGTCGGAAGTTTTGGACGCTCGGCCGATCCACGATATGTGGATTTATATATATATATATATATATATATATATATATATATATATATATATATTTAAATATATATAATGCGCAAAGATTTCCGTTCTGCTAGATGGTGCCAGGTGGTATTGTCCGGCCATTAGGAATTTTTCGACTGTATACATGTCAGACGTCTGATTTTATCGCGAAAGCGCGGTGTAACATTATGAATGGATTTGCACACATACTTCGTATTTCTTTTTCGAAAATTTTTATTCTTCGTTCGAGGGTGCGAAGTTACTTTGATTTATAGACGCATACAACAACACCAATTCTGTTGCACTCTCTGAATTTAGAAGGCGTGGCTCGTTCTATACACTGTAGAAAGGTAAATGGTTGAAAAATACGAAATTGGCCTGATTTTTCGCAGATTGAAGAGAGTTGAACTGTACCATCGGTCTTTTGTGCAACAGTTCAAAACAGTTCTACGTAATAAATTAACAACTATTACACATACGGAATATAATTCCGCGTGTCGATTAAATGGCATATTCATGCATTATTGTAGCCTTGAAATTTTTCGGAGTCTACAGCTTCTCTCCGCAATACGATTACATTTATAACTATACAAATTTTTACACTTTCCAGGTTAATGACACTGTGTGATGGCATCGAATACGGTGTTGCGTAACGAAATGCTAAAATTATTCGGCAATGTTTTCAGGCCCTATGGAGATCCTGCGTCGGTTAAAACAGATATGTGAAGCCTTGTGTCATATAGCAGATAAAACTGTAAAGTATCTTTGTAAGTCAAGACCTGCATTGATGTATAAGCCAAGGCTTCCCGTATATATATACCCAAAGAGGATAACCTGCATAGCTCCGAAATTGCAATGTTTCACACCGCGTATACTAGCGAGTGTCGCAGTTACATCGCTTCTATATAACACGCATGATTACAAATATACATACATGTCCAGACCTTGCACTGGACGCTTAATTCTTATTGGACAAATGCCCCCCCCCCTTCCAGACTTTCATCTGATCATAAAAGATTCTGCGCAATAATAATTCTTGACGGGGCACGATATTTACGGATACGAGCGTAGATTAATCAACGACAATTCTTAACGTTCCCTTTCTCGCTCGCAGAGTTGTTATACACCCTGGCATTAGAATTGCCTGGCATTTGAAATTATAACTGATGTATAAGTGTATAATATATATATATAGTACTATCTCTGTACATTCGAGTTTCGCAGGACTGCCGTATAATTAGATAAGAAAAATAGCCTGGAAACCTTATTGTTAAAGAATCAAGGATAATTCCCATTCTCCAATTTCGTTATGGAAAAAGGGAAAAAATTCACGTTCACGTCGGTATCGCGTTACATTAAATTTTTTAAATTGATTTATTTATCTGAATTATTGTTATAAATGTATTTGTTTTAGAAAAATAACTATGGGATGAGTGATAAATGACTGTTTTATTATCATTCATTATGATTGCCCCACCCCCATGCCAATATAATAAAATAAAATAAAATGCCTAATTTTAGTACTTCTATAAAAAGCCAAATTCTTTACAGCAGTATCCCCTTAAAAAAAGCGACAAGAACTCCAGGATGCTTTGTTTATAGTTTTAACTCTTCTATCACACTTCGAACTTTTGTTTTATTATTATTCATTTATTTTATTTTTAAAGAAAATATTAAACAAGTCCGAAATCTCACAATCTCAGCAATGATTTCGCGTACTTCTGTAAAGTCCACGAATGCCAAATATTAGTACCGCTTTCAGCCGCCAGTATCGCATATTCGATTGGAATCGACAATACAATATACAGCTTCTTTTTATAGATATATATCCTCGCCCAAAATATTCCCTCCGAACGAACTTTCTGTCTCCGCGACATCCGCGTCTCTCTCTCTCTCTCTCTCTCTCTCTCTCTCTCTCTCTCTCTCTCTCTTCCTCTCTTTCCTGCTACGAGCTGCGCAGCGATCTAACGCGAAGGCGCGGGAGGTCCGCCGCCCCACCCCGCCCGCCCACCGTTTTATAATAATCTACGGCATTTGGCGAGCGCGAACGGCGCGGGTATTTCGAATGGTGCGGGGCGGGCAGGGGCGTCGAAAGTGAAGACGAGCGCAAAAGCCGTCGAGTGTTTATTTTTTTTTTCTTTTTCTATTTCGAGGCTCGGCGATCTACTGTAGCCAGAAAAATTACGTCGCTCCCGCTCGCGAGAGAATTCCTTATTGTATTATATAGTTGATTAGTATATATATACATGAATATATATATATATATATATATATATATATATATATATATATATATAACTAGCAACTTTTACATAATCATTGTTTCGTGAAAGAATTTTTGAACGGCGAAAGCCTTGATTTGCTTTCGGCAATAATATTAATTGGGAAGAAAAAAATTCAGAAATGCAATTGAATTTTAATTACTCCTAAACATATATACGTTGTGATTTTTACAATATTTGTACTTTAAAATTTTTCAATTTTCTTCAGTAGTGTTTTATCATATATTTTAATCAGAGGATTGGCCGCACGATATTTGTGTGTATGTGTGTGTGTGTGCGCGCGCGTGCGCCTGTGTGTGTGTGTATGGACGTAGGTATGAAAAATTTTTACGCCGCACCGCCCCGTCTACAGAGCAGATAACGTTGCTGTAATGCGCTGCATATTTATTGCGAACTTGCGGATGAATATACGAATTTAATCTATGCGGGCATTGTTATGAAATTTCGTCTGACCTCCGACATCGTGTGATAATTATACTTCTTTTGTTCCCAACCAGCGTCGAAAGGTATACGCAATAGGAGCATGCTCGATTTATTTTCTTTTGGCAATACCGCTACGAATGTCATGCTCGATAAATTTTTCGATAGCTAAATAATATATACATTCGGAATAATAATTGCGCGTAGAGGAATTTTTATTTATAAAGATCACGATTAGAAAGTTACATATAGAAGTATAAAAGCAATAATTGTATATAATATGAAATTTTTAATTTAGCAATGTGTCGATTTCAAATTCAGTGACGCTGTTGTTAGAATATAATGAAGGCATATAAATGTCACTCGCAATCCTCGTACATTATAGGCGGTCCTATACTTTTGTTTATCGATTTCCCGAATTCCAATAAATATAATTTACATCGCCGATACAATAGTTGGTCTATAGAGCGTACATAAATATCCGACTCCTTAAAATACATCCTACTAATCAGACTTTTTTAACGAAGCCGTCCGACAATCATTTCTCCGATTATCCGCGCCGTTCGTGCCCCCTACGGAAACGTATAGCTTCAACGTCTCAGGCTCTCTCCAAGCGAGCGTCCATTAATAAAGCGAGCTCTCAACGCGCGTCAGGCAATCCTAATTTATCGAACGATATATAAACTCGGACTATAATAGGCACTGGCCCGAGCATCGATCTCTTGTACTTGTAATATCTATATTCCCTGTATGCGGAGCGGACGGGTGAAGTGAGTCGAGCGGTGATGTTCAAAGCGCGGGGTGTCAAAAAAAAAAAAAAAAAAAAAAAACAGAAAATTAGCACCAGAACAATTTTACATTGATTTGTATAGTTGTAAAAAAAAACTATATCGTAATGATTAAATTGGATTGGTCGACTTTCTGGCGTGATTGATTGACGAAATGCTGTTATAACAATGTCCTATACTGTAAGTTACAAATTTAATTTGAAAAGATAAATATGGATTGTAACCGAGAAAAAATACAAAGTGGCATAATCTTACAATACTAAAATTTTCACCACGTTTGAAAAATTAAAAATCTCTGTATAAATATGCAAAACATAATAGTAGTAAAATATTTAGAAGATACCTTTTGAATAACCAAAATACAACCAAATATAACGCTACGAACTTTTCATGCTTGTAGGTCGTCTTGGATTTCGTAGTAGTAGTAAAATAACGAAGTGTACAAATTACTTTGGCTTTCGAGCCAGAATTTCAGGGAAGGACCGATCTTGACCTATAAGTAACAAAATACAACTCTGGCAGTTCAACGTTTTCTTCGATGTTTCAAAGGAGGAACTGCTTTATTTTAAAATTTACTTAGCATTTTTTTGATCATACGAATTTCTGCTCTGAATAATGTGTTTGTTGCGAAACGGAGAATGTAACCCTAAATTGGCATCTCTATTTCGCGCCGTCGTGTCGTTAGTACAGCCGAGAGAAATTGATCTAGTTCATTAGAATAATGACCGTTATGACAATGGAATACCACTGCTTTAAAAACTGCGTGTTACGAGTCAAGACATCTCGATGATGTATCAAACATTCAACCGAAAGCACGATTAGCCAACTATAGATACATCCTACAGCTTTGATTCCTATAGATTTGCGTACCTATCATTTTCTTTTACATAAATTAATCTGTCAGAATGGAATAAAGCAGTGGAATTCAAAAATGTTTTTTTTTTTTTTTTTTTTAAATAACTATTGCATATATAATATTACATTATATATTAACTTTACCAATAATAATATATTGAGAGCTAATAAAAACTTCGATTGGCCACTCGACATCAAGGTACATTTAATAGTTCAATTTTTCTGTTGTGAGATGTCGTCATCATGTCGCGAAATAGAAGTTCATTTTCAGTGTTTAATTCAATATTTAAAAATTACTTTATAAATTCATTAAAATTTTTAATTTCTTCCGATTTGACAATATTTCTATGGGAACATCTGGAAAATAATGTTAAATGATTCTTACGTCTATAAGTTCAGTTCTTTATTCACGATCCTGTCGCGCGTAAAATACGCGCATTTTCTATAATAGACTCGGAGGCGAGAAGTATCAAGAACTCTATACAGCCTTGTCTAACCCTCGACATACAGTTCGAGCCGGATCGAATCGTCCTACACTGTCAGATCCACTTATCGGCAATGTCAAGTGAATAAGGCACCCCACGGACATTTTAATCAGCAGTCCATCATCGCCGAGTAAAGCGAGAGAGAGAGAGAGAGAGAGTGCGACAAATTTTCAGATCGACTTGCCCAGCGGGAGGGCACAGTAATTTATTACATCGGGAAAGTTGCTACTTTGACGCAAGGCGGGATCGCTTCCCCTTACAGTCTCTCGCTCTCTCTCTCTCTCTCTCTCTCTCTCTCTCTCTCTCTCTCCCCTCTCTCTCTTCCTTCCTTTACAGCGGTACCATTGCCGGCTCGGCCAGAGGTTCGACCGCTACGGCATCCGCGCGCCCGGAGCCTTATCTGGCCTCCCGATCTCCAGGATCGGCTCCCCGCGAGGGTCGCCGCCACCCCCACCTCCCTTACATATACATTCGAGAACAATCGGCCTTCTCGACGCTCAGCTTCGTACCGGCATCGGGGATCCGCACACCTCAGCCGATGCGCTTACATATACATACACATCGTACACGTAGCGTAGCTATACTGTCTATTAGCCGGTATATAGGCACGTGAAAAGCGCCATTAGTCGGGCCGTGCAGCACAATGATGACTCTCCTACCTTGACCGGGGCGCTTGTCTCCCCGTGCATTGTCAGCGTCTTTGCGAGTTGATACACGTAAAGGAGGGTGGAGTGGTCGTAACTCGGAAATTATCGCTCCTCACCTCACTGGTATATATTATACATATCTGTATACATGACGTTTGACGAATCGTTGATTCGGCCTTCGACCTATCTCCAACAAGGGGTTGCGTTATATAGTCATTGCCACAATAATAACAACTTTCCCTGACCACAGTCCCGCGTCTTCCAAGATCTTATATGCATATACATATATGTATATATGCGTATATTGGTTTATTGGATTTCGACGATTCTCCATGCGGCTGTCCGCTTCTGTGTAAACAGGCGGCCCATCGTGCGACTTTTGTCGAGTACCGGGACGCCCATTGTTTCCTTTATCCGCGCGTCAACAATAACAACAGCGACAACGGTAACGGTGAACACTTCGCCGGACACTATTCATATTTCAAGAATGCATCGCCGATATGATACAGGGGAGGACCGATCCTTTTAGGGCCCGACCGAAGATCTCGAGTGTCTATCAGTCATATATAGATGAGGGCTTTGCAGATATTGTCCTGGCCAAACAGGCCGAGATGTGGCGTGTGAACAGTTTGCATTAACGTTAATAATACAGCGAGGTCAAGCTGTGTGCGAGTTGGGCAAACGTGAAATGATAGACAAGGCGTTTAATATATGAATGTTGAGATAGTTGCGGGATGTTTGAATACACTCCAGGGATGAGAGAGACCGGGGGATGGGAGATGGAGAGAAATGCTTGTAAAAGTTTAATGTATACTGTCAAAGATAAAGGCTTTTATGGGTTGATTTCGGCAGAAACAGTAGTCACACGGGATATTTATTACATAAGGAAAGTTCAAAGGAACAAATGAATAACAGAGAATTTGGAAGAAAAAGCTTCAGGATATATTACATGTTATATATCCTTAACATGTCATATACGTAGATACATATATTATTTCCCACTATATACATTAAACATCCATAAATTAACGCGCAATACCTTCGAGCTTATGTGAAATAACCGTCGATCGGTATACGCGCAATGTTTGCAATATCAAAGGGTATATCAATGGGAATAGCACAATGCTCGAGCACGAAACGCAAAGAAACGAAAAGAGCAAAGGAGCAAATATTTTTGCCAGGCCGCAGAGCCCCGGAATTTCCGTCGTGTGTGCGTAAAATAAATTTGGGAAGTTCGCACGAGTCCCGGGTGTTGTTAAATCAACAACACGAGCGCCCGCTTAATCTTTTGACACATTCTACGGCAGTATGGGGAAGGTATGGTCGCGATAAATTCCGTAATCTCTATTGGCGTGCCTCCTTCGAAATCTCGTGTATACGTGTGCGCGACGCAAGATCGCCGAATCCTCGGCGTTAATCGTTTGTAGAAATATTTTGGCTTCTCACACATTCATATTATCAAAACATGTACGTGGATGCGCTCCGCGGGTCATTCTTTTGATTAGCACAACGCTGGCACGCAGATGGCCATGGAGGTCGTGGAAGAACGACGCAAAAGTGTGAGAACCGGTGGGCAGAGATTGAGGAACAAAATCGAAATCACGTCGTGAGATTATCAGAGACCCCCTCGCCCTCCACCGATCCCAAAGATACCACGACGCCGAGGATGTGGCGCGTCGAGCACACAACGTTTACAATCTCTATATGTGATCCCGGAAATTCCGGATTGAAAAAAAGGACCACCTCGATCCCCGTCGAGATATTGGGGAAACACCTATCAGCGCTGTCGGGCCAGTTGCGCAATGCTCATGCTATGGGGAGGGGATACAGACGCGGTCGTTAACGAATCCAAACATAATTATTGCGCCCGAGAGGCAGACAAGTTCAATTAGTCCGCCATAAATTTGGATCGTTTTCAGTAAATTCCGTTCGGCTAATACATCTGAGACCGCCCCCTCCCAGCCATCTCATTCTCCAGGATTACAGATCCAAATTATACGACGGCGCCCGTCCTTCTCATGTATGGCGGGGGCGGATGCGCTAAAATTCTAAGTAATAATCGTGTTTGTTTGGGGCATAAAATATTCAGCCTAACGACTTTTTCCAGCCTTAAACATGGATTTACAAATAGTAAGTGCATTGTTATATATGGTTATATTGTAAGTAATACATTCTTTTGCGTTCTTTTGTCCCTTGATTGGTGTCGACTATCAAGTTCGCTGTTCAGTCCAGGTCAAATTTTTCAACTTTCATTGTAACTTCAAGTTGTTCCAGGTTCAGCCTCAGAATGCCTTTAGATTTACAACATTTTGAATAGTGTTTATTGCTAGTTTCACTGTTTTAAATAGAAAACAATACATTACGAAAGAAAAAAATTATTCCGTAAGGTATTAGTGTTCACTGTCCATCGCAGTATAGCTTCGTAAAGAAGTTCGAGAAATAGTGAAGGTAATATTTCATGATCGGCGTATAAAATAATTTTTACTTTGAATTTGCACAAGTTTAAGATAAAATATGTACACACACACACACACACACACACACACACACACACACAGAGCTAAAGAATAACATTATACCTAATTCAAAGTCTCAAACGATAGGATTTTTTAGAAGCGATATTCTAAATCCAGCTTCTGAAGGAATACGACTTCCATTTAAAATTCGAAACAGCGCATTTTGCAATAAGAATTGCTTCTATTTCAAAACGTTCATGAAACATTAGTGTTTGGATTGTATTATTCTGGTATTTGAATAGGGTATAGTTTTCGTCTGAGGTTCAATCGGTATAAATCTATTTTATATTAATTGAAGAAGTTAAGAAAATCTCATACAGGGTACTAAAATTTTTTTTAGCGTTTCTGCCTTCGGACATAATCTGTTAAATCGAGCTTGCTAATTGAACCGATCTAACGATTCCCCGGCAATGAATGATTTTTTCTTTCCAATCTCGTCGACTGAAACATGACAACTGAGGCGTAAATAAAACTTTTTCATTACTTTGTTCATATGAAGCTCGTCTGGGCATTAATAACTTCTTGCACTATTTTCTTCTGTATACACTATACAGTTTAGACGTTGAATAATCTGATTGGGATATTAGAAAGCGTCCTTTCATGTTTAGTCGATAGTCCACAGTGCTTTACAAGTGAAAACGTTGAGATCCAGGTGAATTAGATAAATTGCCACTTGTATATATATAAATAACGAGAGGTGCGCGTTAATGTGCATTGCAACAAAACCGCCCGGCGTCGTAAAAACTTAAACGATCCCGCCGATTTTCTACACGCTCCATTGGCTCGGTTCACTGCGGGTCTCTTAAATTCCCATTCAACATTATACTTATTAATCATCGTCGTCGTTAAGATCGGGTCTACTCTGTAAACAAATCTGTAATACGGTGTACATTGAGAATGCCAAAACACCCATCTTTTGGGCGCTTTCTCTTTCTCTCTTTCGCTCTGTGTATATCCTTCCTGAAATGGTGGCGCCATATAATCGATTACAGAAAAATTTTCTCCGTTCTACAACCGAGATGGCCCCTCTAATTAAACCATTGTGCGCCCGGCTTCCGCGAAGGTATAGAAAGAATCCATCCGGCAGAAAATATATAACTTTCAATTTTATCTTTATGCGTGTATAAAGAACATTAACCAGTAATTGACGGGGAACATAACCTGAACTTTAACATAACTTATGACCCGTCTATATAGATACAGTTGAAACTTGAACCGCGCTTGTAAAACCTCATTGGAAATTTAGCATTTTTAATATCTTGGTGTATCATTATTTAAAGTTTCACATATATACATCTATCCTTATTCGTGCGTTTACTGAAATATTTAACGGAAAGAAGAAAAAGGCACGCATTCCAGAAATTATCATTTACGTATTCATATGGCAGCACCATGTCGAAGAGGTGGAAAAATTGCATTTCAGTACATAGTCTCCTCTCTCTCTCTCTCTCTCTCTCTCTCTCTCTCTCTCTCTCTCTCTCTCTCTCTCTCTGTCTCTTTATATATATATATATATATATATATATATATATATATATATATATATATATATTATATAAATATTAATAACAAGCTTTTCAGCTCGCGATGACCTACTTTTTCGATTTTCCATACGCGCACGCAAAGCCACACAGGCAGTATACGCGAATGAAAATTGAATTATTACCTAACGCTGTGATGTATATATAAACAAATTTTGTTTTGACGGGTACACGCATGCATACATTATAATGTGCAGTTCCGTCGAGCGTATAGAATCCAAGCAAACGAATGCTTACGTAACGTACATCGGTTCTTCGTAAAAAGAAGAAGAAAAGAGAAGAAATAATGAGAATTAATTTCTCTCTCTCTCTCTCTCTCTCTCTCTCTCTCTCTCTCTCTTTGTCCATATTTTTCAGGTCAACTTAATTTCCGATAATTTGCTCGACTATCCAAGCGATTTATTATTATATGCCTATTGTTTCAAAATAATTAGATTATAATGGATAACGTAGCGGTTTCTGCCACTGATTTTTTTTCCTTCTGTTTTATTTCCGCCATAAGTGAGAGTTCGTCACGGCAAACCAGCGAAAGTAAAAAAGAAAATCCCCTCTGCCTCGTTAATTCGTTTTTAACAGTGGATATTATAATGTTCGTGCTTTAGACCCGCGTCTACCTTTTGTACAACTGTAAATAATGGAAGAGAGATATGATATGCGTATCACGAGTGATTATACTATGCATGCGCTGGTTAACCTCAAAAGTTTATCATCTGCCGAGCATTAGTATAAATATATGGGTAAATGTGCGTAAGTAAGCTAACTGCCAGAGTGCCGCCTGGTCTATATAATTTAAGCAAACCCCGGTAAAAGTTTGACGATATATTTCTTATCGTTGAAAACCGAGAGATAGCAGAAAAAGAAAACGAGGAGGAAGAGCCTCTCTTGAAACACGAAAACGCTCTCGCGCGGGGGAGAAATTCCCTTTTCCCACGTATTTTCCTGCCCCCCCTCTCTCTCTCGCTGTCGACTTCGGATTGTTATGTATTATAATACCGATCGGAGCGGCGCTCGTTATCCTATACACAGTTTTGCCATTTGTAGGCCAAGCGAGCAACCGTTTCCATGCAATAATAATTTTCAGAAATTTATCGGCTCCTTATACACGTCCAATTCGAAAATTTCATACACAGCCACACATACAGACAAATACAGCGGGGGGGCGGGCAGAGTCGCGGCCTCGAAATATTTAAAAACAAAAAAACAAAAGAAAAATAGTCGAGACATTTCCAGGACACAACCCACAGGCGAATCGCTTGAAATATCGTATACCGATTTTCCTGCCACTCTACTTTATATACGCGCGCGCGCGCGCGCGTGTGTGTGTCTGTACACATATGCATGGATTGTCATAATTTCTAGCTGCTTTTTCGAAAACCGAGCCACCTACATGTGTGCCTATGTAATTTCGAGGAGGTCTGCGCGTACGGAGAAATTGCAAGACTGCAGCGTCGGGAAAACGGCCGTTTCGTGTCGACGCCGTATGATTTCTTGCACGTGTACGTACGTGTATTACACGACCACAACGACGCCACCCCGTTATGCATTTATATGAGAAAACGTTGATATTAATCGTTCGAAATAAAAAAGAAAGGAGAAGAAACGCGAAACGTTCCCATGCAACCGCGTTGCGCGCCTCCAATTGTCGGGAAAATCGGCGCGTTAAATCTCGCGACGATTTTTATCCCCTCGCCCCCCCCCTTCCCCGTTGATATGGAATGACGAAGAAGAAGAAGAAGAAGAAGAGAGCAGAAGAAACAGAAGAGGTAGGAGACGGAGAGGGGAAAGAAGCGACGAGGAAGGTGTAATGCTTAACGGTGCGCGCAGCAGTCTCGCGCTTCCGAACGATATTAACCACCCGCGCGAAAACAGTTATATTAAGCTGCACACCCGCGCGCGCGCGCGCGCGCTTATAGTTGGCTTCCGCGCCG
This sequence comes from Sycobia sp. Sy_11, assembly GCA_018907035.1. Taxonomy (NCBI): domain Eukaryota; kingdom Metazoa; phylum Arthropoda; class Insecta; order Hymenoptera; family Epichrysomallidae; genus Sycobia; species Sycobia sp. Sy_11. The sequence continues at coordinate 340,423 of JACCIC010000148.1, read as the reverse complement.
TGTGCTCTGTCGTTAATTAACACGAAGCTATAGAATACGCGATCGCGCGGGCAATAAAAAGAGAAGCCTCCGATGATGGCAAGAGTCTCCGGTTACGCGCTTCCCAACAGGCCATTTACGCCGATAACTTTTATGTTTGCCTCTATGTGCCTGTGTGTGTGTGTATATATATATATATATATATATATTAAAACATCAGACAGGTGAGAAACATTGAACGAGCGGATTTTTATCGCTATATTATGATATTGATGGCGCGCATACACATTATTACGCGACAAATCGATGTAGCGCCAAGAAATCGATCACTCGGCCCCCTCCACCTATTTTTCTTTATGTACGCGTGTGCGCGAACGAACGCGGGCGCGGGCGCGCGCGCGCGCGCGTCTGTGTGCGTTTTGCACCTTATCGGGAGTCGATGATGCGGGGGTGGAGTCGCAGGTGAAAGTGATCCGCGCGCGGGAATTTCTCCCTACCAAACGATCTCGATCCATCGTCCATGTAGATAATGCGATACACGCTTGCTGACTTTATTGGAGCCCGAAGTTCGGAGAATCGCCTCTCGACGCAATTTTTACTCCTCAAGCCAATCGATAATAATGATGATTATTACTCTTGTTATTATCATTATCATCGTTAGTATGATTATTATTGAACCGTATCGGCACGCGATCGTGGGTGCTCCGTTTTCGTTGTACGTTTCTGCGTCCCGTAAAAGTTATGCGTATTATATATAGCGCCCTCTTATGCAACGCAACGTATGTAACGGCTGGATCGGCGAAAAAAGAATGGACAATTGTTTGCGTGCGCACACATATATATATATATATATATATATATATATATATATATAATATATATATAATACTAATACAGCAAATTCGACTAATCGCATTTGTAGTCAAATGCCGATATTGATCGTGGGGAGGACGAAATCGACAATGGGTGCGTTGTTTGTTTCTATGCCGGAGTGCCGATCATTGTAACACACACACACACACGCGCGCGCGCGCGCGTGCGCGTGTATGCATTGAAATCGAACCGAATAGGGAGTCTGACAAAGTGGTGGGGGATGTTGAAAAGATCATCGAACAATTATTTTATTAGCCTTTCCATATCGCGCGAAAAGCGCCTCTGTGTATCCTCGCGTTTCTATACACTATATCTACCACGATTGCAAGATTTAATAATTGAGCGCGACCCACGGCACGCCCGGAGCGAGCGAACATTATTACTTTATACTTTATACACACCGGCTTAGGTGTCTCGAAAAAAAACTACCGAGATTTAAACAAAAAACAAAAAAAAAAAAGAAGAAAAAATTCGGAAAAAGTCTATTGATATAAATGAAGCCTGAATTTCTATAATCGACTTTAACGTAGCGAACGCATTTATTCTTTCTTATTCTTGAATTTTTAAAATCCATGTCTCAAAGCAAGTATCGCTTATATGTCCCGATGCTCGATTCAAATCACAACTCTATCCAGACGCATTTCCGGCCCCTTCGGTTAGCCCCCTTCATTTTTTGAAAGGTTTTTCAAATGATTCTGCGGCTTTAACTGCGTATGCCCACGTTTTCAGTCGAAACATTATAATTCTTAAATCTATCCACCGTAGGTCCATAAACTTTTGGCAACGAACAAATTTTTGCTAAACCCTTGCCTGTATCTGTTTTCATCCAATCCGGCTTCGATCGTCAACGGAAAAAACATTCCAGCTGCTCCTCGCCTCAGTCTCCGTCACATATTCACGTTCTTCGAGTCCTTTTTCCGATAACCATTACGCAGTTTTTTTTTTCAATATATTGCAGCGTGCGAAATTTACGACGTGGATTACTTTATAGACGTATACGAGCGCGCGCAGCGCACACAGCAACGGATAATATTGCAACTGTTACGGCGACGACCCGCTGGAGATTGGAAAAGCGTCGGAGGGGCGAAGGAAACGAAAACGATCTAATCACCCACGATCCTCGCGCCCACGACGACAATATACTGATCGAACTCACCCAGATCTGATCTGCAATAATATCTATATATATATATATATATATATATATATATACGATGTGGAACAAGGCGCGCGCGCGCGACAATTTGCGCAATTTCCGCTTCTATGCTATATTAGTTATGGGCAGAGGGGGGGATGTGCGTGTTTCGCGAACGGTCGAAGTTATCGCCGACGGTGCGTACGCCGGCGAACTTCGTGACTGTCGATTTGCACCATTAATGCCATTGACAAATGGATCAAATGGTGTGGGTGACTCCTGGGCGCGGGTATCTATTCCCTCTATAATTATATATATATATATAACAACAGTTACTGTAAGACCAATAGAAATATTTGCTTGTTTGATTTATATCGGACGACGGAAGTAGAATTATTAATTATAACTTTCCGCGTGTGCGCGTGCGCGTATGTGTCTGTATGTATGTATGTATGTATAAGATTTAAATAATAATTACAAGATTTGATATCTGTATATATATAATTTCAAATTGATTTCGGGTAAATATCACATGTGATACATTATCTCTGAAAAAAAATCTTTTAAAATACATTTGCTATATGAGCCTGAGAATTTAAGGTACATTGATATTTCATATACAACTCGTTCTGAATGCATCTTAATTCGACTGTAAATTCTGATATTTTATTTGTGTATATAGGATTTCAACAATTAAAGAGTAAGTAAAATTACAATAGTTTTCAAGCATTGCGTCTCGAAACGAACAGATAATATTATCTTAGATCTGATTTTTTAAATTTCATAGAGTTTATACTAAATTTACAAAAAAAAAAAAAAAAAAAAAACAAAATACACCAGTCTCATTTACATTACACAATACAGATTGATCGATCGACCAAACAATGAATTCGTAACGGTTTACGAACGCTTAATTTGCCCGCTCTAAACAATATGGCTGTATTAAGGCTCGGGTTAAAAAAAAAATAAAAATAAAAAATCGGCCTTTATCCATTCGTATTATAATGCGCGATCTGAAATCGCTGGCCTACACCCCGACATTTTCCAATCTAGGGAAACATGAAATTTTCAGCTCGAAATTGAAAGTAAGAACATGGAGCGTGTATTATTAAAGCAAAATTAAATTGTTTTTTTTTTTCCTTGCATCGTTACGTGGCGCCACCGGCGCGCGAAACTTTAGCGCACACCGCCATATGTTTATATAATACGCAGTACACGCGCACATAGGCACACATGCGCGGGCGCGTTGAATTTTTACATCATCGCGCCGACTTTGAAAGCAAAGCAAAAGTCGCGTACGTTCGGAAAAAAAATCTCGCTCTCTCTCTCTCTCTCTCTCTCTCTCTCTCTCTCTCTCTCCGTTTCTCGCCATACATTTGCGCAGACTCGTAAAACAAGAAATGTATAAAAGACGCACTGAAAGAAATAGGAATCAAAACCGCTTTTCTATGTGTGCGTGTGCGTATGTGCGTATGTACGTAGCGATGGGAATACAAAAGGGAGCAATGAAAGTTGCGGTCGGACGGCGTAAGCCGTATCGCATGCCGATATGCAGCGTGGGATCGAAGAGCGTGGAGGAGCAGGTGACGTTTAATTCGCGGCCCCATCTCCCGCTGGCGCCTCGCGCGTCTGGTCTGCGGCCGCGACAAAACCGCGAGCGATGATGACCGCGCGCGCATTATACGCATATTATACACCATATATTGTTTTAGAGCGAGTTCGCCAGCGAGCTTCTGCAAGCGACGGAGGATGAAACGAGTCTGCAGGCGCCTTCAGTCCAGCGTAACAGTCCATTGTAAATTCAATTTATGCGCGTATACACACACACACACACACACACACACACACATACACATCAAAAGTTAACAAATGTATATTTCGCTACTCATATGAGTAGCGAAAAATTCTCAGAATACAAATTATATAATGAAAGCGCCGAGCGGCTGCTGATGGATATATATAGACGCACACACACCCGCATATATATATATATATATATATATATATATATATATATATATATATGAGACGATTTCGGAAACTGCCTGTCTGGTGTTCGGTTTGATCGAATTTATGAGACATAAATAAAAATTCGCGAATTATGGAAAATTGGATTTGATTGTACAAATTCACCTCTATACTGATTCGATTTCAATTCTGGACAATATGAGCAATGTGTTTTTGTTATTTTTTTAATGGTCATATAATTCTGTTCGATTCGTTGTTTACGAAAAGAAATCATTAATTTAAACTTCATTTCTCGATCATGGAAAATAGGATTCGTTTTACGTATGGATTGATTGGTTGTCGTTGTCGATGTGAAAATAGACAAATCGAGGATTTTTGAAATATACACAGTATATACAGATGCTAAACATATAACTGTCTAATATTCCTAATAAATTTTTCTAATGAAATATTAATATACAACCATTACCTTATATATATATATATATATATATATATATATACTTCTAAATGCATGCTCAAAGTTACCATTACCAATGGTTTAGCGACCGACTATTTTTTTGTAATCAAGCTCAGTTGATACAAAGCTGTTCAATTAGCTGGTCAATTTAGCTTGCCAATTGTCAATTTTTTTTATGTGTGCATTTAGGTTTGGTCCTCGGTTGCCGAAGCTGTAATGTGCGGTTTTGGATGACAGTAGGTTTATTTTGAAGGCGGTGGTTCGTTACATTGCTAGAGCCTTTTATGCGCTTCATTATTTTCGTTTCTTTTGCAATTATGGTAATACTCCTGTCGGGCTGTAGGGCAAAATAATCAAAGGACTTAATTTTGTTGCTGTAGAGAACGCGCGATTGTCCCCTTGAATTTCCGTCGCTCTGTGTATGGAATAAAACTTGACCCGCTTTCTAATTAGCAAAGAAAGATGAAATGATCATCGATCATACTATTGGAATATAGTAAAGTACAGAAAAAGTCGAGCACGATCGACAAAAGATAGTCAAATTTCCCGAGAGCGGGAAATTACCGAAAAGACCTGAAGACGGTGAAAACGCTTTGAGCTGGCTACTTCACGAAAGAACAATAGACAGAGGGAGAGAGAGTGAGAAAGAGTGAGAGAGATCGGCATTAAATTTCCATTATACATCCCGGTCGAAAGCGGCGAAGGGCAGCCCCATGAACGAAACAAGGGTTGGGTCGTAGGACGGACACCGGTAAACTGACAGATAGAGAGGGAGGGTGGGTGAACAAAAAAAAAAAAAAGGAGGGAAAGCCCGCCCGGACAAAAGTGCGTAACCGCGCCGGTACGCGAAATTGGCTCCGGCGCGTGACCGAAGGTAGCGCCGCCGGACGATCGCTGATCGTTGCCTCCGTTCCCGCAGCATCCATCATTGGCGCGCGGCTTCCGATGCGGTACATGTATATACGTATGTGTATATATGTATATATATATATACAGGCACCTACGTGTAGTGACAGGGAGAAAGGGAGCAAAAGAGTTGCCCCTCCCGCCACGAAGGCCCCACTCGGCGAAAGGTGGAAAAGGGCGTGGGAGGAAGAGAGTGCTCGCTTGGTGTGTGGGTGCACACTCAGATGCGTACCTACGTCTATATACGCGCGGCGTCAGACGCAGGAGGGAGGAGTAGTTGGAGGTACCGAGAGGAGAGAGAGAGAGAGGGGGGGAGTAATATTAGCGAGCAAAGGTATAAGAGAGAGGTGGGGGGTGTCGCAAGCGCAAGGCCCCAACCCGAGGAATCTCAATGCTCTCGGCTCTCCTGCCCCCCTCCGACCCTCTCGCTCTTGGATTCGGATTCCACGGAGGCTCTCGAGCGCCCTACTCTCCTCCGCCCCTCCCCCCCCTCCTTCGTGCCCCGTACGTTCTCCAGGAGCGTCGTCACGCGTTGCTGTGTACCTGTGCGGCGGGCGGCGAGCGGCGAGCGGCGTCGGCGTCGGCGGCAACATCGGCAGCAGCGAGCGCTCGCCTCGCGGAGCGGAGGCAAGAAAGAGGCGGGCAACCCCTCAGTCTGGAAGGTGCGCTCCGCGAGGACGGACGTCGGCGCGTGTACATATATATATAGATATATATATATAAACATAGTGATACGTATATAGGTATATAGATATATCCGAGAACAAGTATCGGTAGGTCGTTCCTCTTCCGCGCTCGAGATCGTTCCCGGTGCGTTACATACGCGCTGCAGATATTATAATTCTCCCACTGTGTTTTCGTTCCGTTTCTGTGGATTTTTATTTCCATATATGTATATATATATATATGCGTATATGTATGAAAAGTACGTCTACGTTTATATATATATATATAGAATTGTGCGCGAATGTGCCGTGCGCTGTGGATCACCGGCTCGAAATAAACATTTTTCGCAGTGCGTGACCGTCCTCCACGTTAGTGTGTGTTAAAATTGTCAAAGCCGTACCGACGCCGCGGCGAGAACTCTTGGACCAGACAGAGAGAAGGCATAAAACCCGGTGTCGACAAGGAGACAACGGCGCGCCACGCGAAGAGGCAATAAGAAGAGGGCGACGAGGATGAGCGCCGAAATGAGTATGGACATAGTTTGGGAGCCGTCGTCCAGCCAGATGAACTCCCTGGATTATTGGGACTATTCGATCGAGCTGGACTGCCTGAGGGGGCCCGAAGGTATAATACGCCGGCGAAGCTTCGCAAGCGCTATATATTATATTATATGTTTATATATATACACCCAGTACCGCATTTAGTCTTTTATAATCCCCGTCCAAGCCCGGGTTTTTCTCGGTACGCATTACAATGAGTCCGCAAGTACCTATATATATACCGTGAAGGACCGTAGTGGTGCGCCGGGGAAACCGGTGGGTCGGCCGAGGGATCGGCGAAAATCTGCCTATACGCATGTCTATATTGTATACTATTTGTATATATTGCCAGGAATTCCATATATATATATATATATATTTCCCGGGCCTTATGCTTTTCGCCGCTGACGGATTCTGGCATTTGTTCTAATATTTAGGCTTGGATTACGCTTTTCGCGAAAATATCGTTAAATCACTTTTAGTGCGCGCTTTTACGCGAAATACACACACACACACACACAACAAAATTTAACGTATGCAACATGTGTATATAGAAGTTTACGTATATAATAGCATATTCATTGGGATATAACGTAAATCTGCATCTTCATTTGCCGATTTTCCATGGAAAATTGTATCTGAGCGGCACGTGAAAAGTACCGCCATATTATTTATTATTAATTATGATATTGAACATGTAAAAAATAATTGATAATTACATAATTATTTCTATTATACATATTATATATATAATATAAATATTTAATAGTCGTATATACGTAGGTAATACGAATTTACATATAACGAAGGCGTCTACGGTCAAAATTCAGGCACACTTGTGTAGACGAATTTAACGAGATACATCCCAACTAATGCGAACGTAAACGTCTAATCTCATGACACGTTTACACCGACGCTGGGTTGGTTATTGCAGCGCTCGGCGCGCGCCCGAATTTTACGGCTCATTTCTGGGAAATTTTTGAAGATGCGATCCACAGATATCAAGCTATAATGCTTTGAATTCTCCGACAAATCGCGAAACGAGTGCAATCGATTAAACTTTTGTACGGCTTTGTATGTTGTATAATTAATATACCCTTATAGCCGGTCGTATAAACGGACGGCGCCTTAAACTATCGGAAATTAGCAACGATTGCTTGCACTCAAATACAAATATGTACCTTAAAATTTACCGTAAAAGTATAAGATTTCAACTGGACGCGCGTATTACACAGTATAGAAAAAATTTTGTTTGTTCCTATCGACGCACTTCGTACGCGATCCGGGTGAATTATCGATAATGCCCGATTACATTATTCGAATATGTTATCTCTCCCTCGCATTTATACACATCGACCGAATTTCCTATCTCCAAAAATTGACTTAAAAAATTGTGTCTTAACTTTTAACTCGAATCTCGTTCGTACAATGTAATATCCCGATTAACGCTGGCTGTCGGTCCCTCGATCGATCCGTGCATCGACGTTTCGGATTCATGATTGCGCGGCCGACGGCGTCATTTTTATAATATAATCGTAGTCGATAGTGAAACAACGAATAAAAAAAAAACAAAGGGAACATAAAAAAAAGAAGCATTAATATGATAAAAATGTTCTACGGCCGAAAAATACATGCGTGAGAGAAAGAGAGAGAGAGAGAGATAGCGTTTTATATACGCACGCGTGTGCAGTTTTATCAGTTGGACGATAAACTCTCCTCGCCCCTCCCGATCCTCGAAAAGCGGAGCTCGCCGCGGCCGATTGCACAAGCGCCGCGCGGCACGGCGGCGGAAATTCTTCAAGAAAAAAAGGCGCGCCACATTTTCCGAAGTGCGTACCGCGCGGGTGTCCAAGGAGTCGGGCGCGCGCGCGCGCGCACCGGGGATCATCTTGTACGAGCCTGGAATCGGTTTAATTCTGTAAAGGGGCGATGGGGGGGGGGGGCTCTACGAATATTTACGAGCGAACACTTTTGGGCTCTTTCTCTTTCTCCCGTGCTTTCTTGCGCGTTGGCCTGAATTTTTCTCCCGTCCCGGTTCGACGTTGTAATTTTCTGCCATAGCCGTGCCCGAGCAATGGAGGGCCATTTTTTTTTCGTAAAATGTGGCAATGCGCTAATGAAAATTTTTTTATTTTTTCAAATAAATTACCCCTGGCTGAAAAATTAGTGTTTCGAAAGATTATTTGTATATCGATGTGGAGAGTTTTTATACGCATTGTCCGCTGATATATAAGTAATATAGATAAGTGTTAGATAAGTATATGAGCTTCTCGGATATGTCGATATTTTTTTACATAAATGGCATGTCCAAATAGAATCTTTTGAGTATTTTAGTGATTATTTTACATACGTATATATATTTATATGGTATATATATTTTTTGCAATTAATTAATCGATTGATATGCCAAACCAACCAATATAAAAAAATCCGCAATGATTATACAAAATTTACCGCCACTATTTTTATGCGCTGTATGTATTTTTAACCTATGATTATCATCGGGCGTTGAAAAATTATCTGAAAATTGCTTACTCTGTAACGTTTTCTCCGCGCGCGAACGAAATTTCTATAAGCCGGCTTGACGCAGACTTAGGGAAATTATTTGACCGAATCGCGAGAGCATTCCAGCCTGCTAGTTGATGCTCATGGCGTAAAAACCATCTTAGTTTCATTTGTCCCTGATGGATAATCAATTTATAAATATTTATATGCCTAAAAAATTACGAAAAAACGAAACTTTTCGCTTCTTTGTGTGCGATTTTCTCCTCATATTATAGTCATATATAGATCGGTATAGCCTCGTAAGCCCCTCTCACTTTTTACAAAAACGTACCACACACTCGCAGATACCCGCGGACACATACACGTATACTAATTGCGCATCGACGCTAATGAAAACGGCCCGATAACGAGTTAACGATCGACGGAGCGAGGGGTGGGGGATCATCGCGGTGACCGCTAATTGGAGCAAGACAGCAGACCGACTATATATGGGACTTTCTATGGATTTTATTTTTTTTCTTGCGCGCGCGCTCGCGCGTGCTTGGGTCCGTCGTCGCACCCCCCTCCCCTCATTCCTGAATCTTTATACACTTGAAAGGCCACTACGAAGGGGGGGGGGGTGGGCGGGCGGGAACAGCAGCAGCAGCAGCAGCAGCAGCCGTCGATGATTTCATTAAAACTAATTGCGCTAACATTACCTTCGCTCTCCGTTAGCAGAGAGAGAGAGAGAAAGAGAGAGAAGAGCGGCGTGCCACGGGAATGCCGCGCTTCGCGCGTTCAATTATAAATGCGCGCGTTATGCTTGATATGCCTGTGTACATTATATATATATATATATATATATATATATATATATATATATATATATATATATATATAGTACAGCTTCTGTTACACATGACTGGGCGGAATGTAACTTTCTGGCTGGTAGCCCTCGTTTTTCATTAATATTCTGCCCTGGCCCAAAAGTCACATTCCGTTAAATTTATTCACAAGAGGCGCAATTTCTAATCGCGAGCTCGCGCTTTCATCGGAGTCGAGCTGTTTAATAATTTGATTAAGCACCCCCCCCTCTCTCTCTCTCCGCGGCGCCCTTATATTTTTCCCCGCGATTTGGAACACTTCGTCAAGGCTCCTTCCTCTGTGATTCTTTTAAGCGATCGGGTCGCTGTCTTGGTCGGTTAAAAACTCCATTGATATACCAGATATAGCGGTAGTAACGTGCGAGGTGCGCCCTCGCGATGGGCGAAATTTCGCGGCCCTTCGCGCGGTATTCCAACGTTACGAGGACCGGAGCCGGCGACATCGTAAAACATTAAGCGTAAGACCGTCTTAAACGCGCGTAATTTCAGCCCGCGTCGACGGCTCGGGGGCGCGCTGAAGCGGCGTAAATTTACGCGCGCCCCGGCAATTTGCCAAGCGTTTTTAACGAGCCTTAAATTTGTCGAAATGCGTGCACTGCTAATTTAATAAGGGGCCGCCCAAGCGTCCCAATGAATTGCGTCGAAAGGTACATGGATAATTTTATAATGTAGTTTTTGCGAATGAAATTATACCTCCGTAATATTTACACCTCACAGCTGTTTAATTAAGGTTCGTTTACATTCGATCGAGAAGTTATTTTATCTATTTATTCTGAATACGTATTCTGTGGTCCTTTTAGATCGATAGCATTTTTTTTTTTTATAAAACTGCCCTATCGTTTCTACGATAAATTATCTATTTATTCTCTAGTTGTATTATATAAATATCAAATTTAAAAGTATATAATGTTAAAATTACAGTTAAGATGTTGGCCGGTGCAATCGAAGATAATTTCTTGGCAATTATTATTGTTCACAGCTAATTGACACGCGATATAATGTTTAATGTAAATGCACCTTTAATTTAACGCGATATGACGGATAGACGTAATGGAAGCAAATTTGATAAACCGATAATCGTTATAATCGTTACTTATGTATATATCTATTACAAATTGCAAGATAGACATATAAGGACGCAGTTAGTCTATATTAAAGTTCATTACAATGAACCTCAAATGGCAAATGATCTATTTACCGCAGATTCGCCTCGAACTTGCCGTAAAATTCTTTATCCAATGATCTTTATATGAACTATTTGATTTTGGACATATAAACGTACGCACGAGGCATTTTCCCACGACACTGGTCAATTTTACGATAAGGGAAATGAGAATGTCAGATTCCAAATGCTTTTTCCGCGTGCCGAACCCACCGCCCCCCCCCCATTTTTTATTCTCTCGAAACATAGAACCACGTGTATTACACACGTGTACACAGAAAAGGGAAAAGGGATTATAAACCAGATGATTCATAGCTTTCGGACACATTGCCTTCGACAATTGCTGGTCTCCGTGTGGCTGGCTGCGCGCGTCACGAATAATCAACCCGTGCAATATTAATAAATTAACCGCGCGGCCGGTGGCGCTCGCCCTTCCGCGTGCCTAGCTATCGGCGTGTCGGGGCTCGTTTTAATACACGCGACGCCGGGCCACAGCGTTGTATGGGCACAGTAATATGCAATACGGTACTTTTATCGATGATATTTAAGCCCAGTGACCTAGCCTCGCAGTTTCTCCCCGCTTTATATTATAATTATTAAATTCCCCTGTATTTGACTAAGAATCCAGAGAATGTATATAATTACAATGTACTGCCTCGATCTCGAGATTCATATATATGCGTAAATACGCTTATACAGTTGTTACCCTTGTGCCTATTACCCAAATTCCTCTCTTTCTCTTCCGTCCCTCTCGGCGACTTCCTTTCGCCGCGGTTCGCCGAGCAGTCGGGGCAAAAGCGCGCTCGTTGCATCGCGTCGCGTCGCGTCGCGTCGCGCCTAATCGAACCGCCGCGGCAGCGCCGGTCCATCGGGACGTTGATAAAAGGAGGCAAGGAGCGGGCTGCCGATGCGGGCGAGCGTGCGGAGGAGGGGAAAGATGGAAAGACGGTAGTCGTGCCACACGGACTGTCCGGTCGATGCGCCGCACCGCCGCCGCCGCCGCTGGCGGTGAGAGAGAGAGAGAGAGAGAGAGAGAGAGAGAGAGAGAGAGAGCGGGAGGTCCTTAACCTAATATAAGTGGTCGGGGCCCCCGGCGGGCATTCCTACGTGTATTGCCTCGCCGTCATCCTCCTCCACCTTAACTCCCCCCCCCTCCCCGCCGCAGGCTCCTCAATCCGTCTTCTCGGCGTATTCTTATTAATCCCGGGGCATCGGATGCCGGTGCGCGCTCCCTCGGCTCCCTCGACGATTTCGTGTATTATTACTGCCTCACCGATGTCCCGGCGCGAATACGTGACCTGCATGCAGTTATGTATACCTGAATGCATATATATATATATATATATATATATATATATATATATATATATGCATTCACATACGAACGAGTTATTTTGTTTTTTGGAAAAAATGCTTTAATCCCCACGCGGAGGAAGAATCACGTTACCCCCTCGTCTCCCGACGTGTCAAAGTTTCTCGAACTTTCTGGCGGTATGCGGTTTATGCGAATGGAGGAATTGCGACGGGGATGGGTTGGGGCAGAATGTGGCGACAATTGAAAATTGGCCAGGGTCCTTGGACAGTGTCATTTGGACATTATTTACATTTTAGATTTCTTTCCGGACGTTAATTTTTTTTCAATAATAATATTTACTAACAATATTGATAATTGAATAATATTTTTCATAATGTCAGGCTTTGTTGAGTCCCGCTCCCCCAACTTTTGTCAATGTACGTGTACACGACGATCAATCTATTTATTTTTCGCCAGGCTTTGACGGTTTTTATACAACTTGTCATTTTGTTGTTAATTAATGTCACATTTCCCAAATGCTGCTTAGTATTCCAAATTGATACATTTGGAGATTAGCAATGTTTAATAATATTCTTTGAAAAAAGGTCATTTCCATTATGCCGATGATCTGTGGATATATGATATATTTGCACAAAAGTACAGCCTTTACGCTGGGATTTTATATTTTTTAAATAAATAATCTTTCAATAAATCTATAATTTTAGTTTTCATTCTGATATAGATCATCGTTTTCTATTTTTCGAGTACCCATGCAATGAATTCGATTGCGCGAAAATGGAACAAAACTATAGTAAATTTGTAACGTGTAATCACTATGAAATTGAAGAGGATATTGGATTGATTTTTTAATTCGATCGAAATCGTTAGTACAGGCAATCGTCTAAAAATAATTATAGAAACCCTTTTATTGTTCTAAGTGTTAATTAATCTGATATGCATTGAGATGATTGCACATTATTGTAAAAACCTAATAAAACTGCGCATCGAAGCATAGGGTCATGGAAAATTAAAAAGTATTACAAACTTATTAAAATTATAGATTGTATATTTATTTGATAAACACGTTCAAAATAACCCAAAAATTATTGAAATCCAGTGTACGTGGATCCTTACAGAACTGACTCTAATTGATATACTTAATATTATTCTATAGTATATTATTATATATAAGCACAAATTTCGCGCATTCCTCGCGAGTAAGTAAAAAAGCTGAGACCAATCGTTATTTCTTCTCGTTTGCAGATCTCCAGCTGGCAGCGGAGCTCGGCAAAACGCTGCTGGAGCGCAACAAGGAGCTCGAGAATTGTATAAAACAGAACCAGTGCACGATCGACGACCAGGCACAGGAGATCGAGGTGAGTCCGAGGCGGATATATATATATATATATATATATATATATATATATATATATATGCATTTGAATTTTCGGCGTTTTTCCGCCCTCCTACTCTCATTCTTTAGAGTGGATTACTTCTTTTACCCAGGCAACACGCTCGGATATTTGCTTGGCAACAGTACGTTAATGGAACGCGTCTGATCTTCGGTCTTCGTCTGCTGTTAAAATAACGTTACAATGCGGGAAATCGGCCGAAGTTTGCTTCGGTATTTTTTCGGTACTTATCAACGCGTTTCTAATGTACAAGATAGCTTCAAGACTTTAAGTATGCGCGCACAACAACGCGCGCGCGCGCGCGCACACACCTCGCATGATTCAGATTTTTTTCTCTGACAGGAATACACGTAGCTATTATTATTAGGTAATTTATAATTCAGAGCACGACAGCAGTTTACGCATTTTAATGATCTTTTTTCGTGTAATGTGTGCGTGTGTGGGAGGTGGGGAATTTGATACTTCCATAACGGTATTAGCTTCAGTATTCCACACACGACCTTCGCATTGATAAGAAAGTAGTACAGCTAAGTAAAGCTGCGAACGGTATTTTACTGTTTATCGCTTTATTTTCTAAATGACAAGCACCTACGTCCGCCGGGTAAATGTAAATTTCTAATGATTTTCAGAGACATATATGAACTTTCACCGATAACGGTTCTTTTAAAATATTCTAGCTCTTCGGAGATGCATATAAACTGTACAAGACTGCATATATTCTGTCAAATATATATATATATATTTAAACATTTATTGAATACACGTATAATTAAACATTTACCTCCGTATGATTAGTATATGAAAAAACAAACGGCTGCTATGAAAGAAGTGAACGAATCGAGACTGAAGATCTACGAGCAAATAGAAATCAGTAGCCAGGAACTGGAGAGGGCAAATCACAGGCTCGCCGTCGAAAATTCCAACGATAAGAAGCTGATAAAAAGGTACGCAGATTTGAAAGCTCCATCCGTGGCCGGAATACATTTTTGAATTCGTCCGTGCAACGATTATTTATTATATCCCATTGTCTATATATTTATATGTGTGAAAACGTTGTGCGTTAATTTCTCGTCTGCTTCCGCGCCCGCAGCCAGTGCTTCACGATCGAGACACTCGAGAATCGTCTGGAGGAGCAGCAAAAGAAATACAGCGAGCTCAGCGCCAAATATGAGGCGCTTTTGCAGCAGGGCCAAACGCCCGGCCAGCCGATCGCCCCGCCGAGCAGCAGGATCAGGACCGCGGTGAAGCGAGATGGCAGCACAGAAACGGTGAGTACACGGGTCGAGGAGAAAATCCACCTGTTCTTCATATATATTTGGAATTCGGGAAGTGGGAAAAAAAACGTGCATTTTCTAAAAAAAAAAAATCGCGCCTTCCTCACAGCCGGCTGCCTCACCGTCGCGCAAGATGAGCTCCGAGCTGACGGCGGACATTCAACAACTCGCGGTGGCGATGGCGAACGACGAGGACGTCGCCAAGCTGGTGCAGCAGCTACAGGAGTCGCGGACGCAGCGTGCCCGCGAACAGAAGCGCGTGCAGGAGCTGCAGGAGCAACTCGACGCACTGCTGCACGAGCACTCGCAGATGGAGGAACAGCTGAGCATCTGGAAGGTGCAGGCACAGGACATGAAGAACCTTCAGGACGAGATCAACACCCTCGAGGAAGTCAGGTGAGCGTCACTTTTTTTTAGTGTATAGATTATTCATAATGTTTAGAATATACAAAATGGCAAAATTTCAAGAAATTCACCCGTTGCGTTCGAAAGTTTTGGATGTTCACGTGTAAACGTGGATAAGATTTTCACGCTTTCGTTGCTTTGTGGAAACACCGTTATTTCAAATCTCTATAGGACTAGCATGTTGCAGCCTAGGTTAATAGCGATACATTCGCGGAAAAATCGATGATCGACCGTTAGGTTTTTCAGTAATCAAAGATTTGTGAAGATGTGACAATCTTTTGGCGTTGTCGCTTCTTGAGAGATCTTTGAAATTTCAATGGCTGAATTAAGCTGATTCAAAACTCTATTATCGATTTTTTTCTGCACGAATTTATATATTACTATGAACCTAGTTTTTCAAGACTTAAAATTACGATACATTAAAAAATCAAAGAAGACGCGAAAATTTTTCTAGTTGAACTATATTTTAGATGAACATCAAAATTTCGTCATCAACGTTAAAATTTCAAATCAATTCTAACTTTCCAATGGAATCGGCGAACTATTTGACATTTTGCCAGTTTGTGCATGGGGTCATTTTATTAAAACATAACAAAAAATCCGATTTCGTCACGTAGTACTGTACCCGTAGTATCGATTTACAAACGACCAGTTCCGCGAAGTCATTTGGATGGCCTCGGTGTAAGCGAATCGTCCCCGCAGCTTTCGCGATCGCCTATTATTTACTCGTTTCCAGCTGTGGCTTCTGTATATACTATACATACACTCGGTGTCATGCACTGTCGGTTTCTCATTCAAAAATAAATCGATTTTACCTGTGTCGCCTATTTATACGCGGACATATGTGCTTTGATTTAAGTATAATACACCGATCGTAATTAACTATAGAATCCTTTCCTTCGTCTTCGGCATAATTATATATATTCAATTTTGTTCCCCCGCGCGATCGCTTCATCGTATTATATCCCTTGGAAAATATCGGTAATGATTCCAGTGCTTGGTAATTTTGTAATTAACCAACGCAAAGCCTATCTCGGGAATCGATACCGGACTGTATTCAGACGAAAAATATCTAAATAGGTTTCTGACCAATCGGGACAGTGTATGGAGTTCTCCAACCGCTACAAGCCGATTCAATCTTATCCTTTCGGAAAGCGTAATGACCTCGGTCGCGCGAAACCGCACACTAGCTCCCTTAAATCCCTATTCGGCGACGCGTCGCCATTACACCGTCCGACAGCTTCCGAGATCGGATCGTCCTGCGCACGAGTACGCGAACTAACGAGAAACGCCCGCCCGATTTGCTTACAGGCAAGGACACCTGTGCGGCCGCTGCCTGCGCGGCATCGACGCCCAGACACCGGATGACATATCGGCGATGCTCGACCACGAGGAGGACGACGAGATGAGCCTGGCCGAGTCGTTGGCCGACAGCCTGCGCGACGCCGACACCACCCTGCAGGTAAAGAAACGTGGCCCCGGCAACGAGCGCGCCCCGGGCCCCCGTCATCACAACCTCTGCCGATATCCCGTCCTGTCCGTCTGCATGCTCCTCGTCTACGGGCTCTGGTCCAAGACACTGCTTTATCACGCCCTGCGCACGCTCATCATTTCCGCCTTAACAAGCAAACTCTTCAGGCCGCGCTACGAGGGTTAATCACGCTAATGCAACTCTAATACAACGCTTACTTATGTAATACTTTATAGGCATCTAACTCCATCTGTAGTTTAGTTGCTCTAATATTTCGTTTCTTTTTTTAATCATCATAATTTCTTGTTTTTTTTTTTTTATAATATTGTTTTTTGCTTTGTTTGTTGGCCATTAGATTTAGGTGCAGTGTGCTGTTTGGAACGTAGATTTGTTATTATATATTATTAAGGCGATGTCGAAGACTTACGGTAAAATCATCATTCGCAACGCTTCAAAATCGATTGAATTGAGAAAAAGCCTTGTGACGTCAGTTATGACTCCGACATCCCCTTAAGATCTTACACTTTCTGCACTAATCAATACTATAATTACATATATATGGATGGCTCATTTGCCGAAACGACCAGCTTAATCGTTGTAACATTAATGGCCGTTGATCTTGAGAATTATTCTGAATAATCAGATTTAACACCACAAAAATTCTCTTAAAGTAGCCGAACTCTTTCAGCCATGTTCGCTTAATCGATCGATCGTTTTAATGAGTCGTTCATATATACCACGAAAGTTATATAGTTATCTATATATATATATATATATATATATATATATATATATATATATATATATATATATTAACAATATGTATCTTAGAATTAACTTACACCAAAATACGTATACGTACACATCCACTAAATCTAGATGGCATACATCCTCATTATTATATAGGCTCGCTTCCATCTAAAATCAATCGGGCGTCATTATCAGAGATTCGAGCTAAACTAAATCACGCGCGCTGGGTCAGAACGGTATACAAAGTTTATAATAGACGCGTATTATAATAGACCGCGGCTTGGAGAGTTGAATTAACAGTACTCTAATGGTTATTGTTTTTTTTATTTGCTTTAGGAATTATTCATCTCGCCCTGTAGCATAAGCGCAACCATTAACAAGCACTCATACTTTAGTAATTTCATCTGGAAGGTGTTGCATTGCTTCTGGGCCCCGCCGTCGCTTCTGTGTCTGTTCTCGAGAAAGTTCATCTTCTTGAATTGTAGAATAGTGCCAAAGATCGTGAAAAGCTTGATTACGCCGCCCCTGAGACCCTTCCTAGCGCTTAGAAAGTGGTTAATGCCCGCTCGCTTTACCATGTATCGGTACTGATATGCGCACATCTTCACACAACGAGAGGCATATACATACATGAATATACGTAGCCGCATTGCGTTTTAGCTTATTATAGATAGATAGATAGATAGATATATACATATACACGCGAACGAAAGCAATGAAATATGATGCTTTATCGGTATATATAGTATATACACACATGCACGAGAGGTGTTCCATTTTGATCGGACGATGAATGTATATTTGGCAACATACGTTACTTTCATGTGTATATATATATATATATATATATATATATATATATATATATATATATATCATATCCATACATTACTTCATCATTTGTAATCAATTAATAAAATATTCGAGATACATGAGAAAGGCAAAGATTGACCGCGGGGAAGGCAGGTGCGAGAATACGGCAGGATAAAAGGACGATAAAAAAATGAACGCTATACACAGCAGCGTTTTTCCATCCCTGCAAATTTTATGTATATGTATATATCCACACCATATCGAATGGTTAATAATATTAATATTAATGATAATGCTAATGATAATCATAATGATAATAATAATAATAATAATAAAAATATATGTATAACGCACACACAATATTATTGCTATGGAATTAACAAAAAGATATTGCTGTGATTTTCAGAATTGTATTATAGGCTTCATGAAAATTAATACAGTATGGCACTTGATTAATTAACATCCTCGGCGTTTATAGACCATAATGTACACATTGTGCGCTTCATAAAATAACGATCCTATCATTGCTTCAAACTGACGATCTTGACGCTTCCGTAATTTTATCGAATTTTCCCACTGCCGCCTGGCACAAACACATAACGTTTTTAGAATATTCCAGAGCACATGCCGGTCGTATCATTGATGCATTTTTAACCGAAGTGATTAATTGCACTTTTATGAATCTCAATAATAAAGTTTTAACTATTTCGAAATACGGTCGTGCTCGTGGACTCGATTCCCGGCCGTCCGACGGGCGGAGGGGGAGGGGAGTGGATTGCGAGGCCTGATTCTCGATTTAATAATGTTTACAGAGCGACAATTGTAATCAATAATAATGCGATATTGCTCGTATAGTTTTAAAATGAAAGAAAAAATTAACGCGGTTATTTAAATAACAGACAATTTATTTATAAAGTTTTAACGTTTTTGATTGTATCGTGCGAATGTAATCAAGAACCAGGCCTCCCCTCCCGCCCCCTCATCCCGTCGGTTTATATTGCCCAACCTATCGCAAATTGGATTCTTCGCGGTATTTACGATTGCGCGTTGGAAAGCCATTGCTGCTTCTATATATATGTATACACACTGTGTCATTTTCTGGAATTATATATCATTAAATAATGAATAGTGTGGAGCGCATCCAAGATTTCCAAAGATTTACCCAATCTCCAATGTGTTCGAGGAACATTGAAAAGATTTTTAAACTTGCCTATTCAAGGGAAGAACTGGTATTCACAGACTTTCTTTCGCATATTCTGTAATATTTTGGAATGTTCAAATTCAAGTTCGACCGTAGATTAATAATAAACATTGACCTTTGCTATTTTACCAAAGTATATATGATAATATATTGTTTTTTTTTTTTTTTTTGAATTTAAACGCTGACCCCACCTAGGTGAACCCTTTTGACTCGCGAGACTTTCGAAATTCAATTCTGACCATTCCAAAATGATACGGAATCCATCCGCTCATTCAACCTCATTTCTCGACAGCTCCTTCACTAACAAGATTCTACGGAGACGCGATGTCGCGCGCATCCCGCGCCCCGAAACGCGCCGCTCGGCAGTAATTTCGATTGCTGGGTTTTCAGCTTCACGCGCGATATTGCCGATTGCGCCGCTCTTTGAAAAGTGCCATTCTCGCGTCGCGCGCAGCGTTTGACGGCCGCCGTTCTTCACGCTGGCCGGCAAAACTGCCCTGGCACATTTTCGCGTCGTCGCGCATATCGCGCCTGCCTGAAACATCTCCTCCGCCTGGCATCTTGCTCTTTTAAACCGTTTTCGCGCTGGGAAAATGGTTTGATGCCGCGTGGATTATACCGGGCGCGCCTGTCTGCCATTGCCACGCCGAAAGGCGAGTTGTGCGACGCAACTTGCAATATCGGCATCGTGTATGGCCTTTTTTTTTTTTTTTTTTTTTTGAATCACCGGGGACACGTTCTGCCAGTCAGCAGAGACGACAAAAAAGAACACATCTCGAAATAATTCAGAGCTGAGAAGGGCTTGGGTGAAAATATCGTATGAAGTATTTGGCACTTTCTTTACGAGCCGAGGAAACGGGCGTTCTAATCGCGAGAAAAGAGCTACACGGATGGGAGGTGCACCTCTAAATTTTAAAATACGATGTGTAGTAAGATTTCTCACGGATTTGAACGATGTCTTCATTTGGCTCGAAGAAAGAAAAAAAGAATTACGAAATTTCCTCATTTTCTTCATCTCTCCTCTTCTTATCCTCGCACCGTCATTTCATATTGCGCCCATTTCGTTTTCGTAATTTCGCAAAAATGCAAATTCTATAATATCAACCGGTTATCAATTCACTATTTGCCTTTCACCGCACGACACTATTACAGCATACAACCAGTTCCCAACAGAATACTTTTATCTTTTCTCAATCCTTTTTATTTTATTGTGTCTCTGTGTATTCGTGTTTTGTTTCTCTCTTTCTATATTGTACTAAATGTCGTAGCCGCAAAAATTTTACATATAATCATTGTCAGTTTTAAGAATCATTTATTTTATCGTAATTGCCGAAAGAATCCATTTTTCCCCTTTGTTTTATTTCTAATATAAAATACTTATCGAGGCGATCGCAGATTTACAGTTTAAGCAATGCTAGACATTTAAGAGAATGTTAATATATAACTTATCGGTGTATTCGATACTATCGTTTATGCTCGATTTTACGCTGTATATTATATAATACACCGCAGCAAGTTTACGGAATAATAAAAAGTACATTTTTGGCGAACGATCTGCGTCCGTATACATAATTGCTTATATATAATGTTCATTTTTTTTTTTTGTAAAAAAAATACCGATTGTAATTATTAAAGGAAGTGTAATTATGCGTGTATATAGATTATATAATTTTATTAATATATATTAGAATGTAGAGCTGTGTGGTGCTTGTAAGTGATTTTTTTTTTTAAAGAAAGAAGAATTACCGTTCCTGTCGTTTTAACGAGACTGAGAATCTCTATAATATGGACTGATAAAGCTAATAAGTTTAGGCTATTTTTACTCCATTTTTAATGTTTAGTGATACTATTTTTAGAATTGAATAGAGATCTGTTACAATAGAAATAGCCCTGCAAGAGTCGGCAGCAATATTTATCAATATTTCTGAATTTAAAGTGGTGAAAGTTTGCTAACTTTTGCGTACGCATACCTCGAGAAATATTGTGTTCAAATAAAATTTAACATACATACATATTTACGTTTATAATGTGCTTTTTTTTCATGCTCGGTCAATAGGATTAAACTTTTGCGTCATTCTTTTTTTTTGCCTTCGATTTGCATGCACGATTTGCAAGTATTATTACCACAGTGTGTCTAGTCGGATTTTTCTCTAGAATGCATTTTGTACATATCTGCGTATGTGCCAGATTTATATGATTTTAAATAAACGTATTTTATCACAAAAATTGTTTTTTGCATTTTTGTTTATATATGCAACATCCTATAAATCTGGCGTCCGTCCCATCCCGCCATTTCCTCCTTCACGCCTCTATAAATCATATCACTTGAAAACCATATTATTTGTTTCATGTTCATTAACCTTAAACAATAAATATATCATACAGAATTTCATTGTTTAATTTATAAAGCTACAATAAAGATTTTCAGTGTGCTCTGTTACATTACTCACAAATGGATTGGTTCTTAATTGTTATAATAAAGCTTTAATTACTAATAATCAACTGGATATAGTTTTTAAGAGCTGTTTGTCTATTTTTAACAACGTTTGACACATTTTTTAATATAAATGTAAATGTATATCTCATATTTCTTTCAAATCCCCATATTCTTCCAAAACAATTTCCAAAATTCGCAATATTTGCTGATGTGAAAACACTACGCTATAATTTATATAAAACTGTCTGAAAATGTCATGAAACGTAGAAAAAAAAGAATATAAATTTTGTTAAATTTTTGACGTTTCTTAAACATTAAAAAACAATTTTTCGAAAATGTTTCACAGAAAATTTTCTCAAATAGTTTAGAAATCATTACAAATTATTAAAAATATGATAAAATATTTTCAGAGCGTTTAAAAATATTTTAATAAAATAAAATTTCGGAAATAATTGTTAGAAATATTTTCTTACTGTTGTAAATCCAATGTTTTACTTGAAAGTACTACTGAAATTTTCAACCTAACTTTCAAAATTGTCAAACGTTTTTGTATATTTTTAAATCGTAAATTGGCTTTTAATAGATTTATATATTAAAATAATCAATTTGTTGCTAAACCTTCAATTATTACTTCATTAAATATCTATGAAATTATACTGTCCGAAATTAAATCCAAAGGTAAAAATACAGAAAGCCAGTCAGCGTCGAATCACGAACCGAAGTAGATTCGAGCGGCAAAAGCCTTCTTTTTGCCTTCGTCTCTGGCTAAAAATAACTATCGTCTTCCACGAATCATTGCAAAGAAATAATCATTTTTACATTATTACTGCCAGTTCAACGTCAAAAATGCTACGCCGAGGCGCGATGCCGTCCACGGCTTCATCTCGCATTGCTTGGCTTTGTTTGCTTGCTGGTTTTTGTTTTTTGTTTTGCCCCCCCCCCTTTTTTTTAATCCGATCGACGCCAAGCGACGAGGCTTTCTCCAATTTTGCAAAAATCACTCTGCCGCGAGGCTCGAGTCGCATTATCCAGCGCGGGGCAATCTGTGATCAAATAGCCAATCGCGCGTGCACTTTTTTCCAGGACCTGGACGGCAAGCCCGAGCTGCTCCTCGACGACAAGCGCAACAACCAGTACCGCGAGCTCGTCGAGAAGTACGAGGCCCTGCTCAAGATCCAGCAGCTCCAGCCGAGCCTGCGCCGCAAGCCGAGCGTCCCCTGCCTCTCGCTCCAGGAGGAGCTCCAGATGTCGGGCGAGTACAGCCAGCCGAACAGCGGCCAGCAGTCCGAGTTCGAGGCCCACCAGGCCGGGCTCCGCTCCAAGAAGCCCTTCTCCGCGGGCACGCCCACCGACTTCTCCGAGGCCGAGACCTCGTCCTCGGGCTTCTCCGACGAGACCAGCAACAAGTCCACCCAGACGGAGGGCCGGCCCGGCTCCCTCCTCTGCTCGATCGCCGACGGCGAGGACTGCAAGTTCAGCATCTACGACGACAGCAGCTCGTTCGAGAGCCACTTCCACAAGACGCCCCAGTACCGCAAGCTCTTCAGCGAGATGTTCGAGGTGCTGAAGCGGGCGGCCGACGCCAAGGACGAGGGCTCGGAGCTGCCGCTCCTCGGGAACTGCGCCGAGGCCGCGGGCGAGCCGGGCGGCGCGTCCGCCCCGGCCGAGGCGAGGGCGGCCGAGGACGAGGGGGCCCCGAGCGAGGCGACCACCGACGACGCGCGCAGCGTCGCCTCCCTCGCCGTGTCCTCGGTCGTCTCCGAGCCCGTCTTCCGGGTGCACACGCCCGTGCTGAGCCGCAAGGACGAGGGCGGCCGGTACCCGAAGCGCCACCAGGCCCACCTCGAGCTCTCGGCGGCGACGATCGCGGCGGCGGTGGGGGCGGCGACGGCGACGACGACGACGACGACGACGGCGGCCGTCGCGGTGGCCACGTCGACGCCCCAGCGACCGACGGTCGGCCAGCAGCAGCAGCAGCAGCAGGGCACCGGCCACCCGCGCCGACAGCCCCTCGAGTACCTCTCGGTCCAGGTGCGCAAGAAGACGAAGAAGAGCGGCAGGCGCTCGGGGGGCGCGGCCGGGGCCGCGGGCGAGCAGTGCCCCAGCACCCCGGACGTGATACCGACGCAGAACCCGAGGGTGACGCAGCTCAAGGCCGGCGGCGGCTCGGGCGGCGGCAGGCGCAAGTTCCGGCTGCTCACCGCCGCGGAGCTGAACGAGGGCGCGGTCTGGAACGGGAACACGACCCACTTCTACCCGAGCAAGTCGCCGAGGGGCCGCCACCTGCAGAGCTCCTCGTTCAATCGGCAGGAGGTGGCCGCGGCGGGGAGCGCGGCTGCGGCCGGCTCCGCCGAGGGCAAGGACGAGTACAAGCCGGGCTCGGTGTCCGAGGAGGTGGCCAAGCTGCGCAGGCTCGACATGTCGTACGCGGAGGCGCTGCGGCTGCAGCCTAACGGCCAGTCGAGGCATCACCACCACCACCACCACCATAACAACAACAGCAACCACCAGCAGCAGCTGCAGGCCGGCGGGAGTAGGCAGAGGAAGCAGCAGCACTAACTCATATATTAACCATATATATAAACACACACACACACAGAGAGACACGAGCGAGGATTCGCTAGCCGAGGTCCTTTTGCGGTTTCGTCCTATTGCGCATGTGGAAAATAGTCCCGGAGTATTAATAATAATAGTAGTAGTAGCGGCGAGAGTCTAGAGGTTATCTTGGTTTTTTGTTTGTTTGTTTTTTTTTTTTATTTTGATTTTACGATACGATACGACGGTGACGACGACACGAGCTGTGTTGTACCCGACGCGGTGGGCAAAAACGTGTACTTTCGCGGACCCTTTGCCGATTTTTCCTGTTTAGTTTTATTATGGCTGTGTGAGAGTGAGCGCGAATCATATAATATGGAACGAGACATGTAAATTGATGACTTGTCAAGGGTGGAACGACTGTAATAACGTCTGATGATTCAGTATTGATGGCCTGGCCATTTAAAAGAACATTTTATTTTATTGTACATATATAATACGGATATGTGGTGAGTTTGAATCTATTGGAGTTTTACTGTTTAGACAAAGGAGATATGTAATAGAGACAATGTTTTTTAGACATATTTTGTATCTTATATATATCTTTTATGCTCAAAAGAAACGTGTATGCAGGATGAATGCGCACGTGGGCAAAATCGTCGTGAACAATGTATTACACACACACACACACACACACACACACACACACACACACACACACACACACACACAAACAAACAAACACGCGTGCACGCGCGCGCACAAAAGCAAGCAACCAACCAACACACAAACAAACTTGTAATTCACCATTAGCGAAATATTTGAAAATGACCCTGATGTTATTTTTTCATTCTTTTGGTGTCGTTATGTCGACACTGTGATGCTTAGCGCAGCATGTTCATTAATATGCTCTTCGGATAGGCGAGTGACACGGGGAAAACTTCAAATTACTTATGTGCCATTGAAAGATTACAAATTACAATCAATATATTATAATCTTACATTCTGACGATTATTGCTCGTTCGATATTGTGTATTTATAACTAGGTCTTTGCCTAATTTGTCAGGTAGAATGCATGTATACTTTAGCTTTTGTATTCTACAGGTATGGACTACGATGTTGTGATTATCTAATAAATGGAAATAAACTCTTTACCACAAAAATAAATCAATATTTTGTCTTGAAATTTCTTTTTTGTTTTCTGTTGTCCTACGTTTATTGCAGACTACGTTTTTAGTAGATTGTAATAAAATAATAAACAAATTATGATAGAAATCAGAAAAATCTAATCTTTATTAAGTAAATTCCATTTTTGCATTTTACTTTTTCATAATTGTTTGATTTTGAAACATTGTTAAAACTTTGTTGGACATCCACACTTTAAAATACAAATAGTATTACATATTTATGTAGTTTTTTTTCTCAAGTTTTCTTGATTAAATTATCGAAGTATATTTGATTAGAAAAAATTTGAACCTTTAGTCAGAAAATAATGACTCGCGAGGTGTTAAAGATATTCTTGGGAAGCCTGAACTTCTTGACCTGTTAAATAAACAAAAAATCATTAACAATCATCATAAGTTACTTATAAATATTTATTAAAATAATAATAAAGAAAACTAATTAGAATAAATAAACTTGTAACATATTTAATACACCTGAGCAAATTTTTTTTTGTTGTTTAACGATTAGTTTAAAGTATATTAAAGCATAAATTTCCAAGGATGAAATTTAATTTATTATTCTATTTCAAAAACCAATTATCTTATTCATTCTAATATTGTTCCCACAAATTAACTAAATTTATCTAATTACTATAAACTGAGGTTAACTTACTGAGAGAGCACTCTACTTGAATTTGTAGATGAAGATTTTGGTCGAGGATTAACAAGAAGGCATTTCATTGGATGCCCATCCAATTGTCGATTATGGTAAGTTTCAACAGCTTTGGTTGCATCTTTTAAAGTTTTATATATAACCTCTGCAATACCTGGTCTTACTAAGCGAGATACAAGTAACTCTCCAACATCTTCAAATAGTTCCTGCGTAGTTCATTAAAAATTAATGTTCTTCTCAAAATGAATAAAATAAAAAATATATAGATTGAGATGAAAAATACCTTAATATCTTCTTGTGTAACATTGGATTGTAAATTGGATACAACAATTCGATATCCAGTCGATTGAGAAGTTGATTTTGGACGACTGGAATTCCCTATTGTACGACTAACCTTAGGAGGCGGCGAATCTAATCTGGATTTCACACCTGCATCTCTATGGTTTCTCATAGAGTAATATTTAGAATCTAAATCTGTGTCTGTCAAGATGGTACTATAAGAAAAACATGCACAGAAATTTTAATTTAAAAAATATCTCATAAGTAAACATTGAATGTTATATTAATTCAGACTTTTTGTTATTTTTCTAAAATTCATCTAATCATATTGTGTGAAAAGATTGCTTTTTACATTTAAATTAAGAAATAAAAATTAATAATTAAAAAAAAAATTGAAATATGAACACTGAATAAAAAAATACTGGAAAACAAGGCATAAAATAAAATAAATTTTTTTTCATATATAAATATTATTTGCAACAAAGTGATGTTATTATCAATATTATATTTTATTATCAAAACACAGTATTAATAGACTATTAAATAATAAAAATTACAATAATCTGATTCTTTTATTGCGGAACTACTGTTTGTTTACTGATTTAAATCTATAAAGTTTTTGTTTTATTATCAATTACAGATTAAATCATATATCATATGAAGTGGTTTTAATCAATAATATAAAAGATTTTTCAAAAGTTCTTACCGTGATTTAGAACCAAAAGACCATTCGTCTCTATATACTGGTGTTGACTCTATTTTTGTCTATTTAAATTAATGAAATTATTAACAGTTCCAAGAAAAACGAATACTTAAAAATGAACAATTCCATACCATTGCTGAACGAGGAATTACTTTGTAATCTCTAGGCCTACTATGATCAGATGATTTCATTGATTGACTTCTGGATAAGTAACATGCATGAGATGGTTTGTCCCAGTCATATGATATTGGTTTTAAGCTGAATAGTGGTGGTGGAGGTGGCAATGATGGGGCATAGTTGTTACTCACTGTCCGTCTTAAAGCACTTGAATGATCCATTAAATAATCTGGAAATAATCATTTTATATAAAAAAATACAAATTGTAAAGATATAATTAAAATTTCTTTGTATTTAAAAGTTCTTTATGAATTGTAAAATCTTATATACAAGAAAAATGAAAGAAAAATTTAGAAGGGAACAATAATTTTGTTCTACTTAAAAATTATTACGATAGCAAAAACTTTTTTTTTATTCTATCATTATACAACTATTAATTTTAGCAATGCAAGGAAATAATACATGATTATTACCATAGGTTTTTCAAACGACAATTTACGCAATTACATTAAAAATTTCTATATTTTATTGAATATAAATTTTAATAGAATATAATGTACATACAAATCTAGTACAGAATACTTAAATACATAAGATTTTATTCTTATTGTTTTTTTTTTTAATATTTGTTATATGAAGTTTTCTTTTCTTTTATGTTACACGAAGTTTAATAGATACTAAGTCTTAAAATTACCTTTTGTGCGATATGGTAGATAGTCATAATGTTTTGATTTTGCAAATTTAGCTGTAAACAAACCGTTTTAAATAAATTTTTTAAAGTTCATCTTCAAGCAATATTATTTATATCTTTTGATTTTTATAAAAACACATAATTTTTTACTAAATATTAATTTTTTGTAGAAATTAAAAAATTTTGGAAATACATATACAAAATAATTTATGACAATGAGTGTATAAGAACTAAAATTGATATTTATCATTAAATATTTTGATAACTATTTTTAAAGAATATTTGTATTAAATAATTTGTATTAAATTTATGTATTAAAATAACTTTTAAAAACTATAAAATTAATTTTTAGCCTAAATCATAATAGTCATATAATTAATAAAACTCTAAGTCTAATTGGTAGTCTTTTTTTATATTATTGAAAATAAAGCTTATGTATAAAAATAATGAAAATAATAAATTCAAATTATTACCGTCTGCATAAGACATAAGCATCTCATCCATGTAATGTGCTTGTGGCATAGGTGGTGGTCTATAGCTCATGGATCGTGAAGACGGAGGTAGAAATCCTTGATACATCGAGTGTGACAAGTGTGGTGGTGGTAGTTTACTGGTAGTCAAAGACATACGGCCGTTGCGTACTGTCTTGCGTGAAGCATTCACAGAATCATTTTTTTTTGAAGAAGTTGACCTCAACTTCTGTAACTTTAATCGAGCATCACTTTGTTTTGCAATTTGTGCCAACTTATCCCTTGCATCTGTAATGGTTTTTCTTTTTTTCTGTATTATTTTGAATCTTGCATCTTCAATAGGTTTGTTAGCTCTAGGTTGGCTAGGAGTTGTGCCATTCGCTCTTGTTCCATTTTTAATTGGTGGCTTTCGGGGTCTGAAAAACAATTTTGTTTATTCCAGAGATATTATAATACAATTTGTTATGGAAGCCATTTAAAGAATTGTCAATTGTGAGGTTATATATACATGCTGGAATAATGAAATAAATTATCCGTTAAAAAGTTATGAACATGTACAGGTAATGGCGAAATGAAATTGTAGATGGATAAAATAAGTTCTGCAATATTATTGATAATAAATATATAATTACTTCAAAATCAGTTCACATATCCTATAAGCTACAATCATAAAATAAATATAATTCTTAAGTAACAAGTGAGGGAAGAAACTTAATTAACATTGCAAGACAAGAGAAGTATGATAAAATAAATTGTGTTATGTCAATGATTAGAAACACAAAAATTTACACTCACCTCCCGCGGCTTCGCATTCCAGCCGAGGAAGTTTTGGACTTCTTAATAATATCATCTAAACTCACTAAATCATTAGACATGCCAAAATTTAATTCGTTAAATACAGTATAGGAAAATAATGACGCTGTAAAACGCCGAAAGCCGAGTAATTAATGCGTTATGTTAAATTGTTAATGCACAAAATAAATTAGATTACTTCGTTTCCGTGATGCTATACTTTCTATATATGGGCTTTGGCTTCCTGTTGGATCTTCGATGTTGGGAAACGATTGACGGAATGACATGGGCAATAAGAAGATAGAAACTTGGAATTGGAAGTAAAATTTCTATAGGATCTGATAGAATAGGGTTGTTCCTATTCTGCGCTCATATTGTGTTTCTTACAGCTTTTAGTAATAAAATTGGTACTGGTTGGTTTAGTAAAACTGACAGTGTACAGTGTTTACCCTAGATTGTCAATGTTCATAGCTGTTTATATGTAAGGTTTATATGCACCTGTTTATAACAGTTCGGAACATATTTTAGCCAACATACTAACGTCATACGCCGACCAAGTCCAACCAGATGGCCCAAGTCCTAATACAATCAACATATTCAACTATACGATCATTCTTAAAGGCATATCCGGTATGCGCAGGGCCAAGGCGGCAGTATGAATAAATTTAATTTGCAGACATCTATTATTATATCTCATATTGTGCAGAAATTTAAAAAGAATAACTTTTCTCATAAAAAATAAAAGAAATGAAAATAATTATTATAAGTGTATTCAAGACACTCTTATCATTTTTCACAAAAAAACCCTCAGAATTTCCTATACAACTGTACATTTCGAAAAAGTAAAATATGTTATTAAAGATTCTCATTAGCGAGGCTTCGAGGCATCATTTTTTTAACTGAAAATGAGATATTCATAAAAATTCAAAATGTAGTTTTTGTTGTTACTATCAGAAATTTGAGAGGTTTTTTTATGTTATTTAACGTTGCTCTATTGATGCTTCCAAATACCAGTGCCAACCAGCGACGGAGGTCTACGATCTGTTTGTAAACAAAGCATATGTAAATTATTACAGTGGTGCTTGTGTCAATCGGCCGAGACCGGGATTTGAACTCGAATGACGAAATTACGAAGTCCGTCGGTCTAGCGGTCGAGCCATCGTAGGCGCCAACTTTAAGGCTGGTTATTGTTATTTCTTTTTTTGTTTTGCTTTAAATGAGATCACACATATATAAATACAATATTTCTAATTATATTTCTAACTATATATATATATATATATATATATATATATATATATATATATATATATATATATATTTAATATTATTCAACGTCGCTCTCATTTTCTTAGTAAATACTGGTGCTACTCAGCGATTCTGAATATGTTCCTATATATCGACGAAAATCAGTTTTCTGATTTTCGTGATTAATTATTTGTTTTTCTAAAAAGTCATCTAATTATGCCAGCATTATCATAATTAATAATAATAATGCCTTTTATTATTTTTTTATTTTCTACAAGAGAAGCGTTTATATTCAGATTGTTCAAATTTTATTTATTCTTAAATATAAGTTATTCTATATTCCAATCGTTTTATTGAAGACCTTTGATTTTTGAAGATATATTGTATAATTTATTAGTACTTTTTTGGTAATAAAGTACAGTATCGTAAAGTTTAATCTATTGAAACATTGATTTTGTTATTTTTTATCCTAAATTTAAAATTACTGATGAAAGTATAAGAAATTTATTAAATAGAAAATTAATTTAATCTAAATTACCATTGTATCATTACATTACTAGGAAGGTTAAGAAATTTATGTTCTAAAACTAAAAAGAAAATATATTTAAAGTACCAAACGAGGGAAGTGAAAAAGTCAAATTGATGTAAACCTATACATTTCTTGATCAAATAAAAAATGACTACTTTATACAGTTTTTAGTTAAATACTATGAGAAGGAAGTTAATTTTTTTATTATAATAAGTGCTAATTTTCATGTACTTGAGAAAATTGGTTCTCTGGTGAGGCGAACTTCCTTATTAAAACATAATTTTTTTAGAAAGCTATTTAATTTAAATGATTAATATTACAGCACAAAATTCATCGGTAATTTCAATTATAGTGCTTTGTAATTTTATATACAAACATAATTTGCTAAGTCATTGTTTATGATAATTAAAACTATTTCCGATTAAAATTTGTGATTACTGTAGAGAATAACAATGACAGACCATGACAAACATCTAAGCGAGAGACACCGAGAGATTGATTGATTGATTTATTGATTGATTGATTAACAATTTTATTAACTGCACATTATGTTGTGCAAAAGATAAAGTGTGAATAACATAGAGAGAAAGAGAGAGAGAGAGAGAGAGAGAGAGAGAGGGAGGGAGAGTTCATTTATGGAGGGAGAGTTCATTTATGGGATGTACCCATTACTTTGCTATTAGATATTGATGTATTTCATAATTAATAAGAGCTTGTATATGCATTTTAGTCATTGCAATATTTGTAACTTTTTTGATGTAGACAATATTATTTTTCTATTTACATTAATTAAAAAATAGTTTAAGTGGACATTTTAAAAATATAATTTGACTTATAAAACTAAATAATACTTATAATACTAAAATATAATTTTAAAATAATTATATTTTCATCATTATATTTGTCCTAATTCGATTAATAGTTAATTCGCCAATATTTTAAAGAAATTATAAATAAAGTTATTAATAAAATATATTTAAATATAGTGTATAATAATATTGTTATTCATTTGCCCAAATTTTGAAGAAAGAAGGAATTCTGCTCGTTTCTCTATTAAGTATAATTTTATAATAAAAGTATAATTATAGAATTTTATAGTAATTTACAATGATAAATTAATTTTATTAATGGTAAGAATGATGCTGTTTTGTTCTGGTTTAAATTCGTTTCTAAATTCTTAAGTTTCATTCATTTTAGATTATTTTCATGATTGATTGATATTTGATTATTAATTTACTGTTTTATGAGTAGATATTTAAATCCAAAGAAATTCTTCATCTCATTTCTAAATAAAAAATAGATCAAATAATAATAAAAATATTATATATTTTTTTAAGTCACGTATATACGAGTATATTAAAAATTAAATAAGTAAGCTTAAAATAATTAATGATAAAAAATTAACTATAATATAATAATACAACATTAAAATCATAGGTCTACAAATAGAGTTTATAAAATTATTTGATTTTACGATAGAACTTCCTACTTTTTGCAAAAGAGTTCCGTCTTTAAAAAATTGTTATTAACCTAACAAAATATAAACGTATTTAAAAAACACAAAACATAATTTTTTAATTTTACTTACTCAATGCTTGAAGTGACTTATGATTGGTTTATTTCGTAAAATTTTCATTAATATCTTAAGTATTCAATAAATAATTAAAATATTAATGAACATTTTACAAAATAAACTAGTCATAATTATTTATTAAGTATTTCCTAAAAAATTCAACAATTCCTAAGCAAATAATATCCCAAAATCATTTTGTGTCGATCATTCTATCGATTTGTCTTTTTTTTTTTCAATCAGATTAATCCATCGTGACACTGCGATAATATAGAATTGCTGTACAATTATTATCAACGATAAGATTATTGTATATTGCGGATAGCTCGATTACACTGAATCCAACTAAACAGACACCTCGGTCTATATACTCGCGATTTTCGTCAATACTCGCTTTCGTTCATTCACACGGACGTTAATGTACTCCCTTAATAGGTATTTGATTTTCAAATTTGTATAAAATAGTAGATTAAATCTAGTTGATCCGACGTCGGTCAGATTCCCGTTATATTTCAGTGTTAGCGAATTTTTATTTTCTTTTTTAAGACTTCCAGGTAAGAAGTTTGGTTTTTGTCCATTTTTGTCCACGGGAACCGCGTAAACATATACAATATTAATTTCCACTATGCGTTTTCATTAAATTAAAAATATTTGAAATTTTCTTTTAAGATATATATATATATTTTTTAATATATATTTTTTCGATTAATAGTTCTGATATTTTCAATGTAAATTTAAAATTAAAATTAAAAAAAAATAAAAATAATAAATAAAATAAATAAAAAAATAAAAAAAATAAATTTTTTTTCTAAACTCACGTGCGCCCGCGCGCGGGCGCACACACACAGACACAGACACACATTATTTTAAATTTAATTTTTATATGATTTCATGATATTTATGAATCATATAATTAATTAAAAAATGTATTGAAATGATTTCTAGGAGTTTCCTATAGTTTTCTTAAAATAACTTCTTAAAAGAAATTTCTTTCCTTGTTGAAACTTTAAATATACAATACTTTGGTTGGAAAGTTAAATGGATGTTGGAACGATAAATTGACTTTAAGACAATTGTTTGATGCCACAGAAACTGTATATGTATACAAATATTACTATATTTGAAATTTTTATAGAAAATGCATTCTGATGTTGATTTTATTAATGTCGGAATTTAAATCATTCTCCAATAGCATTTAAATTAAATATAGTTTTTTTATTATGTCTACAAATAAATAACTTTAAAAAATGACGTCTTAAATCGAATTAAATGAAATTTAAATAGTATTACAGTATACTCTTTAAGCAAAGTAAAACAAATACCAGGTGATTCAGTTGATTGGATTAAGTATCGATTGGTTTTACGGTTTTCCCTCTTTCGCCTTCGTTGCTGCAGCGATGGTGAAAAATTTGCACGAGATGAGAAACCAGCAGAATTTGTGTCTGGCCATGCCGGGCAGCGCGACTAATTCCAAGCTACAGCTCATCACCGACGTCGATCTTCAAAAGGATAAAAAAAACACGAAGGACGATGAAAAAAGTCGCAGCAGTAAACAGTGAGTAGTTAGTTTTTTTTTTATCAATCAAACTGCTTATAAAATGTTAGACCTTCTTTTATTTAACCCGAGGTCATTGAACTTTCGAGATAAATAAATGGCTTTTTTACATGCCCTTAGGAATTCTAGCTATTACTTTAAATAATGCTTTTGTATATGTTCCATTAAAATTTGTGCTATAGTTTAACTAAAATAAAAAAATTAATGAGACGTAGAAGGTTTTCATTTAAAAATGGAAATGTAAAATGTTACTTATGATTTTTAAAGAATATCATTAATAAATTATATCAAATGTATAAATGCGATATTTTTTAAATAAAAAGCATGCATAAAAGGTAACCCAATCTATTCTTTTTTGTGAGTAATTTTTATTCCCCTCTTGACAGGTTTTAATCTCGATAAAAGAAAAAAAAACACGTGTCTCTTATTTTTCGATACTTCATAGTCCATTTTCTCATTCGCTGATATTTGGATATAGTTATTGGTTAATTCGATAAAACTGAAATGAAAAGATCAAATATTCTCTGACAATTCAGTCTCGTCTGACAAGTAGACAGATATTTTCGCCTGTGTGTGCGTGCGCGCGCGCGCGCGCGTGTGTGTGTATGATGTCGATTCATTCGTAGCGAGTCAATATAAAACTTACAATTTTATCAAATTAATCATTTTCCTGCAAACAAAAGGCTTCTAGTATCAAGAACATAAATTTATATATATATATATATATATATATATATATATATATATATATATATATATACTATATTAATAAATACTTTTATCAGCCTTACAGTCTATATAATATATTATATATTATACTAAAATAATGATAGCCAGACTATTCTTATTTATGGTCATTCCCGAAAAATTTGAAATAGAAATTACTACTAAAAATAAAAGTAAATTAGATTAAAAATTAAAAATAATAAAAATGAGCTATATTTTATGTTAGCAAAGGGCAGCCCGACTGCTTCCACCACCTTAAATTAAAAGTTTTCTTTGGTGCCTGACGTTTCGAACCGCTACGGTTCATTGTTAAGGACTAAACCTTAGTCCTTGAAAATGGGGGGGGGGGTAGTTAGGTTGTCCTTTGCTAACCATAGAATATAGTTTATTTTTATTATTTTTAATTTTTCTCTACTTTACTTTTATTTTTAGTAGTAATTTCTATTTCAGATTCTTTGGGGGTGGTTATAATTAAGGACAGTCTGACTGTCATTATTTTAGTATAATATATTATGGTATAAAGACTGTAAGACCGATAAAAAAATATATTAATTTAATTCAAAACAGTTGACATAAGTAGAATTTTGAATTTTTAAATTATATGTACTATAATTTTAGTTAATATTTTGATCTGAAATTTATACAAAGAATATACTGAAAAAATCATATAATAATTTTTTAGATTTTTACAGCCTGTAATAAAATTACTTAACAATATTATAATTTTTACTAGAAAGTTTTTCTCCCTGTACCAATATGGCGTTATTTATAAATATAGTGTAGATATTAAAACAATGTAGGTTTTAAAAATATATTTGAAATGAAAATCATTCGTAGAAAAAACAAATAAATCGCATATGAGATTTTAACAAAGTTTCTTTAACGAATGATTATTTTATCATTGTTTTGTAAGCTTAAAAAAATGGATCGAGAAATTTATAGGTATTTGTAATGAAAACTAGGATTCGATAAATTTGATAGAAATATTAAGAATAGAATTATAGTTGAAAGGATGATTGTATGATTTCTCTGAGATCAAATAAGGTGAAATATAAACGGAAATAATAAATCATTTAGTTTATTTTAATTATAAATCCGTACCTTAACTTTTTCTTTATACACGTATAATAGATTGAATAAGAATATGGTTCTTATTATATACCGTTTCATGTATAACCACTGATATTTAATAATTTTCCTTTACAGTAAAAAAAAAGAAAAAGGCACCATCTCGGATTCAACTTCCAAATCTGTGTCGTTTTTTCAATTGGTAAGAATGCACCCCTCACATTTTCACCCTATATAAACGCATCTATAATATCTAAATATAACTATTCTAAATCTTAAATCTTAAAGAATAATAATATTATTCTTTCGTAAATTAATACATGGATCTTCTAGTCTTTATGAAAGTTTATTAAAAAAAAATATATATAGTACGAAAGATATATAATATAAATTGTGCCTATGCTTGTAAACTAATTGCCAATTATAATGTTTTTCAATTTAACAGTTTCAGTTTACATCCGGCCTCGAAAAACTTTTCATGACGATCGGGGTGCTCTGCAGCATCGCCTCGGGCATGATGATACCGGTGAACATCCACATCTTCGGCAATCTCGTTGGCTCGATGGTGAAGGGCGAAATGGCCAGCGCCGCCGGCTGGGAAAACGCCACCGACGGCGCGAACGCGACCACGAAATTCGTGATGGACGCGGTCACGGAATTCGCGATTGGCAACAGCGTGATCGGGGCGATTCTGCTCGTGCTGACCTACACCGCCACGGTGGCCTTCAATTACGTCTCCCTCAAGCAGAGCTTCCGCGTACGCACGATGTATCTGCGTTCGGTGCTGCATCAGGACATCGCCTGGTACGATCTCACCAATAGCGGCGAGGTCGCGAGCAGACTGACAGAGTGAGTGTTGGGGGAGGGGGGGATATTTCAAATCGCGAAGTATCCTTTAGACGTTGACATGATTAATTTGCCAAGTGAATACACGGAACACTCAAGCCTCAGAAATTATTTAATTGCAATCGTTTTTTCTTTTCTTTTTTTTTTGTATAATTTTGGTACAAGGGAATAACTCGGAAACAGAAGTAAATTTTAGGTACAAAAAGTTCTGATGCACTTGTATCCGAAATTGTATAGTTTTTTGCGTCCAAAAATTATGCGCGTTAGCCATAATGACAGAGCACTGAAAGAAAAGAATTGCAGTCATCAGAATGTAACTTTAAATAAAAATTATTAAAGACTGCACATTTTTGGATGTGTAGTGTATTAGAATTTTTTTAAATTAAAATGCTCGTCTCTTTCCACATTCGAGATCTTAAATAGAAATTTACATTTTACAGAGTCAATGTAATCTTCAAATAATATTTGAAGTTGAGGTGAATTCCAATCCAGTATTACGCACGATGAACAAGGACAAGCATTCGCATTAAATTATCTTTATGTGTTATTTTCCTGTGCGGGGAGTTTTTAAAATGCCCCTGCATTATACTATATATGAGAAATTCGAATTAATTTGTAGTATTTTAGAATAGATTACGTAGATAATGTCATTAATTTATTTTTATTATTTAAACGTAAATAACAATATATTGCGATCTCTTCAATATATCAAAATTTACGTTGTTTTACACGGGGGAATTCGATTGCATTACATTAATACTTACGAATAACGATACCAGAGAAAACCATCGTATTATATTGCAAATTGGTGGATGATCTTTTTTTTTTTATTATTTATTCTAATTGAGCTAATATCTCGAATGTGCTTTTTCACTTTACAAAAGTGATAATTTCGACTTGTAACAGGTGGGTTAAGATTTTTCACAAACAAAAAATTATGAAGGTGAATAATTAGAGATATTGCTCACTCAAGATTTGTGACAAACATGTCAAAAGTTGTTTATATTACTGAAGGTTTATTGAATATTGAGTGGAATTTTTTTTACCTGTGAACTATTCCTTCTCAATGGAAGAAAATAAAACAATCTGAGTATTCAGCTATCATTAGTGATGAAAAATGGATTTATTACAAATATCTCAAGCCTAGACAATAATTAGTGAGTCAAGCCCAAATAATTGTTGATAGAAGCGAAGGTAGGATATCTGTGCGCCTATTCCTGAGTTGCCACTAACATTACCAAAAACTCGATAAATTTGTAGATTACGTATTTGTTTCTTGTTGAAAAAATAGAAACTATAGTCGATCGTAACGGGAAATGCTTTGCTATAATTACAAGCAAAAACACAAAATTTAATTGAATATTTTGAACGATTATTCTTTCCATCGTATAGTTACTTATGAATTACTACGAATACTAATAGTCCATCTGTTTCACAGAGATGTCATAAAGTACGAGGAGGGCGTGGGCGAGAAGATACCAATGGTCATCCACAACCTTTGCGCTTTCCTCAGCAGTATGGCACTGGCGCTGTACACCGGCTGGCAACTGACCCTCGTTTGCTTGGCCTGCGTGCCCGTTATGGTGATCGTGCTCGGCTGCCTCGTGCGAGTCACCTCGACCCTGACGAGGCGCGAGGTCGATGTCTACGCGCTTGCGGGCTCTATCGCCGAGGAGGCTTTGTCCGGCATACGGACGGTCGTCGCGTTTGCCGGCCAGGGCAGGGAACTGGCACGCTACAGGGACAATCTGCGAATGACTTACAAGAACAACGTGAAGAAAGGCCTGCT
This sequence comes from Sycobia sp. Sy_11, assembly GCA_018907035.1. Lineage (NCBI taxonomy): Eukaryota > Metazoa > Arthropoda > Insecta > Hymenoptera > Epichrysomallidae > Sycobia > Sycobia sp. Sy_11. The sequence continues at coordinate 301,555 of JACCIC010000148.1, read as the reverse complement.
GTCCGGCACGGGGGTCGGTCTGTTGTGGTTCAGCATGTACGCGAGCTACGCCCTCTCATTTTGGTACGGCGTCAAGATGATTCTGGATCAAAGAGATTTGCCGATGGAGGAGCAAACGTACAACGCGACCTCGATGATCAAGGTGAGTGATAAATGTTCTTATATTTTGAACTGAGTATAAATAATAAGATAATACATATCCGTACATTGGGCTAAAATAGAAAGTCCTTCATTTAAAAGTCATATATATTGGATTTGTAACTTGTAAAAAATTGGTCTTTTCGATATACATTAGGGATTTGTCTCTGTAACTAAATGAAAACTAAATGCGCTATAGATTATTCTTCATTAGCTATTGCCTTTGCCCAGAATTCAGGCAATTTCTGAATTCCGTCCCAAAAAATATCTTTTTTTCATATCAGTACAATTTTTTATACCTACAGGTAAGATAATGGGCATTATAGTGAAAGCAATCTGCATCGACAGATACACGCATTTGTAAGAATCGGTCTGGACTGGGCTGTGAGGCGGGTGGGATAAACTTTCCCATCCGCTATTTTTCAAATAATTTTTGACATAATAATGAACATGGGGTCGAGTATCGTTCTGATTTCATCAAATAGAAAGGATTACCTTGTTTAAATGGATTTATCACTTTACTTGCTATGGTTCTGGTTTGTTAGACTGGTATATGATTCTTTTGCGCGCATATTCAGGTTAGACTTCTGAGAGTAAACAACGCTTTCGATGAAATTTTTTAAAATTAAACCAAGAAAATACAACTCCCGTTATAAATTGTTCTGTTGGCACGTAATTCGACATTTTTAACGCAAGAAAAGATATCTGTATAAATTCATGTTCGCTTTAACAGATTAAATTTCATAAGCTTTCACACTTTTTGACAGCCATAATTGTCAGAAAATGATGCAGAGGACATTCAACTTGAATTGTTTCGATATTTTCTTTCAAGTATGACATACCTATTTTCATTGTCTTCTGTTATTATCTCTGTAACATACAAAATGTTCTGTTGCTGACATGTACCTTTAAAACAAGTGATCTATTCTTACTCAGTTAGTTACGGAAAATAACTAGAGTAATCGATGTGAGATTTTCAATTAATGTCATTTTCGACTCCACTGTGCAATTTTCATTTCTTGAGCCAGGCGATAAAACTGTCGAAACTATTTTGCGCCCGATTTCACTTATTAAGTGCCTACACGAGGTATACGTAGATCGTCCAGCTAGCTATGCAGTAATTTATATTTCTGATCCACTATACCATGAACAGTTTTTACTATTCATCGAACAATTGTAAGACTTTTTAAATAGTACACCTCAGCTGCTGTTAGTTGTTTTCGCCTACCTTACTCTAGGGGGTGCTTGAATGATAATCCAAGACAAAGTATCTAGTATATTTATATATTTCTATTTACAGAATTATAGATTACGATGCGAGCTTCACTTAGCGGAACGTTTATAGGGATTCTGAGATATTCAAACGAATTGACTTTTATAGCTCTCTAGGGACTCTTAAGAGTGAAAATTTAAAAATCCTGACTTATTCTCGATATATTATCACCTAGAATGGCTCTACAAGTGACGTCATATGTCAAACTATTGTATGCAAGTGTTTTGGATTCGAGCATTAAAGCGTATATATGTGTTAGAGCGTTCCAACACTTCTAAAAATCTTTAAAAAATCTTGAATACTTCTGGTGCATAGTAAAACAGCTTATATTTTTTTCAGAGTGTTGTCTATCTTATCGTTCAAAATATATTAAGAATAACTTTTTAAGCGTCTCTAAAAATTTGGATTTTGCATGAAGCAATTATCAACTGAAACCATTTTTAGGGCTTTTACGAAAGTAGTCTTAAGCTCAAAAATGGAAATAATTGTGTTTATTAAGGATAAATACAATGTTAAAACGCTTGAATAGTAGATATTTAAAGGTGTTAAATTACAGCTAAAACAAAGAGTAAAACTTTACCAAAAAAATGATCATCAGTAGTTCTTTGAGGTTAGAAAGAAATTTAACACAAACCCTTCTATCCAAGGAAAATTAGTTTGAAGTTGACAGTATAAAAATTGGTGGATAAATAAATATTTTTTCTCGTTCTAGCCTAGAAATCACGCCTGTACCGCTTGATGTTGATTCTCACGAAGAAAAATATATTCCTTATCTAGTACGAAAACGCTTCTTTACGAATCTCGTTACAACCCTCAGTTTCGTTTCCGACCGCAAACTTTTCATTTCATAAATAAAGCCTTTTCATACCTGTCGGTAAATGTACTATTTTGATAAAGATAAAAAGTAAGCTTATTATTTGAACATACATTGTATATGTTGCAATCTTCTTTTAGTTTCTTATTTCAATAATGTACATGGTCATGAAAGTTAATATTAAAAATATTATAAATTTGCAACTTGACAATGTAGGCAACAATTTATTGCCTGATATTTGTTCGATTGAAGATTAAAAAATTTAAATAAATCTTTTTTGATTTACTGGCCATAACTCTAATTACGCGAAATCTAAGTGAGACACAGAATAAGGTCCCAAGTAAAGTTGAATTGCTCAGGGGGGGGGGAGGCTAATGATCTTGATCATGAAATCGATTTTTAAGATTATTTTAATGTTAAAGCGATTTGTTCTAATTGAAACACCTATTTTTCACCTGCGTTTTCGAGAGAGGTATCGGACGAAGTTACATGTAATACGTATCAATATAGGTAGGAACACTGTAGTAGTAATGCATGATTCTCATTTCGTGACCTGACTATACAAATATGTATAATTATTAAAAAACTACGTATTTTTATCTCATTCCAAGTTTATCTAAATCATTTTTCTCCATCTATATTGAATTACGAAAAACTTAAAGAAATATGATTATAATTCCATACTTTGTGTATATATTTATATATATATTTTACAATTATTCAAATAATAAAATAGGAATAATTATTTACATAAATATGTTATTCGCACATTAAACTGAATCAATAAGCAAGATAGTTGTTTTACTATCTAAATATTAAAATCTATAATTTTGGAAACACGAATTATTTCACCTGTGTCGATGGCTTAGGATGAAGCCAATAGTTTTAGTTAATTCGATTTAAATCGAATATTTTCTACGAAAGATATGAAAGAAAATTTGTATAAAGGTACCTACAAATAATAATAGAAGATATTGGATTATGCAATTAAGGTATGTATTAAATGTACTTACATTATCTTTTTTTTATCAAATAATAATTGATCGAAGAATTTGGAATTCAGCTTAATAGGAACTAAGAAAATTAATTACTTCTTAGAGAAATGAAAATTAGTGTTTACTTTATCGGAGTCAGGATATGCTGGCTCTATAATATTCTTCAATGCGACTTAAATTATCATTTATGTGTCAGTGAATATACTATTAAATAGTAAAAATTTATGAATCGCCCTAAACAGCTGTCGGAATAATGTTCTATTAAAGAACAGAATTTCCAGGTATTTTATCATTTATTTGTTACCTTGTTTATTAGTAAAAATGTTTTTCATTAATTTTTTCCTCCTTATTACAGGAAATTAGGTTGGAAAATAATATATATATATATATATATATATATATATATATATATATATATATATATATATAAGCATTTAAATTATTCTCATTTTATACGTAAACATAGAATTGAATTTTTAATTATGAATACGTATGAATGAAAATGCAATATGTAAAAATGAAATTCGTGTAAAAAATTGTCTTTCAACATAGTTGTAATTAAATGAATATTTAATTTAATTGTTTATTAATTATAAGTAGAATGAGACAATACTGCACAATCAAACATCATAGCTAAATCGGTTTTACCAGAAGGACATATTCTGGTTTTTTTTTGGGGACAGTACAAAAAACTTTTTATGAGCTGTATCAATTTGACGAATCTGTTACTGCAGAGTGATAACGACAAATCCTCTTTAATTTACATCGAAAAGTGGACTCTGCTCTTTAAATATATGAGTTTTATGCAACAGATTTCAGTATCATAGTATCATTTATTTTCATGTTTGAACTACGAATTTGTAGAGCGCCGCTCCTATTCTGACAATATACGAAAAATTGGCTCTTTGCAAGATTTTTTTGCAAACCGAGGATTTTATGTACAACTACAGTAGGCAATTTCTTTCAATAAAGCATCTTTTATCATTTTCTCAAAATAAACGCATTTTTCTTGAAGAAAACCCAGATTTTATAAGCATACACCTAGTAAGCTATAGCTCTGAAACCATTGAAACTAATAGAATGTTTTTCCAAGTATATTTTACTTTTCTTTGACTTATTGGGTTATTTGTCTATACGAGTTCATTCAGCTTTTTCGTATCTTTTTTACGGTCTAGGATAGTTTTGCAATAATTAAGATACCTTTGAACAACAGCTTCGGGCTATTCATTCAATTCGGAAGATTAGACTCCAGTTTGACGATACTATCCGAGCACAGAGGAAGCTATGTCTTACCGAAGATGCTTCCTTCAAATCGAAACGTTTCACACGAAAATGTGTGAAGCGCATAGTCTCGGAGTGCAATAGTGAGCACAGATCGAGTCTAGAATTCGTTCTATTTTGTGGAAATAGAATTAGAACAAGACGTTCTTTGAGAAGAACAAGATATTTGGAAGCATTGCTTAATCAGACGAGCTATCCATCAGCCGCATGAGTACCTCTCCCAGCGCTTCTGAGATTCGAATATCGTAGATATTTTGGCCCGTGTTGTTACTGCCGAGAATTCCCTTCTCCTGGTAGATACTATTCTTTTCTTCTTCATGGATATTAGTGAGGATAATACATGCGATAATAAGTACATTGAAATAAAGAATGTACGGTAGGGGCGCATTATGCATAGGGAGTATTTTTACTGTACTGTCGCCATTTTTTTGTCTATACTTTTAAACTTTTAGTGCACTGCTTCATACTTCCGCTCGATAGAATATGATGGATTCAACTATTATTATTAGCAGATGCCGATTGCAGGGAATAAAATCAATAACAATTATAATTTTTTTTTGAATAGGAAGAAGGAAGTCTTTGAGAGAAATTTGTGGTACTCTTCGACATCTTATCTCAGTCATTAAAACCTCACCTCTTCGCTGATGACTGTTAATCGACTTCCGTATACATCAAGTAATAAACCTTTGTCAATGAGACTCCGCTGAGAAGACCTTCTGTTCCTGGCTGTGCACCATGTCTCGGAATTGACTACGAGGTCTAAGTTTAATGTATTCATGAGGGTCTTTGTTTTTAGCGGATGATTATATTTAGAGTAGGTTGATCGGCTGTTGTCTTAATATTTTTTATGTGAAATTACTGGTCCTCCTCCAATTCTATTTACTCGAGAGCTCAAGTGATGCAATGCTTTCGGAATAACCCATGCGTTACTATCTGTTAACTCCCACATATGCTGTTTTTCACTGCTCGAATCATCAGGGCCGCTTAATTTACCTATTTTATACAAGTATATACTAAAATACCCATCTCCAGTGAGCATTAGAGTAAGATAATAAGTCACTCCTCCAAATACCATATGATCTATGCGATTATCTTACTGATTAGCTTGACTTCTACGAGAATACGGCTATTACCTACCTTGAATTAGAGTTTAGACCAGAGAATTAGAGTTTACTTTGTAACGTTTACTCGTCTCTTGGCGGAACCATGTTTAGCTTTTATATTATACACAAATTTGGATTTCGATTTCAACAGGTCAATCAGAATTATCCTTGCTACCACAAGAGACGTGTTTGTATGTATCCGAAATAGTACGATACGAGTACGCTATCTGAAACCTGGACCATTTATGTACCGCTTTTATGTTCTCACGGTACACTTTATATTTCAGCACATCGTTCTTATCCTCCTAATATGTTCTACTGTCTGCAGAAGCAGTAACGTGATGACGAGTGTGGGCCAACAATGTTGACTGTTATTACTCATCACAAAAAGCTGTCACCAAACCACATTATCCATCGATTTAAAAATAAGTTCTCAAAAAGCGAGCTTTGTATATACTATTAGACCATCTATTCCAGCTATTTCATGAATACTTTGGCTTCTATCAACACGTCATATATTACAAGATGCTGGATTCTAGTTATATTTTTTGGTAAAGAATACGATTTCAGGTTTGGTTTGAGCTAGTTCCAACTTATGGTGATTTATCCAGTTTCGATTCTACACATAGTCTGATCTAGTATCAGTACTTTCCACTTAGAGCCAACCATATATCATACTGAATGGTTCGATCTTTTAAATAAATATTGATAATTTGGATTAGGCGTCGAGGTAACTTGAAATGATTCTCTAGTTTATTCAATACATCTGCCCATCTGATTGGATTGAGGACATATTTAGTATTTAATATCACCAAGACATATTTGGGGTGGAAGAAGTGATTTCCCCAATTCTGGAACAACTAAGCCCTTAGTCGTCTAAAATTCATGGGATGCTCAGGATTTCAAATGATAGAGCTCAACATCTATAAAAATAATACTAGAGTAATAGTAAATTACAGAATCCTAGTCGGAGTATATATCCACATTATTATTGTCAAGAACTAAAAATAATTCATTTGAAGTATCTTAATATTAAATCAATTTTAAGACTCAGATATCATTGGCTCTTTTTGCAAGATCAAGTGATGAAGGTTATTTGCATAAATTTCTTTAACTTTTTCTCTGTAAAATACTATTGAAATGAACTGAAAATACTCTGAAAAACTTATCTTTTAATATGAGAAGTATGGAATATCTAGAACGTTTATAATTTATATTCTTTTATAATTATAATTTTATTATGAATTGTATTACATTATTTATTATTTAATAAGTTTTACAGCTATAAAAATTACAAAACTAGGAATTAAATATTTTATTAGAAAAAGCATCATTGTTTATATTTTAATAGAAATTATTATTTGATTTAAGCTTTATAGCATTTTAAGAAGACATTTTTGCCCCGAGATTTGTTGTTGTTGATTCCCGTTACATTCTCTATCCAGTCTTGATATTTATGAATTGCGGCAAAAACAGCTGGCCGAGTTCTTGTTTGAGTCGACCCACTACTAAAAATCCCTACCAATTGAGAGTCTTGTATTGCAGGGCCACCAGCGTCCCCTATTTCAGTTCGAGGGTTGTTCGAATCCATCAGAGCGCAGAATAATCCGCCTGTTATTCTACTACTGTGGTATATTCTACCACATAAATTCGAGTCCATTACTGACATTTTACTAACGATCAAATTTGTTGGAAAATTACTTTGGTCATTCGATTCGAGCTGTAAGAAAACAATGAAATAATTATCTCATTACTTAACTTAGAAACAAATATTCCTTTTGATAAAAAATTTCTATAAATATTTTCTTTGATAAAACTTTAAAGTGAATGAAAGAAATGCAATTAAAAATTTAAACTGTCTTTCCACATACAAAATTGAGAACATTAATTTTAATATTTTCTGCAAATTAACTTTTACAATCATTTTTTCAAAAACGAAAGTTTTGAATCTAAGATTATTGAATGATAAATACATGCTTAATTTTGGAAGTATATCAAACTCTGCATCAAATAAAAATCTTATTCATACGTAATGTTATAATGTTAAAAATAGCAAGTATACATATACTTATAATTAAATAGCAAAAATATTTATATCAATACAAAGTTTAATTTTACATTTACATATAAAAGCTTACTCGTTGTAAACCTAGTCCTACGATTATTATTTCTGACCCAACTTCGGGAATTGAATTTGAATTGGTTAGTGGAATTGGCCTTTGCTTGTATTTCTTAATCTTTAATGAATTTTTCAGCTGTAAAGAAAATATAATTGATATATTTTAAAGGGTGCTTTATTTTGATTAATAGAAGGTTTAAGTTTAGCATAGAATAAAGAAAAGTATGGTCCAAGTATTATAAAAATAAATTTAACAAATAAAGTAATTTCACTTTTTCTAGAAATGTTGACTTGTACAATTAAAAGAATAAAAGCATTGAATATATTATATTATAACCTTGATCAGACATATGTCGTGGTAAGTTATGTATGCATCCTTGTGATAGTAAGGATGCTCTACGACCTCTTCTATCTCGTGTATCAATTTGTCTTTGTGAACATTTTTGACCCACTCATACTTGTCAAATCCTGTTCGAATTTTGCGCAAGTTAATCTCTACGCCACTGCAATAATGGTTCATTATTAATTTAATAAATTACAGCATTTCGCAAATAATCTAATACCTCAAGCAATGGAATGCACTTGTGAGCCACAAAGCGGACAGTATAATAGCAGCGCAGGTTGGTACATAAGCTTTTGCAAACATACTCCATTTTACTATGCTTGCCTGTAAATTAAATTACAGGGTATATTGAATCCATGAATCTTGAAATTTGAAAAAATTTAGATAACTTGAACTGAGTTCATAAGGATACTTAAAAAATGTTAGGTAAAGAAAAGAGACTGAACTGCATATAAGTTTGATCAATAATTATTAAACCGGCAGCGAAAATATCATAGTCGGCTTTGTAATTAGCTTAATTTTTCAATGAATTTTTGTAATACAGATGATATTTCTCGTTGAAAAATTTCAACTTTAGTGAAAAACTTTAGTGAAATCCTTTTAATCGATCTCAAAGTTAAATATTCGCTTAAACAAAAAATAACTAAACCTTTGTGAAACGCAACGATGAATTAGTATTCTCATATAGATTAAAACACTTGAATTAACATTTGGCTAGTTCCACGAAAAACTTTTTGTTATTTACTGACACCTGTGCCACCGAGTAAAAAATTTTCAAAATGAGCTACAAAACTTTAGATATTATCGAATAATTTAGTTTTAACATTTATTCTTTTATATAAAAATTTTTTTCATCATCTTATCTTTTCAATGCTATGCGACATACATTATATAATGATAATATTAAGTTTATTTTTTTATCAAAATTTTGATAATCCTATTATATATCACTTTTTTTTTTAAAATGCTAATATGCTTTTGTAAAAATAATTCACTTACGTAAAAAGGCACATGTTTAATTTGTACAGACGAAGTAATTAGAGAGCCATGAGAGCTGGGATCTAAATTAATATAAAAATCATAAAATCTGTTTAGAAACCTAGAATAAATTTGTGCACATCTGTATCATAAGAATTATTATTTTACACAAGTTGTTACAGAGTTTCAAAAATTTCTAAGACAGGTATATGTAACAATTTTACTATCAGTAATAAGTAAATATTGGTAATTTCTACGATAAATATAATGTTTATTCAAAAAGTAAACTGTATATTTTTGTTTTACTTGTTTGAAATAATTGTAATTTTTATATTTACCATCCGCCGAGTAGACGTGTACTACCAATAATAAAAATATTAAAAACTTCATTTTATGCGATAAATGAGAATTAATTGTTATTAGACAACGGCCTAACTTGAGGTGCGTAGTTAAATGTTCACTCTGCACGAAATCATTTAATTCAAACTATTAACATTCAAGCGCTCTACCGATCATATCAATATTTTCTTTACATATGCTAATAATACAATTCGCTTGTAAAGTCTGATATTTTATCTTTACGTTTAAATTAAATAACATAGCGAAGTCTTTTCTTAATGTGTGCTGCAATAAAAGAATAATTAATTTTTAACAATGGAACAAATTCATAAATTAAAAAAAAATCTATCCTTTATTTATTCTTCTAGGAATCGATAAAATTGAATAATGTCGATTTACAAAGATCCTACAATTTATGATAATTCAGATAAGTATTTGATCACACGAGGGTGCAAAAAGTAATGTTTGTCGATAAGGGTAGATTTCAATTTACCCTCGTCCTTTATGTAATCTACCCTCCTTAAAGTTATTGCGCCTGTGTGTATGTCTTGAGATGCTTTTTTAACACGAAGGATGCATATCAATCAAATTTGCTACGATTATCTTAAGGGGAGCAAAATATTATTAAAAACTGTCTTTTCTAATATAATATATAGTATAATATAAATTTTCTAAGCTTTCCTTTGTTTTCTAATTCGCTGCTGCGGTCAAAAAGTGGAATTTTGAACCAGCCGGACAAGCGTCTACAAATCTATTTTGAATACTGAGTGTTGAATAAATTTATTTAGAAAATCTTTTTAATATCTGTTAGAATTATAAAAATTATATTTGATTTCAATTAATGAATAATTCATCTGAAAGGTGCAATTAATTTTATATCTTTGCGTGGTACATATACGAGAATAACCAACCAATTGATCAGGTGGGTGTAAGCTGTTTAGCTATAGTTTCAGTGACGAAAGTGATGTTCATTAGTCAGTTTAAATGGATATTTTTTTTTCACGAAAAGGGTCGTTTGAGATTAGAGTAAAGTCTACATTTTTATGCAAATCTGCTTGATACTCTGTTAAAGTATTCAAGCAGTACTTCTTAAGGTTATAGTATCCATCAACCGCATTCCTATATTAGATTAGTGTAATATTCATATAGTAGATAGTAATATCCATCATGTTGTTGTAAGCAATTATGCTCACAGTTTTATACAATTAGACTTATCTTATTTCTGGCTTTTATCAATTTATCAAAAACAATTATTATTCTATAAAGATAATCAATGCACTTCTGCTGATCCCATATCTAGATGACGGTTCAAATAGGCTCCATTTGAGTATGAAATTTTCATTAAATTTGTTGCACTAGTAAATACAAAACTAGACCTGGTTACAACAGATTTGTATCTTCCTGGATTCCGATCAATCTTTTTTCTTTGTTACTCTAACTGATGATCCAATAGATTGGGTAAATACATTGAATCCTTACGAATGGAATTTAGTGTATACTCTCAAAGTTTAATTGTGTATCGATATCTTTGCCATAAGAACGTTTAAAATATTTTAATACACACTTTCAACTCGGTGATCCCTCTGTGGGCACAGTGTATCAGCTACCATCGTACTTAATCAAACTGAATCCTTATTAAATGATATAAATTATATATAAATTATAAAAATCCAGAAGGGAAATCTAGTCTGATCCTAGGTCCGATTTGCCCCACTTTTAATAGCATTTTATATAAGAAACGAGCTGAGATTTTGGCAGGTATACCAAGTTAGAAACTAGACAGAATCTAGTGAGAAAATCTATAAATTAAGACGATTTATAAATTATTCTAATTTTGTTTTCTCGATCAAGTGAATAATTTTTTGACTCTTTTAATATTTATTTATTTAAAACAAAAAATATATTTACGTATTTTTTAGTTAGGTAGCGCATACCGTTTAATTAGAATTTATAAATTATTTTCTAGATGCATTATTACGTATTACGATTTACAATTAACAATTAATAATTATTAATATATTTTTTTACACTAATTATTGTAAATTTTAATATTAAACACCTCCGTTAAACATATAAATTATTTTATTTCGATGAAAAAAATTCCGACCTCCGCTGAGATCGAGAACCCAGAACCCTACGATTCGTAAGCTAACGCATTATTCACTATGCTGAACACACACACGCGCGCGCGCACGCGCGCAGCATCGTTCTTTCAAATATTAGAAAAAGTTGAGAAAATCTAACTAGAATCAAAATAGAAAGTGTAATCATTTCCTGACTTCTCTTACTTTGCAGACTCCGCCTAGAAAAACGTCATTCTTTCCAAAATAGGGAGAAGTTAAGGAAATCTGACTAGATCTAAGATAGAAATCCTGATAATTTTCTTAATTTTTCTACTTGTAAAATTTTGACTATAGAAAAGACGTATTTCTTGCTAACATCAATAAAAGATAAGGAAATCTGAATAAAGTTGAGAAAGTAATAATTAATATAAGAGGATTATTAGATAATCGTAGGGAAATCTAACTTGGATTTGTCGAGATTTACCTGCATGAGGAAATCATCAGTAATACTGACTAGGATCTAGCTCGAAATAGGGATATGTCGAGTATATTTCTGCACGGGTAGCTTCAGAACCAAAAGCTAGTTGATTTTACATACTCAGAATGTGACGAACCAAGCTTAGACATATACGGTAGTTTGACTGTTTTTTGACAAATCATAGTTTTTGATGTCGCAGAGCATTCCTGCGAAGGAAGACCAAACACCTTTGAAATTGTTGAATTGGAGGCATTTCTCGACGAGGATGCATGCCATACACCAGAAAAGTTTCTTTCAGCATTTTGAGTTATCCGCAAAGCCATTTTAAGAAGAGTCGCGTGGATTGGGAATTAAAACAAAATGATTTAGCTCAGCGTCACGTAGCCAGAATCCGTCAAAGCCTGCTTAGAAACACTAAAATACGAAGTTCTATATTATACTTGACATTACTTGGACATTGCACCGACCTTTTATTACTCGTTTCATTCCAACGCTTAAAGTATGGCTGATAAGTAAACTGTACTCATTTGAAGACATTCAAAAGTGACTCGATTCGTGACTAAATTTGTAGATTTATACTTCTATCGTCAAGAAATTCAAGCTTTTCTAGAAAGATAGGAAACAGTAGTTAGCAATAGGCAATATTTTCAATGATTTCATTACAAACATTTTTCACATCAATAAAATTACATTTTCATAAAATGAAGAGAAGACAAGAACAGTCAAAATTGTATACATAATATTAATTATTACTTGAAGAATTTACTGGCGAGAGAAATAGCATTTCTTTTTTTGATAAAATTAAGACAAAAGTAATAGATGTAGAGCGCTTTTTAATTATTGGAATTAGTAAGAGGCACATGATTTTCTTTTGACAACATTTGCATACAATAAAAAGTAAGAACGTTTTCATCGTGAATAATGCCTTTGTCTTGATCGTTTGTAACAATTGCTGTCGACTTTAATGTCATCTTGTACGTCAGGGAATTTTATTTTGGATGTAATTCATTCTTTATATCTTTCATTCTTATTAAGTTTTACGGACTTTGTTTGGACTTTTTTGAAATTCTCTTGGAAATTTTATAAAAATCGTGATTTATTTATATATTGCTTTCTGTAAATCGGAAAATTGGTTTATCTATCATATATATATACATATATATATATATATATATATATATATATATATATATATACTTCTTTCATGTAGGCACATTGTATCGAAGATCGCGTAGCTTAAAAAATTTCCATTATTCTGTAAACGTCTGATTATACAATTACTGCATTAAATGTTGGATTTCGAGAACATGTACTTCATTTCATTAGTAATTTTGTACCTCCTGAAGTAAGACGGTCAATTTATTAAACCGATGAAAATATTAAAAAAATTAATGCTTCGTTTACATATTAATAATGTCATATTGAAGATTATATTTTTTTATTTAATGTAATTTGTACATTTTTATTTGATTGATATTAGAGCTTTGTTCTATTGTTTGCTCGTAAAAGCGGCTTTATCATGGTAAAAGAAGTTGTTTCAAATTACATTCGATATTTAAAGAAAATAACATTCATGTGTGTGAGAGATATTTTGATCGGTAAAGTATACTTAAGATATAAATTAAATCTATCACTACTTGAAGTAATTATAAAAGAGCTATACGAACGTCAGTGTCATGATTAAGGGATATCTTAATAGTCAGTACATGTGTAGCTTACATGAAATATGCAAAAGATGAAAAAAAAGATCAATCATAACATCTTCGTATTTCTTAATTATATCGTTCCAATCTCATTCAACATGCATAGCGATGAAATCATCGCGACTGATCTACGCATCAATAAGTATACCATATATCTATAAGAGACGAATTTATTCGATCCATCTAAAAATGAATAATGCACTCCGTAACGAGCTATTCCATAGATTATTATAAATAGTATCCAAGTTCATTTTAACTCTCAAAATATTTATAGTAAATGCAAAAATCGCAAGTCATGAAACTGAGGTTAAAAATTCTCACTTTCATATTATTTAAAAGAAGTTACAGTGCACTTAGTTCTGGAGATTTTTCAAAAGTAATATTTATTACTTATGCTTAGCAGTTCGTAGTCGAAACAAAAGAGCCGATGCCTCGTCGTGGTTATTATTAATTTGCTATTGGATCAAACAAGAAATTTTACTAAACAAACTAATAAATATTTTTAATCGTCCGATAGTCATTTTCGTAAATGAATATATAATTATAATGTGAGTTAGGCTGCTCTTATTTAAAATCACCACAGTAGAATTAGCAACATAAAATCCGAAATACAAAAATCAAAATTAATTTTACGCCTCGACAGCTTATTCGAATCACTTTCAAAGGTCATCTCCAATCACTGATCGGATCAAAAGAATCTATATTCTATCGCACTAATTGAGACGGTCTATTTATGGCTTCAATTATTTTCGTTTTATTTTAATGCTCACCCTTTATGTTTCTTTCAATAATGAGTTGACCAACGAATTTTACTACAACTTGTCCTTTTGCTCGAAACTTCAGAAACAATTCTTTGAACTGATAATTCTGATTGATGGTAATATTGACGAAAGAGTTTTAAATAAGGAATAAATGTCCTGAACGCCGCTGGTCATCAGTCAATGTTTTTTCCTCATGGAGAATTTTTATTTTTATTTCCATCCCTCGTTCATACTGGCTCGTTTAATGTTACTATTGTTTATTTCACACCTTTTGTTCTTACATGCCGTTGTATTTGATACTTTTTCTTTATGTATCATAACGGACTCTACATGGTTGTAGAAGAAAACGTGCTCACATTAATTAAGTTTTCCATTTAATGAGGACTGTGAAGCAAACTTTAAATACATCTGTAATGTGTCTTCTTGATGTTATTTAGAGACAACTTTCTTATTCAAATAATTTAATTTTTATTTCAATAGCATTTTGTGAAATAATGGTCCTTTATTTATTTCATCGTTTTCCATCGTTCTAATTTTGTATTTTAGTTGTTCGCTGTATTGATATATTACAACATTATCATTTTGACAATGTGAGATAATTGTTTGCTTGAAAATGCATTTTTGGATTATTATTTGTTTTTAATTCAATTATACGCATTCCACTTATATAATGATTTTTTATAGAAACTTTATTTAGAGAGGTAAAATGACAGGATGTATTTAACATATCAAATCAGATAGCTCGTAAATTTGTACTTCAGATAAAGTTTGTGTGCCCATTTTTTAAAACTCCAGTTCTTGCAGGAATGTTTCAAAATTTTCTCTTACACTTTGATCAGGAATACGTAAAAACTTCCATACTTACGTGACCACTGTTGCGAAGTAAATCTCAAATTTTTGCCATAACAGTTTATTATATCTCGTGATATTATTTTCAAATATGCTAGCATCGAAGGTACTCTCGTTGAACCTCACATGGCACATTGTTCTTTATTAAATTTCTTTTGTAATCAAAATCTGTTCTGCTTAACTATTTTCTCATTTCTTTATTAAATCAGTCGGTTTGAAGAAATCATTTTCAAACAACAAGTTTGCAATTACAAAGAGCATATTTCAAAAAGTACATATACAAATTCATTTGTTGTCATATAATCATTTTTAAATAATAACATAAATTTAAACAAAAATATAATACATTTTATCCGGAATGTAGCGTAGTACGTATATATACATATATATATATATATATATATATATATATATATATATTTTTTATATATTAGAAAATCATCGCTACACCCTTAGGCTTTGTAGCATTGAAAAAAGGAGCTCGTGCAGCCGGTTTTACCACCGCTGATTCTCGTTACGCTTCGTATCCAATCGATGTACATATTTACAGCGGTGAAAATGGCCGGCTCTCTGCTTTTCTCGGTCGAGCCAGCACTGAAAATCCCGATCAATTGTGAATTTTGTACCGCGGGCGCGCCTGGATCGCCGAGCTCGATCCGATCGAGATAATCGCTCTCCGACTTGGCGCAGAACATTCCACCGGTGATTTGGGAGCGGTGCAATTTGGAACAGGCGGTCGAGCTTATCATTTTGAGCTTGCCGTGGTTCAAATCCATCTGAAGTATTTTCTGATCGTATCCAAGGTTTATCTAGAGGAGAAAGTTTAACTGATTCACTTATAATTCGGCAAGCGGTATTAATGATGCGACACGATCGGCTTTCGAAAATGTCGAAATGTTCCAGATATAAGTTACGGGCGAAAAGATGAAAATGTTTACGATGAATAGGTCATTTATCATATCATTATATGAATTGTTAAGGCTGATTATGACATTATTTAGAGAAGTAATTGACATTAAATGCAGTGGTTAAACCAGTGGCTCTTTTCTGTATTCGCGTAGGCTAAACTGTTTCTAGATAGAAAGTGTGTGTGAATTTAAGATTTAAAATTTTATAGAACAAATTTGTTTAAATTGGATTGTTATGATGTATATATATTTATATAAGTTTATATAAATTTAGTCCTTGAAGATGAACCGTAGCGGTTCGAAACGTCGGACAACAAAGGGACATTTAAATTTCAGGTGGTGGTAACATAAAATATAACTTATTTTTAAAATTTTATTATTTTACTTTTATTTTTTTTTATTATTTTTAATTTTTAATCTAATTTAATTTAATTTTTAGTAGTAAGTTCTGTTTCAAATTCTTCGAGGGTGATGATAAACAAGGGCAATCATACTGTCATTATTTTAGAATAATATATTATAGTATAAAGACTGTAAGACCGATAAAAATATTTATTAATTTAATATATTGCGAGTTTTTCGTCGTTCTGCATAATTGGACATATTTATTCATTTAATATGTATATCTGGTTATGCAGAACGACGAGAAATGCATAATAATCGTATTAATATAGTGAACCTGTTGTTACGTTTTATTACTATATTATTAGTTTCGTAAGACGTGTCATTTAATTTTCATTTGGAAATGAAGAAAAGGATTAAACTTGATTGTTATATAAATTTTTGATCCCGTTACGGATGGATAGGACAAAATCCAGAAATTAATATTCAGATATTTTTATATGGGCATTATCTTTGAGAACAAAAGTCGAATTCGTAGACGAGCTCTTGCAAAATTCGAAGATATTAATAATATCATAAAAATGCGTTTAAGCACTTTTTTACTGCTTTAAGAGTGGAGAAGAGGTAAAAGAGATCTTTAACTCACTTCCACGCCATAAGAGATAATCTATTAGAAAAAAATTCAAGGTTCACCGATATTGTCTATGCGTGAGGTATGAGTGAATAATTGATTTAATATTTCGGCCATCTATTTATAGATTTATGGAATTATTCCTGGAATATTGATTTCGATACCTAATTTGTAAATCTATCACGATGTTTAAATTCAGCTAAAAATTCCATAGAAAATTGTTTAATATAAAAGGTATAAGGTAACGATTAATTATCCGACCGTATCTCCGTACCAGAATTGAAAGTTACAAGCATCAAGTATAATTATGACAAATATTTTCTACATTTTACATTGAACGTAGATATATCTGGACACTTATCATACTTTTCTTATCTTAAATTAAATTATTGCTGGCCTCGTTAAAATTAAAGGCATTAAGTTAAATTTGGAATAATTTTATATTAAAAGCTATTACCTTCGAAAAACCAAAGCCCAGAATAGTCATTTCTGATCCGATCTGTGGCTCAAAGTCTGAACTGGGCAGTGCAATTGGCTTCTGCTTGTATCTCTTAAGCTTCAGCGGGCGTTCTAGCTGTAAATAAAATACATTTTAACATATTTAAAAAAAAATTTACATTAATTTTACCGATAAAAGAGAGTTTAACGCAGGATTGCTAATGCGATTTAGTCAAACTCTCTAATTTTCGATTGCCAGAATTGTTGTAAAAATGCCTTTAGTAGAAAATTTATTTGTACGTACTTTCCTTTACACGAAATTTCAATTAACATATTTACATAAGATTATGGGATATATGAATAATAAATTACACGATACAATCGCTTCTAATGCTGGTCTTGGCCTTAACATTAATTCTTTAAAATAAAGGAGAAATAAAACAATAAAGCAATTGGGCAAGTTTTTCTCGCACGACAGGAACAAAAATATCTCATAATACACATAACAAAAAAAAAACAAAAGAAAACAACAAATAATAATAATAATAATAATAATAATAATAATAATAATAATAATAATAATAACAACCTTTATCAAGCATATATCGTGGTAATGTATACCATTAATCATTTGATAGAGCGGGTGCCCTGTCACGGACGCTATGTCGTAAATATGAGATTCGTCGTGAATGTTCGTCACCCATGCGAACTGATCGAATCCTGCCCGAATCTTGCGTATGTGAATGGAAATATTGCTGCAATGAATAATGATCGTTAATTTTGTGATTGAATTTCTCAGTTTTTCACTGAATTATAATACCTCAGGCAATGGAAGGCGCTTATTAACCAGTAGTTGGAGATAATAGTGGCAGCGCAGCTCGGTATATAAGCTTTTCTATAAGGATCCAATTTTACGATGCTCGCCTATAAATTACACCGCGGTAGAATACGAATGTTTTGTATAAGAAGCATTTCTTTCTTTCTTTCTTTCTTTCTTTTTCTTTTTTAAATAATATCCTGTCTTTGTTCAACCGACAGACAGTTATAAATATATAAATTGCTTAACAAATAAATTATTTTCAGAATCATTGTCACATTAGAGACATGTTGCAATTCATTTTTCTAATTTGTAATTTTAATATTACGAATAATTTATAGTTTAAACAATTAATGATTCATATTGAGTGTTTTTCTTGAATAAATAACTTATTAAGTTTTAGAGTACATTAATAAACTGGGACAAACAGATTTTACAATGCTAATATTAAGTTTCTCGTTAACAACATTTACTTAACCTTATTTTCTATACATAGAATTTCTTTAAATGCTATAATAAGTTTTTTTTATATAATAATCCACTTACGTAATAAGGCACGTATTTAATTTTTATAGGTGAAGAGGCTACACGTTCTTGAGGTCTGGTGTCTAAATTAATATAAAAAAAATCATAACATCTGTTTAAAATACATGAAGTAAATTTAGGAAAATGTCTATTATGTCAACTATGATGTCAACTGAAATTTTTTCATTTTAGATACTTATTGGAAATAATATTTACTACAAGCGATTAGTATCTCTCTAAATTTGATACAGTAAAAATCAGACTGGGAAATTGCCAGTGACTAATTCATTATTTAACAGTGCTTTACCGGTAGTGACTATTTAATATTGATTTACCATTGGTATTGTAATTTAATTGTAATTTATTTAGCTTACTTAGCAGTTGATTGGCCTAGTTTAGCTGTTTCAAATTTAGATATAAATCTTAGTAATTCGGATGATAAATGCAATGTTTATTAAAAAAAAAAAAAAAATTTCTATAATTTGATAAATGTTCTATACAAATTTAATTAACCATTAGTTAACTATACACATTTAAAACAATTTTAATATTTTTATTTTATTTACCTTCCGTCGCTAATACTTTTCCTATCAATAAAAAAAATAAAAGTAATTTCATTGTGAAAGCAATCAGGTATTAACTGTTATTGTGCGATAATTTAACTCAAGGCATGTACTTAAATGTTCGTTCAGCATGAAACTAATTTTTTTTTAAACTACTACAACTCAATAATTAAAACATTCTTATCAATATTTTTTTCAACTATGGAAATTTTATAATTTACTGCTCAAATCTAATATTTTATCTCTGTGTTTTAATTATCTTATTCACAGTTTAGAGTTTTAATAATGACTATTACAATAAAAGAATAATTAATTTCGAACAGGCTTGCTCGAAATATCTATTGTGTGTACGTAGATTTTGTTTGAAGAATGCTAATTGCAATCAATAGCGATACGATCATAATAAATATATTTAGACATTCCTTATGCAAATATAAAAAAAAACGTTAATATAAAGAAACAAGCAATTTATTTCGTGTATTATTTGAAATTTTTTTTTTTTTTTTGTTTCGGAAATTCCAATGCTGGCTTATCAAACTTTGCGCGTACGGCGTAATACGCCCCTGAGTGCGGTCCATACTATACACATCGAGCTGCACATCAATATAGAAAGGTGTAATTGATAACGTCTGCCGACAAAGAAGGCTTTCCTGCGGCTTTCCCGCATTATGTATTATGATATATCGTACTTTTATAAAGATATCGACTGCCGCTAACAATATAATTCTATAGGTCGTATGGGAAAATCAGATAATTCTGAGCTGAATTTCTTCAAATTTAACGTTCGGTGATTTACGATTTTAGGCGATATTTCGAGCGAGAGCGATGGGGAACGTCAGGAGAACACACTTGCTCTCTGGTTCTGATTATAGTTATAATTCTCTCCAGTTCCGATTTATTATCTATGATTCTCTCTGGTATTCACTTGTATCGGTACCTGTTCTCATTCGGTCGTTTGTGCATTCCCATATAATCTTGAAAAGTGCAATTTGAGCTGCTATTTACATCGAAGATGCAAAAGTACAGTAAATAATTAGTAAGAACAGTGAGAGAACTATGGCAACTCGTTGACCGAGAGAATTTTTGACAGCCTTGTGCGATAACTTATAGTGCAGAAATTCTTTCCAAATTTTTTCGGCGCAATTCGAAAGTAATATATGTTATTTCAAACTATCGATCGTTTTAAATATAATATGACTAAAGTAGTAAAAATATATTTTACCTAACGAAATCTGTTTCACGCTTCTAATTTAAATTTCATGGAATTGGGACATTGAAATTTCCATTGTCATTTTTCACGTAATTTTTGAAGAAAAAAAAATTATAATACTAATTTGCAAAATAGATAAATTTTTAAATTGACATTCGTTATTTTAATTTCTAACTCATTTCTTTTGAATAGTTTTCGACTGCCTCTCTTTTATTTACGGTCTCTCAAACAACTCGAGAAATTTCGCATAGATTCCGCAGTTGAGAATGTTGCTGTAATTTGCCATAGAGACAAAACAAATGTTTTAAACATTTTATAAACAATTAACTATATATATATATACTTTTATTTTTATATTTCTTACCTTTTCTAAAATAAAATACATCATTTTAGA
The DNA here is from genome assembly GCA_018907035.1 of Sycobia sp. Sy_11. NCBI lineage: Eukaryota > Metazoa > Arthropoda > Insecta > Hymenoptera > Epichrysomallidae > Sycobia > Sycobia sp. Sy_11. The sequence continues at coordinate 280,490 of JACCIC010000148.1, read as the reverse complement.
TAAATATAATATTAGATTTATTGAACTAAGCAATGCGCTAAAATACGATTTCTTCTTCTTTTTTTTTCATTATATATTTGAACAACTGATTCATTTGTAAACGAAAGTAAAGAAATAAAACCCTTATCCAGTTAAGAAATTTAAATACTTTCTCAATTGATATTTAAATTTCACGTTTAATGAATACATCTGTACGCTTCTAATATGGATTAGTTTTGCGTGCGTAAGCCAGATGTAAAATTCTAAGAATTTTTGTAAAACAAATATAATTTAAATGGCTTTTAATTTATAAACATATAGCACATGGCATGCATAAAAATGTAATTTAACGTTACACTTGTCGATAATAATAGTATTCACTTACAATGCATGAGTACTCGAGCTTGTAATACACTAGGTAAGAGGAGAAATTTCGAAGAGAGAGAGAGAGAGAGAGAGAAGAGAGAGAGAGGTATAAACGCGTAAACGTAAGCCGGAACATATGGAACTCTGAAATGCTAAAATGAGATTGTTGGAACAATGCATGAGTTATCGCTGATTGGGCGGAGGAGGAGACAACCGGACCTAAAGAGACAAATAGGACGCGCCAGAAGCGATATACCAGGGTCATAAATTTATTATAATATTTCTCATTCTTTATTATCATATTTCAATTATAGCTTTACAATAATTTATAATAATAGACCGGCTATTAAATAAATAGAGCATCTCTTTGTATAATGGCGATCGTTTTGTAAATGACCATCGGAGTATCATCAACTTGTGGCGGGCCTCGTAATTACGACTGATATTATTAGTTATTTTTGATGAAAATACTTTTCTTCGAAATAAATTCAGTCGGTTTTCTCACAGTTTTAGTTTCTTTGCACGGGCATTGGATTTCCTTTTTCCTCTTTCTCTCGCGATGGATTATGTGTTATTTGTCGGTTTGATTCGAATGGAACGAAAGTATTTCAAAATTACAATCAGATAAATGAATTGTTCTCAAACGAGGAAATTAAAAAAAAAGCCAATAATAAAAAAGTCTTTATTATGTAAATAAAAATTTATGCAGATATTGTATAAATTATGGCTAGTTATTTGAGTGTATGGCTTTCTGTAAAGAATAAAATAAAATTCATTAATATAGAATAATCGCGAACAATTGTAGCTCTATCGATATTATTTGATGCAAGATTTATAGATAAAAAAAAAAAAAAACTACAATGAAATTAAGGATTTTCCCGCTCTAGTATAATTTTATGTAAATCCGTCCCTGTTTAACGCTCGCGGGGCGTACCAGGGGCATTCGCACCCCTGCCTCACCTAGCAATCTCGTAAATGGGATCGCGACTTGCCGACGAACGAAAATGCTCGATTCCGCCGGTCCTTCGTCGTGCCACCACGTAACTGAGACCGAGCCAAGGATCCGAGAATCTCGAGGCAGGACGGTTCAAGATTTTCTGCCGGAATAAGATCCCATTGCGCTCTGTGGGCGACTTGGAAACCGTATACGTACTTGGCGGAGTCCCCAAAAAAAATACTTATAATAATTACCGGCATGCGCTTTTAACAGAGTCTTAGATTGCTCGTACATAAAAGCGTCATTTCGTATAGTACATGTGTAACATAAAAATTAAAATTGTACTGATGTTCGTGTTATAATCCGGTCTAAAAGAGCATTGCTTTGATTTGTTGCTATTTTGAGGAATTGTAATAGCGTGGATTTAACGTCAGAGTCAATTAGATAGCACTCTTATCATTAATTATTAATATAAATTTGTAGTTTATATTTCATGCTGAGTGGGGTGGTGGTTGACTATGTAATAATTGCATCATTAGTTTTTCAGTTCAGCCCCTGAGCATGAGGTTCGAAAAGTTGGACGAGCAGATGCGTAAATTCGGTAAATTTTTTAGTAGGATTTTTTTTTAATTCTAAGGTAGTATAAACAAGGACAGTCTGACTTTCCTTGTAGAATCATAATTTATATTTTTTTAGTAAGACTGTAAGACCGATGAAAAAACATTTGTTAGTTCGTGTGAGTAAGTACTTGTCATGTCTAAAAACATGGAATTTCTGCCCTCGCGTTATTTTCCTCAGTCCCTACAGTCATTGTCTGTGATTTTCTTCCCGCACCGAGGGCCCTCCTGTAGGCACAACTTGCCGTGTCTTCGTTGTGTCAGAGACGGCCTCGTTCGACCGGCATACCCATTGCCAGCTATATTATACCGTCGCTCTCTTTTTGTCTCTCTCTCTCTCTCTCTCTCTCTCTCTCTCTCTCTCTCTCTGTCTTTCACACGGCTCAAAAACTGACGCGACACCCGAATTCGCGAGGTGCGACGAGGTCGCCGACCGATTATTTTTTTAGTTTCGTGTTCGGCGCGGTATATATAGTATGATACTGTGTAATTATGAAATAGCATCGTATAAAACTCGAATTTGAATTGGCATTGTATTGCATTCATTTTCGAAATAACATTTCGTGACGTTCGTTTTTTAAATTGGATAATATATATGTGAATAGGAGCCATTGTTCTTTTTAATAAATTCAAGTGGGGTTGTATGTTTGTTTTTTAGAAAACTTTTCATTTAATTTTTTTATTCTATTTTGTTGCATAATCAAAATAAATTGTATGCCGATGGTAAATAATGTTACAAATGTACGAGAAGGAGATGGGAATGACAATATTGGTGGATACTTGCTGCGATCGTAAAGCAATGTGGAAATAAATGATTGTAACCAAGAGACAAATCAGATAGTGAAGCTTGCTAAATGCGCTAGCAAAACTTCCTTAAGCAATCACGGCAAATCGAAGATAAGAAACTGTCAAAATAGTTAAGCTCGACAAAACAAGTCAAATTAATTAATTAATACAAATTATTGGAGTTTGTAATAAACCAGATTAAACGATCAACACCAATCAATAAAGTAAGATAAAGTGTTTATACAGTGTATACCAGGTGCGTTTTTTATTAATGTAAATATAAAATAAGATCATTAGACGTATTATTACGTAGACATATTATGTATATGTTACTTACTTTGCACGCGCGGTCGCTTAAAAAACTATAAATTAGACATAAATAAACGCAGATAGTTAGATATTGATCGTGATATTAATTAGTCACGTGAATAACAGATTTTTTTAATTGAGGACATTGCGAATCGTCATAGCGTTAACTACGTATACTATGAAATATGTTACTTTTTCTGTATCTGTTTTAACGCATAGGCAAAGATCGAGTTTGAACTAAGTACTTAATCTGATATTTCATAACATATGCTTGTAGCTTCTTTAATCCCAGATATTTCGTTTCTTAATTGAAAAACCATGACTTGTCTTTCGATGTAAGTATTTAATTGACACGCGTAAATAACTTAAAAATCGAAAAAGTCAAGAAATAAAAAAAAGAACTCTTCGCATAAAAATACTTGATAATCATCCTCTTAGTTTGTTCTATAGTAAAGAAGCTAAAGAAAGTTGTAGCGACATCATACTTTTTCACTTTCATTAGATTTTGGGACAATTATCCATATTTTATTCTTTCTGAATACGAACATTTCCTTATTCATTGTCGTTTTCCATATATCTTTATCAGGCCTTAAAAATGTTTCTTTTACATTTCTGAAATTCGACTTTTCTTTCGCTATACTTATTAAATCCATGCGTCTGTCTGATGGCATGCCGCGATTCGACCTTGACTGATACCTCGCTTCTATTGTTGGTTTTACCGCCGATATGTCTTATTTTATCTTCGTTAGGGTCTTCAAAACAGCCGATAAATTCTTTACAATTTTGACTTGAATTTAAATTCAAGTTTTTATCGTATTGCCAACTATCCATTATTTTTATATTTAACGAATCTGCAAATTAAAAAGTATTTCGCATTTTCAATGAAAACTTGAACTTAATTTCCATAATCAAATGAAAAAATACATTATTTAAAATATTTCCCATCGTTAGCTATTGTCTTTGGCCATAATTCAAGCAACTTGTAAACAGTGGCCCTTTTGAGAAGCGAATTCAACCAATTTCTGATACCTTCAGGTGAAGTGAAGCGTACTCGTGTGAGGACATTAGATATTGGCCGAAAAAAGTGAGAGTCAGAAGGAACATAGTCTGGGCTGTGCAGCCGCTGGGATAGAATTTCTCATTGTTTCTATTCCAAATAAATTTTGATAAATCATGAACGTGTGTTCGAGATCTTGTGTCTCGTCTTTCATTATATTAGTTTTTCTCGCAATGGTCGTTTCTAATGCATTAATTATATTCGGTAGAATGGTCAATCCATTTTTTGATGCTTTTTCAGCAGTTAATAGAAGATCAGACCCCTTTGATCCTATCAAATACGTAGCATTACATTGTTTGTTTGGATTGATCGCTTTTACTGCGATAGTCCTAGTTCGCCGGGTTTGACCCATAATTTTTTTCCCTTTCGACTATAGTAATATATACATTTTTCATTTGTAGCAATAATTTTATTTGAAAACCACTTTTTTGTGGTACAGAATAAAATATTTTTTTGCGTCAGTTCCTGCATCAGTCCATCCCATTACTTTTGGATGAATTCCAGTGTTTTTAGACGCTTGTAAATGGCTTGGCGTATTACTTCGAATCATGCAGAAAGTTTTTTTCACGCATGTCAAGGATATTTATGGAGGAGTGCCTCCCATTCTTCATCCTCCAACTTTTTTATCTGGTCTTTTGTTGGGGACGTGAAAACTACTTTTGAAACATTCTAACATCTGAAGTATTTTAACAATATGTTAGTAAACGATTAGCTTCATATGTTAAGTTTTTTTTAATTACATCAATCAAGCAAAACTTATCTCATATACTATTTTTTTGTCACGTAATTCGACGTTCTCAATGTAAGAAAATTTTTTCTCGCATACAAACTCTTCTTTGTGCCACTTGAATTGCGGCATTCATTCACTTATGTCACTCATAATGACAATCTTCGTCGTATCTTCAATCGTTGTTCATTACTAATCCATCATTATGTTAACCTATCTAAGTAACTTTATCCTACGGCTATAGCTTGCAAATCTTCTTTGTTTATGATTTTATGTTCGTTGCAGTCGAACATAACTTTATAATTATTTACTCGCTCTCTCTCCTTTATTTCTTCCGCCTATCATAATTTCGAACTATATTATTTATGATAAGAAAATGAAAATGGCATGAGGAATTTCTGAGAAGAGAGATTGAACCCATCTGGAAGCTGATGTCTGCACAGTTGGCTAATGTGCATAACTGGCTACGTAAAGCGCAATTACTTTGACGTTGCAAATTTTATTATTGACTTAAAGGTATTTACTATCCTTACATTCCATTATTACAGGATTATATTTAACGTATATTGTTTGCACTAAAGCAAGTTTTGTCATATATCATTTTTTAGTAATCTTCTATAAGCACACCTATTGTAATTGTACCTTTTTAATATACTTTTATTTTTATTTATTCTTCACTTTTCTCAAAAAAATAATTAAGTTTTCAAAAGCTTTTAACAAGCATCATAAATACTAGTAAAAATTTATAATATAACTATTTCTTTTTATCAACGAAAATACATTACTATGGGAAGTTCGAACTGTGAATTCGTGTTGTATTGAAAAAATCTATCTCTAACTTTAATGTTAAACAGTTGGAAACAGACATGAAAAATTGGATCGACTTTGCATTCCAGTCGATTCAACACCGTTTTAAGGAAGTTCAATAATTTATTAAGCAGGTTTGTAAGTATTAATAAATTGAAGACACGAAAAAAAACACTATTAATCAAACAATGTTTAAAACTTTTTATTTAACAAAATATTAATAATATAGTTTAAAAAATACATAGAAGTACATCTGCTTTCACTTTTCACTGAATCCATAGAAAATACTGATAGTATTAATTATCGATATTTATTATTTATAAATGTCATCTATAAAATATTGTCGCATAATTTATTTGTCCAGGGTGCAATGTTATTCACGCCCGTTTCATTTTTTATCCAATTTACGAACTTATAAACAGCAGTGAATAAATCAGGCTGGTCACTTTTGCCAAACGAACCAAAGCTAACGATTCCCACCAATACAGAATCTTGTACGGCAGGACCACCGATATCAGAAAATCCAACCTTCGATTTTTCCGATCTGGCACAAAGTAAACTTGTGGGTAATGTATGGTTCGCAAATTTTTCTTCACATTTTCGCCGATCTTCTATTTTAACATTTCCAGATAACAACTCCGCTGCATAGTGCCCTTCGTTATCAATTTCATTTACCTTAAATATCAAGCATTTTAATTTATTTATTATATATTTGATATATACACAGTTCTTATCACTTAAGCAATTCGTTTTGATTCATAAAGTTTCAAGTATAACGTATTTAATCAGTTTATAATGTATGCTATTTCATTTCTTATACTTATATTAATTTTTTATAATATAAATTTCCAATCACAAGAATTTCTGTTGGTTAATGATTATCATATTTTAATAGGTTGAATAATAATAACTCAATAAAATTAGAAAAAATTACTCTGTTATCTCATTATCTAGTTACAAAGAAAAATGTGCAATAAAAAAATAAAAAATAAACGTGACATTATTTATCTTTTTTCAATGCGGCTAAGCCAATTTCGAATCGTTGCAACATGTTATTTAATCAGAAAAATTTCTTTTTGTGAATCTTTCCACTTACTGAATGTAATCCTACTCCCATAATAGTCAATTTTGTCTCAGTTTTTGGAATACAGGTTGGATTTGGAAGCATAATAGGCCACTGTTTAGTCTTCTTAAGAGTTAGTGAATTTTTTAACTGCAAAGAAAAAACGTGTTATCTCAAATATCTCCATTTGCCATAGCCATAAAATATTATTTAGTTGTATATACAAGGTTTTTGTAGAAATGCTTATCATTTAGCACTTTTTGTGTTGTCAACTGTATTGTATTATATACATAAAGTTAAATCTACTTGAACTTGAACTACGGCCCCCCCATCCAACTGTGTTTAGAAAAATCCAAAATTGAGCCACATAATGAACGAGATTAATAGAGTCGTTAAGATACATATATTTGAACATGGGATACAATGATAGTCACTTCGGTTACCAAATTTCTTTTCATGTAATGTAATGAAAAGCGATGATTCAGTTTTCAGTTTAATTATAATGTTAAAATTACTTGATTAAATATTAAAGATTATATAATATATTCTATATATATATATATATATATATATATATATATATATATATATATATATATATATACTATTAATTCTAATTAATTAGTATTAATAGTAATAGTAGTGGAATTAATAATAATAGTATGATTATTATATTAAATATACAACCTTAATTAAACCTATATCATTAGAGTTAATGCCTGAATCACTCTGATAATCGGGATGCATAATAACAAATTCTATAGTATGTATTAATTTTTCATCGTGAAGACCTTTTATCCACACAAACTCATGGAATGCTGTTCGAATCTTAAGTTGGCTAATTACTTCAGATCTAAAATTATTATTGATTAGCGTATTAGTGTTTTGTATAAAAATGGCCAAGATTCTTGATTACAAGTTTGGGCCAAATATCATATAAGCACAATTCTGTTAAAATCATTTATGCAGAATCGTAAACAACGAGTCAAACTTGTAGTTCAGTATCTCGGAGTTCAATTTGGTTTAATTATATGCAACCTGTATAATTGAATTATATAGGATACAATAAGAAAGTGATAATTAAAAATATAATTACTATACCTCACGCAATAGGCTGAAGATGATTGCCATTTTTCTGATAAAATGATGCTCCCACATACAGTTATCCATGCTGAGAATTCCGCGTTCCAAGTTACTAGACTTGCCTTAAAGATTGAATGAAGAATAGCATCTTAATATTGTAGTAACGACTTACATTTGTAATTATTAAATTATGTGAAAAGTTATTACATAAATATTCTAATTGAATATGGTTTACTCTCTTAATTAATGTCTAAGGAATGCAAAGGCTACACAATAGCGTTAACGGTTTGCGGAGATGGAGCTTTGAAATCTTATAAAATTATATGACGTTGCATATATTAACAAAATAAAAAATAAGTACACGCTGTTGAAAATTATAATATAGTCATTTATTTTAAAAAGCTACGCAATAAAAGGTTGTATACGAGGTCGGACAATTACGTAATGCGACAAAATTCAGAAATCGAGTATATTTAAAAATTAAGGTACATCGCTGCGATCCCCTTCAAAGTAGTTCCCTCCCAGATCTATACACTTATTCCAGCGAGTTTTCCAGTTTTCGCAATAATTCTGAAACACTTCTTGTGGAACCTCTCCGAGTACCCTCATCACAGATTCTTGGATGTCTTCAGCAGAGTCAAAATGTCGACTTTTGACGAATTTTTTCAAATGGGGGCATAGGAAAAAATCGCAGGGTGGCATGTCCGGTGAATATTGCGGTTGTGGTAACGTTGCGATGCCTTTTAGACACAAAAACTGAGAGACACTGAACGCACTTTGACAGGGAGCATTGCCGTGATGCAGAACCCAAGTCTTCGCGATATCTGGACGCACTCTGAGCAACCTTTTTGTAATTTTTTGAGCACATTACGGTAGAATACTTGATTGACGGTTTGTCCAGGTGCTACAAACTCTTTGTGAATCACTCCTTTGCTATCGAAAAAGCAAATGTACATAGTTTTAATTTTTTTAAAATCGGCATGCTACCGAAGCATCTGGCGATGACTCAGGGCTTACTACCATACACTTTAAGCACTTTTTTATAAGTTTCTGTCGCGGTTTTGCTGAGTTTCGCACAAAATTTTATCGCGCACCGTTGATCTAAATTTTTCTGTTTCATTTTCGTGACATGCACTACTCGCGCGTTATTACAAAACATTAAACAGCTGGCGAAGAAATTATCGTACAAGGGTCATCAAGGTCTCAATCGAGAGAGTATGGATCTTCTATTACGGTGGCGGAGTTAGAGGTTCGCAGTATTACCACAGCCCGAGAAATAAAATCGGTCGCATTATTGAATTGTGTGACCTCGTACAAATCTACAAATCGAAATGAACTGAATATTGTGACTAATGGTATCGTCATCATACCCAAAGTTTTCTGAGTTAATAGTAACGAAGTGTTATAGATATAGATAGGCTTATTTAAGGTAGTACTAATACATTTCAGTCATTCTTTGAACAAGGTATCATTTTTGTTGAAAAAGTGACCACATCACGAAACGAGACTCTATCATTGGAACTGTTAATCTTAAAATTTTGAATTATCGAGCCAAAGTAGAACGGGTATTCAAAGTTTTGCCATAGCCATTCGTGGCGAAAGGGGGAATTTGGATAAGCTATAACACGCGACCTGGAAGAGTAAGTAATACCATTGTATTTATCTAATTTCAATTATAACGTAATTTCTATGGAAGTCGGAGATTTCACAGTCTATTGTAAAAAGTGTTAGAAGGACTATGGCATAATAATTAATTATGATAGTAAAATATTCGAGAATTCTAGTTTTAGTTTTTATCGATTCTTAACTAAATAACGTTTTATTATTGGTCTATGATGTTTGAATTTTTCTCTGTAATAAACTACTATAAAACTGACCGTACCGATACCTTTTAATATTTTACTTTTCTCGCATTTAACAATAAAAATTTGGTTTGAATTGCTTGCAATATCATTTCCTATTTTATAAATGTATGCTCATTTGGATTGTTATTATTGCAATCACATATATTTATTAAATTGATAATTTTTTTTTAATTAGCAATGAGCGGTGTTTCTTATAAAGTCTATAAAACATGTTGGCTTGCGAAGCTATATTGGTGTACTATTACGAGTATAAAGCCGCAACCCTATTTGAGTTTCCAATAGAAACATTAGATTGACTTATTAACGTCAGCATAGTTTCTAATACACCACTTTGTTTAAAGTACTTTACTAATATTGAAACGAATGATTCAGAGAATTTATTTTAATAGTCTTAAAGCGATGTCGCATTTCCATCACTTCGGCGAAGCCTAAATCCTATTTCGCTATCGTATTCAACTCCTTTCTTTCAGTATGGAAACCACGTCCTTTCATTCTTGCCGCTCGATGATTTTCGTCTTTTTTCCATTCCTGCTTTCACACAAAGTGCAAGATTCATGACAACAGAAAGAGTTGCGAGCGTACATAATATACTGTAAATGTGCGCCATACTGTACAGAAACGCACAGCAACCGGAAACCAACTCAACGCTACTCTCTGTTGTGATCATGCATCAAACGCGCTACCATAGCAATTCCATCTCTTCTTTAGACTCTTGACGCTTCCCATTCATCGAATGTAGTTTAAAAACTTTAGCTTTTTCAACACTCATTTCTTAGCGTTGTGATTCAAGGTAAAAAGAAGGGGCACATCACACCACTTTGCGAAAGGTCATAGATTCGATGCATCTGAAGCCTATTTAACTCCAGTTCCACAGTATTAAGCTGCCTTCATATGGAGCGATTTCTCTGCTGCGACTGTTATTATAGGAGGAGGTTTGTAATGGTAAACATGATGAAAAGCGATGATTGAAAAAACACGAGCGTCACTTCCCTTCAACGCCGTAAAATAAATCGACAGCGACTCAGTCGCTGCGGTGGAATCGCTCCATTTGAAATTAGCTTCAATTTTTACAAATGATATAAAGAATCATTTTTTAAAACACACGTAATATACATACTTTTTTTTTAATTTTGCCATGTAATATTGAAAACTTTATTTCAAGTGAACTTTCAATTATATTTAACTTATATTAAAAATTTATTCATACAAGGTCAGACAATTAAGTAATGCGACCAATTTTATCCTCGGCTTGCGGTAACACTGTGAATCTGTAACTCCGCCACCGTAATAATAGGTTCTTACTCTCTCGATTAAGACCTTGATGACCCTTGTATGATCATTTCTTTGCCAGCTATTAATTTTCTACAATGTGCGAGTAGTGCATGTCACGAAAATAGAACAGACAAATTTGGAGCAATAGTGCGCGATTAAATTTTGTGCGAAACTCATCGAAACTCCGATAGAAACTTTTGAAAAAGTGCTTAAAGTGTATAGTAGTAATGCCCTGAGTCGTAGTCAAGTGCTTCAGTGGAATACCGATTTTAAAAAAGGCCTAGAAAGCGTCAAAGACGAGACGCGGAGAATGAGCAAGTTCAAAGTGAAAACTATGTTCATTTGCTTTTACGATTCAAAAAGAGTTTGTAACACCTGGACAAACCGTCAATCAAGTATTCTACTGCAATATGTTCGAAAAATTATAAAAAGGTTGCTCAGAGTGCGTCCAGAGATCGCGAAGACTTAGGTTCTGCATCACGACAATGCTCCCTGTCACAGTGCGTTCAGTGTCTCTCAGTTTTTGCGTCTAAAAGGCATCGCAACGTTACCACAACTGCCATATTTACCAGATATATCACCCTGCGACTTTTTCCTATGCCCCCATTTGAAAAAATTCATCAAAGGACGACATTTTGACTCCGGTGAAGACATCCAAGAATCTGTGACAAAGGTACTCGGAGAGGTCCCACAAGAAGTGTTTCAGAATTATTACGAAAACTGGAAAACTCGCTGGAATAAATGTATAGATGCGGGAGGGAACTACTTTGAATGGGATCGCAGCGATCTACCTTAATTTTTAAATATACTCGATTTCTGAATTTTGTCGCATTACGTAATTGTCTGACCTCGTATCTATAAAGTGCTGAATAAAATAGAATGAAACAGTATAAAATTTTTAAAAAAAAAAGTCAGTTATTTCATAGTACCTTAACAGAAAATTATTACATCGAAAAGTAATCTGGTCGACAAAATTAGAGTTTAGCAACATTATATCTACAGTATTCGATGGACATTTTTGTATTTTTTGGATAATGCTTTTGCTGATGAGAAAGCAAGGCAAGAGAAAAAGTCTATATATAAATTTAATTGAAGATTCGTTATAAACCCAAGGCACTTTCAGGTCATTATGAAAAATAATCATTGTATTTTATTCCCGTCAATACTCCGTCGATATTCTTAAATGCATGTATATAATGTATATACAAATATAATGCCGTATACTTTGCATGAGATTAATTTTAGCGCAATATTGCTAGAAATATCGCTATATTTTCCATTTAATATAGTACATCAACGACATAAGATAGTGAGATATATAATTAAGACAATATAATATTGCTGTAAAATTAGTGCAAAATTTCCGTTTGATTGCAACTATATTTAAACAAAATTCATTACATTGTAAAATCGATACAATATTGTTGTATTTAACCTTTAGAAGGCTGGGATTTTAAAAAATAAATTGATTTCTTAGGACTATAGGAATGTGTTCAGAGGTCTCTAAGTTTAGAACTAATCCAAAGTCAAATGTTGGCAACTCAACCTATTACGCCATATGGCGTTATGTCTATTCGAGAGGGCAAGGGCTAGGTTATTTTTTAATGTATTTTTATATTCTGTTAATTTTATTTTAACATATAAAAGTACATTTGTAATGAGGTTTACATACTTGTAATGAAATTGTAATGAAAGGTTAATACGAAAAATTGTGCAGAGGTACCCTAGATGCCAAGTCTGCCTTCAGAGGGCAGCTTAGCACCCAGGTAACCCGTGAGTGATCAATCAGCCAACCGGTTCATATATAAGCCCTTGACCCGATCTATATATATGACACTGCGTCATAAGCAGGAATTCACTGGTCGGCAACCCTATGGGACACGAAAAGCCATAGCTCCCTACAAAGAGGTGTTGTTTATTTTCTCTGTTAGAGATTGTATGGTATTTTTTCAACTAGGTTTCATATCGCGCAATTAAATTGTTACTGCAGTATTGCTGCAACCAGGCCATGTAATTTGTCACCGTATATTATTGCTACGCTATTCTGGCAATATTAGCATGTAATATTTAAGCGCAATATTACTGAAAATTTGCAGTTTATATTTTCGCCCAATATTGTAGAAATGTTGGTAATATTACCGAAATAGTGAAAGATTGCTGCGATATATCGGTGACGATGTTTCATATACGTGGGTTATGCTATGATACGATAAAATAATAATATAATAAAATTACGAAAATTCTTTTTAATACAATTGAAATAATCCTTTATAAATTTAATCGAATACTAAGAAAAGAAAGAAGTTAAATTATTATGAGTCTATACAGTTCAGCCATTCATATTTAAAATATAAATTTTAATTATTAATATGTAATTTCAGCGTTTTCATATTCATACTGTTTGAATGATCACAATTTTTATATATTTTATTTTTATTTTACAAGGTTAGCCATACTTGACTAGCCATAAATTGGTTACCTTTGATCTGTATCTTATTAATATACACAAGAGATTAATAACGAATAAATATCTAATTTTACCTTCATTATTTTTTATTGTATGATGATATAACTGTTATATTATTCGAATATTTAATAATTATTGTTATAATTGTTTGTGATAAGAGGTCAATTCTTATCCAATAATTACCGGAAGGAACCTATTGCAATGGTTCACTTACTCGTATATCTAATATTTATTTTGAGACAATTCTTTAGTATTTAAATTGTAATCTTTTGTGATGTATTTAGTATTATATTATTAGCTTATTTTACCGAAATATGAACAGCTTTAAGGATTTTTTATATATTATATATAATTTTTTATATATTATATATATTTTATATATTATATTAATATATTAATTATACTAGTCGTCTAATTATGTAAATGATCGAAGGCCTGCTGAAGTAATACGATGAACTAAATGTTAAAATTAATAAAAAAACTTGAATATATTACAAACATGGGATTTATTAATTGGCATCTATTTTGTTCGTCAAAGCGTTATCAAGATGTACAATAAGAATATATGTATATCAATTCATTAATATTATAATTTTTACGCAATTAAATGATTAATGCATAATGAGTTTTAATTTTTTCAATTTTAGTGATTTTACTAAAATTATTTGGCCCAGCATTAGAATTAAGTATTTAACTATGTATTAAAATTGAGATAAGTAAATACAGGATCAAATATTTTAAATCATTTTATCAATTTTCTTTTATAAATTGTCACATTCTTACTGTAAAGAGCAGTCGTCGAAAAATAGAAATTTTTTTATGGATTTCCGTTTTATTATTCCCATGCATAACTTGTTTTTTAATTGATACCATGAGAGCACATATCAATGACAATAATTTTTAATAAAATTTATACTTACATAATAAGGTGCTTTGTTAATTTTTATGAGTTTTCCATTGATGACTCTTTTATATCTGTTAACTAAATTGAAGGTAATAATTAATCAATAATGATGTTAATTTCAGTTAAGATGATAACATGTGATATAAGATATAAGAAAGATTATTACACTATCACGAGACTTCAGTAGGCAGCTATGTTAATTCTGAGTTATATAGTGAAAATAATCACAATATTTATACTCTATCACAATAATAGAGCAAAACAATTTTGTAAATATTTAAAAATGACCATAAATCTTATATAAAATAAAAAACTTGTATTTTATCAAGATTTATAGCTTTTGTTATTAATTGTTTTGTAATACTTAATATTGTATATATATACTTAATAAGTGGTATTTACATATTTTCTATGGCTTGTACATTTGCGATTATAAAACTATCAACAAAATAAAATTGTGACAATGTGATGATCCAATTTGTAAGTGAATAAATTGCCTTTATTTGCTGTTTTCTAAGAATCAAATTCGAAAGAGGTAATTAGTGGTTGGTTAAATACTGACCGCCACGAGACCACGTATGTGGCAGAAGATTTGGCGACGATTTGTGACAATATAACACTTTGAACATTTCAAGGGTGAAAAACGGTCATTTAACAAGTTTACCATAATGATTAACGATCATAATTTATCTGATTGTCGAAATACTGAAAATTGCGACTAAAAATTTAAAAAATTTAGTTCTAGGTGAAAGAGACTGATAGACACATACATACAATGACAGAATGATCAAATCGTATTTCTTATCCTTGTTCATATGTGTCCCTCGATGTTCACTGTCGAGTTGAATTTTACAGTTTACAGTAAACAAAAAGTTTTTTTGTTTAATATTAATCAGATTGTTATTATTTTCTACTTTCAAGGGTATATGTGAACCCTGGAGTAGTTATTTCGACAATTTCTCAAATAAACTGAGTAAAATTTGTGAGATACCCTTTTGATCAGGCTTTTAATTTGAAAAGGCAACAAACTACCTGAGAAAAAAGCTATTTCTTTCAATATTTAGTTATATTTATATTTACCTTTTTCAGCAAAAGTGTACATTACTAATAATAAAAGAATAAGGATTTTCATTTTCAAAATGATGTACAAAACAGTGTTTTTACTTATGGCTTGAATAATGAGTTCAAAATTTATAAGTAAAATTCAGTTCATTCAAATGTTATTAAAAAATTTCAAAAGATTGAATTGTTAAAGTAATAGTTTTAAGTGTTTGACTTCCTAAATATACGAAAAAGTTACTGTGAATAGTATATAAGTACTTTATTAAGTAAATAGAAGCCGTATATTTCATTTTTAAATTGTTGAATTAATTAAAATCTATCGGAAATGTATATCTATTTCTATCAGTATTTTAACACAAATGATTATTGTACGGATGCGTCCAATTAATATTATTCAATTGATGGGAAATATATATTGTTAATGTAATATTCTAGGCTTGAAACAATTGTACAAGATGAAAATTCGTTTTGTCAATGGTGTTAATCTAGTGCAATTCATTCGAGTCTAGAAAATTCTTTATTATTCACTTACAAAATATTAATATCAATCTACTATTATTATAATTTACATTTTTGCGGACTCTTATGAAATTAACTCAAAAATGAAAATAATGATAGAATTCATGCTGTTGGAAATTAAATATTCTTTAAGCTATTTCTCAGAGAAATTAAATAATATGTGCAATATAAAAAAATTTAAAATATTTATTTATTCTTATAATATAAAAAATAAATATAAGATAAAAATAAAAACATCAGATCACTATATTTTTCAGTTATATTTATTTATAGAATATTTTTTGGATTATGAGTTTTTATCAAAATGTTAAATATTAAGTATGAAAGAGATCACTACATTTTAGCAGATTATATTTTTTTACTAATATGAAAATAGAATAATGTGCAACGTTTTAAGCAGTGTAATAATGGTTGATTGTAGTAATAATAATTCTCAGCATATATAACGATAATATTGAGTAAAAATTATAATGATATATATTGGCAAACGTATTTACAGGTCAGATTGAGCGAGTCAACTCTGATAACCTTCAAAAAGAGTCCTATAAAGTTTGAGAACGTAAGTCGTTCTAACTTCCAAGATATAGTACTTAATTAATTACATATTAGTGTTTTCTTATATTGAATTTGGCGATGCTATAAAATCCGTTAATTGTGTTGTGAACAAAATTTCATATGCTAATCGTTGAAAATGTGAGAAAACTCTAGAAGAAATCCAAAAGATTCTTCGACTAAAAGCTGTTTTCCTATCGGTCATGTTTCCTTAAAGTATTAAGAATGAATAATTGATGAATCGTTAAACAATAACAATGTTTGTTATTTCTACTAAGAAAGGCAATTTTAATGATTCAGTGTTATGAGAAATCCGTACATATCAGTTAAAGCTAAAACGCAAGAAGAGCGACGAGGTCAGTCAGGATATATCAGTATCATCGAGTTCTACACGAGCATCAACTTTATTTCTCTAATAGACTGAAAATTGACGTATTGAAAAATAATTGTGCTTAAAAATTATCATACGAGTAATGTTTAGTAAGACTTTAATTAACTTTTAAAGCAAAAGCCTTTTCTTGGCACGAAATAATGCTCGATGACGTTGCACGATCGCCTTGCTTTATTTATAACTAAACTTTGACTTTTTTATAACAGATATTAACACACGAACTCGTGAAATTAATACGAAGTGCATTTCATTGAATAGGTGAAAAGTAATCGATTCAAGAATAATTTAACTTTACTTTATATATTTATAGGTACATGTACATTTAAGTGTTAGTCGTGATGTGTATCGAAGTTCAAAGTCTCTACAACTTTGTGACCTTTTCTGTTACTTTTATTGCGTTTTTATTGGCTAAATATGAAGTTTAAGTGTTGTAGAATTTTACTACCTTTGGGTTCATGCTTGAAGTTACTGTAAATACGGAAACTTCTATTCTTTATAATATATTACTTTGACCCTTCAACATTTCTTGCATTTAAGAATTGATATTATCGCTGATATACCTTCCTTTTTAGTTGTATAATCTGCTCCGTGTGAAAACTTTCTATTACCTAGTTTCTAAAAGTTCTCTTGTGAATTTAAGCAAACTACGACGGTCATGATAACAGTAGTCACTCAGATAACATTTCTTTAGCTATGCTTGCAAATCCAAACAAATAGTTTTCTACACAATCTTCATTTAGATCCATATATTTAGTCCAATGTAATTATAATTTCTTCGTTTCATGGAAATAATATGATTTCTCAAGACCTAAGCATAATATGATTTCTCAAGAAATAGGCGTTTCTTTCACCTATGATCTTTTAATTCCACTTAAATCTCGTGCCATTCGGCTATAATTTTGGAGAATATGGTAGATAATATTGCCGTTTATATTCCTCACAATGATATTTTGATAAATTCATTGTGAGTAAAGTGTTTGATGACAGCAATTGCGTCACATATCGAGGTAAGAGCTTTCTCATAGTGCTGATAAAAACTGGGATTCACTTAATTGACATGCACAATGATTTAACCAACTTATTCATTTTCAATCTTTAATTGTCCACTATTATTCCATAGATTTGATTGACGATTTCTGACTTAACAACTTCCATTGGACGATCTCGATATTCAGCGTCATTTTTACTGGTACACCCACAACAGAATTCTAAAAATCATTTCTAATCATGAAAATTAACGGCACAAAGTTTCGGTAGTATTTTTTAAACGATGAACAAGATGTAAGAGGGCTTATGTATTATACACATTCGTAATTGATAGATCAGAATGTTCCCATTAATCTTAGCACAACAACTATTTATTAAAATATACTTTATTGGAAATCGATTATTCTTCTGGACATTAAAGGATTCTTAGACAGTCAGCTTTTGGTTTCGATAATAAATAGTTTTTTGCGCAAAAAATAATGTTTACAATCAGCACACAAATTTCATTTTTCTATTTTTGTAGAAACTAAGGGGCCGGCTATCAAACATACATTTGACGACATAGATTCATAAGGCTTTAACAGTAGTCTGCCGATATATAACTGTTGACGGAATTAGTGTTGTCATGTATAGTTACAGCATCGAAAATTCAAAAAGTCACGTACTTATAAAATCAATCTTACCAGCTTGATAGAAGTACGTAACTTTAGAATTTCTGGTCAATTAATCATAGCAATCTAAATTACAATTTGAGGCATGAAAATTGTTCTAAATGATCTGAATTATTTTCCTAAAAATCAATAGCGTGAGCATGTCTGATAAATCAAGATTTAATTCAAGTCAAGACTTCAAATGCACTAAAGCATTTGCATGAGAAAATATACTATTAAAATAATCATAATTATGGAAGAACAACTTATCTATTTCAAATAACGATAATGTAACATCATAATTATCATAAATAGTTATAACATTTAACGCATTTTTATCAAATATCATTATTTTTGATCAAGTATTACATTCGCTTATACTCTTTGTTTCTAAGTTCAACTAACGCTCCGCAGACACCTTTTGAGCCCAATGAGTTCGTAAAACAAAATTGATAGAGAATGATCTGCAAACTATACTAAATAATGCTTTTAAAAACTTGTTCGAAGATTTAGGAAGCAATGCTTTGAAGGCAATTTAATGCACGATTAGATGTAAGCCATTAAACGTAAAATTAATTATTTTATTTAAAAATAGAGTAGAATTATAGACTGAAGAAACTCTTTTATTATTAGCCGTTTTTTCGTACTAATGAGAAGAATGATACATAATATACGATGGTAAACTCTAAGCGAATAAAGAGAAATACGAGAAAAGCATGAATTTTCTTATTTAAATTTTTGATAACTTTTTCCAAGTGTTATCCAATGTGACAAATCTCATCATTAGTGATTTGGAAAAGAATATGAGTACGTGAATTAAAAGAGACACTACATTTATTATTGACGTATAAATGGAAACATTTATTAGAGCCATGTGCTATTCGTTAAACGTTATTTAATTCGCAAACATAATGAGAACTACGTAATCCAGCAATTATTTAGATGAGCTTAGAAGCTTGAAGCGAGATTACGATTAATCAAGAAGACGTTTATGCGTACTGTAGTATAACTATGCGAATCCGCGTTTACTTTAATGAGTTCATATTTTCGTTTAGAAACGATTTAGAAATTTACAGTATTTAAAGTACACTAGGGAAGTTTAGTGACCCGAAATTCATAATAAGGCAACCATAAAAACATTTTAATACCAATATACCATATATTTAACCAAACTATTTTTTTGATTATAGAGTTGGCTCTATTATAGGGTCTTTTTTTGATTATTGAGTTTGCTCTATTATAGGATCCACCCATGTAGCAATAAACCAATCATGAAATATTTCATGATAAGAGCAGACAGAGAGTGACATAAATAGATATGTTTTAACTTGTAGTTTTAAGTACCAAATACCATTAATAAATTATTACACAAGTTATTATTACATCAATACATAAAAATCCATACGATATTATAATAACGCAGAACATAAATATCGTATCGCATTGCATTAAGCCAGTCTTATGAATATCACAGATAGTTATGGTGTACAAAACATAATATAGTATAATAAGTAACAATAACATAGAAAATTTTTTTATAATACAAATATAACAGAGCAGATCCGCCCATCTATCAGTCAATAAGATAAAATAAGTAAATAAATAATAGACTCAATCCTCACATTCTATCACTGAAGTCATTCATCCTAATAAATACATTCATACATAAAATTTAAGATTAGGTGTAAATACGTTGAAATAGACGAAACAAAATAAATTAACATTTATTAAACTACAATGTATTCGAGCTCGACGAGGTGTTCTCCAATCGTTGACTTAAATCGGCGAAGAGATCGCATATTACGACACTGAACAGTGAGTTTATTCCAATAATGAGTATGTTGAACTTGAAGGGTTCGTCTTCCAATTTGAGTGTTCGTATAATGAGCATTGAGCACTATTATCGCCCGCCTCGAAAACTGTCTGGGCACACTTTTAGCGAAGAGATATGCCAAATAATTGATTAAATCCATGCGAATGATTTTATAGAGTATTATAGCCATGAAATAGTTCCTCCTGGTATCTATGCGTAATCAATCAAGAGACATCCTGGAGGTGGTGAAATGCTCATCACGCCTAGGACCCTTTACGTACCGCACGCAGAAATTTTGCAGCACACTTATAGTCTTAGTAGGATAACTACTGGGCAATAATCAAAACGCCAAGACAGTAGTGCTTCCGCAATCCTTTTTCGTAAATTCTGGATAGTATATTTTTTTCAAGAAGCGTTAACTATAAAGAATTTTGTTAAACGTTTTTTGTGACCCCATCTACGTGGGATCTCCATAATACAGTAGAATCTAAGGTCACCGACAAGTTCCTGACTTAGTTGAATGAATATTGCAATTATCCGTGTGAGGAGTATTTAAGTCAGTAAACAAGTTTTTTTTTTTTATCGAATTCATAATGAACAGTATTCATGAGTGATTTTTATGTATAATTAGAGTTCTTAATAGATTTGTATTTAACACCTCGAACGAAATGAAAAACTGCTTATTGAATACCTAATTCTAAATGTAATCAATTCTTCATACTTTTTCTAGTATTCGACCTCACTTTTTTTTTAATAAAAGTATATACTATAGATCGCGGTGAATAGGATCAACCGTATGATAGGTATTCTAGTTGATTTATTGAATCGAATACATTTATTTCTATATCGATGTTATTTAATCTACACATTATTTATTATTTTAATTAACAATCTTGAAAATTGTTTTTGTATACGTTATTTACAAAATATTGCAACAAATTTCACTGGATAACGGTGCAAAGTTTTCTATACCCGTCTCTTGCTTTATCCATTTCACGAATTGGTGTACCGCAGTGAGCAAGTCGAAGTGCGTCACTTTACCAGACGAACCGGAACTAATAATGCCGGTCAGCACGGAATGCTGCACGGCGGGACCACCGGAATCGCAGACTCCGGTCGTGTGCTTTTTTGACGTCGCACAAATCAAACTCGCCGGTTTTGGACGGGCAAGCTGCTGTTCGCAGATATGATGATCTCTTATTTGGACTTCACCATGTAACAACCTTGGGGAAAAGTAATTTTTACCGCCGCTGTTGTTTATCTAAATGGAACAATATCGAATTTAATTAATTTATTTTACGTTCATGTTTTTAATATAAAATAGACAAAATTGAAATTATCTGTAACGAATAAAATATCCAAGTCAAGCATTCGAATACGCCGATTTATACAGCAGTATATAATTTTTTTTTTTTTTTTTAGTATTTTCAATCGAAGTTTTGCCGAATTTACATATATTAGCATTAGCTTGCATAAGCAGGTAGTTACCATGACAAATGAGTAACAGCATCGCATGGCATAATTTAAATAAACCTTTCATGTAAATTCAGCCTTGATTTACATTAATCAATTACCGAAATTTTTGTATCTATTTCAAATCCAATATCGGCGTAATTTTTCGAAGGCGGAAATCGACCTCGATACGTATGCATGTGTGAATAAAGAGACTAACTGTTCCGTACAATAATAAATTATTAAATAATTAATCATTGATATTTAATAAATGTATAAAGGAAAACAGAAAGGCAAAGCGAGCAATAAGCTCGCTTTATTTAATTTTTCATGAATTATTTTCTCCTCCAAGAATATCGTCCTATTCGTAAAGCTAATTCCATTCCGATATGTCGTAATTTTTACACTTATAGTGAATCTGAAATATCGCAATTACATTTTGTACATAAAAATATTTTTTATGTCTCATGTGAAGTTAATAATAAAACTTATATAAAATAACAATATGTGTTACGTTAAATAAGTAAACTTACAGTTTGTAAACCTAATCCCATTATTGTCAAACGCGAGTCGGGTTTTGGAATGCAATCTGGATCCGGGAGCATAATGGGCCATTGCGTATTCTTCTCAAGAGTTAGAGGAATTTTTAACTAAAAAGAAATAACGTATTATCTTCAATGTCTCCGTTTTTTTCCATAATGTATAACACGATGTAATAGCACTTGAATTTGATTAAATGAAAATCTTACTTAGTTCACTATAATAATATTAAGAGTTACAAATATTTTAACTATTTGATGCAATACTGAAAATTTAACGTAGAGCACAAAAACAATCAATGTCATGTTTGGAGTAATTTTTTTATTTTAACGAGGACTTTCTTTCAAAGCTTGATTTTAACATGATTTATGTTTTAAAAATTTTCACTTTTTTCATAATCATTTAAACGTTATATAAGTAGGCTAGGAAAAATAAGACTAGAAGTTTTATTTTTTATTTAAATATTTCACTTTCATTGAAAATATCCCTGGAACTATATATCAATATTGAAGCTACAGTATATTAAATATTTTGATGGATATACGGATTGATGTAATGACAATGGTATTTATTATATTACATATACAACCTTGATTAAGCCTATATCGTTAGAATTAACGCCTGAATCACTCATATAATCAGGATGCAGAATAGGAAAATCTATCTCGTGTATCAACTCATTGTCATGAACGCCTTCCACCCATAGAAACTCGTCAAACCCTGTTCTGATTTTGCGCTGATCAATCACTTCAGGTCTGAAACAATTTTTTCATAACGTCTTATTTTTTATAATTATGAAAAAAGAACATATTTATTTTGATACCTCACACAATGGCCAGCGGACGCCTGCCAGTACTCAGATATAATTGAAGTTCCACATACAGCAATCCAGCCTGAGAATTCAGGTTTCCACATTACTAAACTTGCCTTGAAGTTTAAGTAAAAAATTACATATTAATGAATGGCTGTGAAATGACTGAAGAAGAAGAAATAGCCTAGTAATCAGGGCAATGTACGTATAAGCCACCTACAATTTCATAAAAATATACCAACAGTGAAAGAATAATTCTTTTTCAACTTTCTTGCGGATTCATACCTTTGAAATAGTTATTTATGTTTTAAAATGTAAATGTTATTAGGTTACACGTAATTTTTAGGTAATATGATTTCCTAGAATTGTTGCCATTGAGTCACCCCTCTACTCTCTTCATCATTTTGCTTGCCCTTAAAGGCCAGAAATTCTCAGACACGTGCAACAAACAATATAAATCAATTTTAAATCAGCCAATACTCTTTTGCGCCAATTATTCTCAATACATGGCATTTTTATTGATTGTTACATATGCCGTAATATTTTTCAAAGCACATTTTAATTCTTTCGTATTTTTAGAGCCCGTATGTTTAAATATCTGTGCTTTACAGAAAATTACAAATGAAAACGAGTAAGTATTATCTAATTAATCTTTACTTTTATTTGTTTTTTTTTTATATTTGCTGAAGTCCTAAGACACATTCTCTTTCATACACATTCTCTTATTTAGTTTTTATCTTAAAGTCTTATATTTTCTTATATTTCACAGATCGCGTTATTTCGCAAATTAACTACATAGAAAACTCTACGTCATAATACGTAACTTGAGAGTAACGGGATCTATAAATAAATAAAGGGAGTGATTTTTAGGTATATTAAATAGTCATATGAATAATTTACTTTTTTCATTGACGAGGTTATGGAATTTCATATAATTCTAATTTATATTACGTAAGAATACTTACATAATAAGGCACTTTGCGAATTTTGATAGGTGATCCATTTATAATCCTTTTGTACATGCGACCTAAATATAAAGAAACATATATCTCTAAATAAATAATTTTGGTTAATTCGCAATTATTGATCAAGCACTTGTACAAATTTTATAGGAAGTTTTAAAACGCATATATTTTCTACATATTCATCCTCGTTTTTTCGTTTGACCAAGGTACGGAGCTTCTTTCAATTTTAATATGAACTACCAAAGAAATTAATAACTAGGATGAATGTTCTTGTGATTTCACATCCTATTCAATCTTTAAAGAACATTATGGAAGGCCAAAGATACAAAGTTTTCGATATATAAGAAAACGTGCTATTGTTTTAAATGACTAACTCAAATTAAAATTTTGCAGATTAATATTCAGTCTGCTAAATTTGTATAATATACTCTTTCTTTTTCTTTAGTTTAGCTTTTTAAATTTGGTATTCTTTCTATATTAAGCAGAACTGATCTGTTATGCCTATTACCCAGAGATTTCCTACACTGGTTTACTGTGCACGTGCTTCTCCATAGTTTTGTGCAAAAGCATATATATATATATATATATATATATATATATATATGTATATATGTATTTATATATATATATATATTATATAATTAGATAACCAGGATACCAGATCTAATGATAAAAATGTAGAAGAAAATAGTGAGCATAATCTTGATTTTTGAGCGACTTTGGCGTGATTTTTTCGGTCTCCGCCCTCCTTTAGCAAGATATTCGCTCCATTGATCGGTTGTTTCTGGATCGTAAGCATAGATCAAAGTCTCATCTCCATTTATTATGCGTTCCATCTTGTCCTGATAGTCCAAAAGCATCGTTTCACAGATCTCCATGCGACGCTGTTTTTCGCAAAAATTGAGTGTTTTTGGCACCAATCGAGATTTGACTCTTTTCAGGGACAAAATGTTTTTCAAAATGGTGTTGACTGACCCATTTGAAATTTCAATGATATTAATAAGTGCTCTAGTAGTCAATCGACGATTTTACAGAACCAATTCTTTGATTTTGTCGACGTGTAGCACTTGAGTAGATGTTCTTGTCGTCCTTGATGTGGTTGTCTTCAACGCGTTCTCGACCTTTTTTGATCAATTTATGTCTATCAAAAATCTTGCTCTTGACGTTGACTTCTCACTAAAAGCCTTATGCAACATTCTGAACGTTTCGGCGGCCGATATTTCATTTCAAGCATAAAATTTAATGCTACATCTTTATGTTGAATAATTTCAGACATTATAAAAACAGAAGAGACAACTTCTCTTTGTTTACAAAACGCAAATGTAACTGTGACAAATGAAGCCAATTGCGTGAAATTTGTCACAGATCACTCTAACAGTACTACCAACTTAAAAATAAAAACATTTATCCGAATCGATAAACCCGGGAAGTTTGAATTGAAAAGTCTTACTCATATTTGTACATAGTAGTACTTCTGAATTTTGCGATTTCTTTCTATATTTACATGTCTATCTTCTGTTTCTTATTATGTATTTTTGTTGCATGGTTTTATTATATAGAAATTGAATCAATCAATTCGTGGATTTGTCATCGGCTTTACTCTACGATCCTCTCGCTCCAGATAGATGTCTTGTA
Organism: Sycobia sp. Sy_11; assembly: GCA_018907035.1. NCBI lineage: Eukaryota > Metazoa > Arthropoda > Insecta > Hymenoptera > Epichrysomallidae > Sycobia > Sycobia sp. Sy_11. Next base: position 254,874 of record JACCIC010000148.1, on the reverse strand, counting down.
AAAGATATTTTAAAAACCGAAAAAATTGTCTTAACACAGATTTTATACATAAACGTTGCATTCAACTTGTTGATAGTTGTTTTTGCCATTTTATTTTTTCATCACGTCAGTAGTTTTGAGAGTAATATACTCATGATTACGAACTAGTTCGTGGCTTGTTCCTACTTTGTGACTATTTTTAGCAGTAATCCGCAATAATGGTAGTATCCCATCGGAAATTTTGTAAATTTTTCTTCCTGATTCGAAAGCATTTAAGCTTGCTTAAGTTTGCATCAACTTGAGAATGAACCCTGATCTTTTTGAACATTTATTGATATTTGGCAGATGCTACCTTCGATCATATATTACCGCCATGTTTGAGTTACTGGAGGGCCAAGTAGTTCGAAATCTGCCTCTTTACTGGTCAACATTTATCTTATTACTTACCGCCGGATTGTGTTCAAATTCATTTCATTATTCATTTCATTATTGTAATAACAATAATTATAATTATATACAATGTGTGGTAAGTTGGTATTATCTGGTAATAATTCGGATTATCTTAGATAGACCAAGGATTTATCGTGTGCTTTATTTCAGCTATGGCTTTTTATAGATATAACATCAACAATAAGACTTGTAAAGATAAACAACCTATACAAAATTTGTAGCATTTTTGCCAGCCATCACGTCGTTACCTTGGATTAGACTTGAATTCTATTAGTTGTCACCGTATACAATGTAGATTTTCATATTACCAATAGTTAAGGTCAAAATCACTATGGGACACTTGAACTTGGTGAAGAATGCTACAAATTATGTATTGGTTATTTATCTTCACGAGTCTTATTGCTTATGTTATAAATATAGAAACATTGAAAAGTTTTTTAAAGAACTTAAAATATTTGTCTTTTTTCGAATTCTGCAGTTCAAAATACGTAGAAAAAGATTTAGTATTTTATGTGTTTAGAATATTTTTTGTGGATCTGTATACTAAATAAGTTCATTGGTAGTTTGAATTCTAGAAAATCAACTGAGATTCGAACTTGGCATTTCTAATAGTATTTATTTTATAAAATAAAGCTCGGCGTTAATTTAAAACTAAAATAATTGTTAATTTTATCATTTGAGCAAGTGGTGAACTCTATTCAAAATGTTATTTTATCTATAATTACCTTTTTCAGCAATGGTACTTATGAATAATGATAAAAAAATAAAAAACTTCATGTTGTAAATGAGTAAGAAAAAGTGTCTTTCACTTTCTTATACAGGCATTTTAACGTATGGAGCAATATGCTCGACTCAAACGAATGTTTTTCAGATAACTGTAAAATAAACGTATTTATAGAATCTTTTCGAATACTCTACTTACATAAGTAACATAATTTGTTATTTAAACAACCTATTTTTTTATCATGCTATGAATCTATTAAGAAGAAGTTATTGCAAAACATTTCTATTTGGATATATGTTATTTAGTCACATATTTGTTAAAATATATTTAAACTTAGTATTTTCCTACTAATAGAGTGATGATATAGTATATAATATATTATATATTATATAATATATAATATATATGATATATTATAATATATAATATACTAATAGTTTGATAATATTAGAAAAACAAGTTTTTAGTCGACCTTTTATTTTTGGTTCAAGCATTTGATTCAAGAAAGTGTTCGACGAATCATAACATGCTTTTTCTTAATTAAAATTTTTTTGTTTCTGTAAAATAAAATATGATTCTATTGATATTCGATTGATCTTTCTATGCCAATTTTTCTGGTATAATTTTATACAAAAATTTTATATAGATACTGAGGAAGAAAAATAACTAACACTAGAAAACAGATACAGATTTTCATCTGATTCACATTATTCTTTAACGAGTATAAGAGAACGCTATTCGTTATTGTCTGTGTGTGGTTTTTTTATTTTCTTGTTTTGCCTATCTCCTTATGCAGAATATTACTTTTCAAAAAACAATTGATGAATTTGTGAGAATTGCGTAGGTACAGTGAAAGAGATACCGTACCTTAATTTTGCTTAGTTTTGTAGAGATTTTGATCGATATTTTTAAAATATGTACCGAATATTGATATAAAACATGATCAATATCTTGTAGATAACTCTGTTCGGTACAATCGCAGAATGGACCAATGATAATTTTATATTCTGCTGCAGAATTAGTCAGCTTATAGTATAATGAACGCCATCTGTTTATTGTGATAATTACGTTTAGAGATTGCTCTTCTTTCTTAAATCATGGTTTATTATTACTATTTCAATAAAATTTATAATAATTTATACCTTTTAGTTCTCCATTTGCCTCAATATATTTAAAAATATTTTTAGCTACCAGTGCGTTTCAGATATTTCGAAAAGACGTAAAGAGAATTTCTAAATTATTTTTGAATTCTAAATAATAACTGTCTATTCGGGTCTCGTTTGTACAGTCGCTCTGAGCAGACGTGTTTACAATTGCTCCGCAGTCCGTAGAAACGAGTAAACATATTAAGGTGTCAGGAATTAATCAAAGCTATATAGTATATCTATCGTGTTTAAAATTTCGGACTGCTTTTGCAGTCCCGAAATGTTAAAGCAAAATTCCTGTGTTCCAAAAATGGCTTCTGATACCAGGGGTCATTTTACTCAAGTTACTCAAAGCTCTTCAGATTCTATTAGTAAAACATACGCAAGTGCCTTTCTCAGCTCTACTTTTATAACCAAAGAACATGCAGTGATAGCAGATGCAATAGAAAGTTTCACAAATGACGACTACATCGATGCTATAGAAGAAACCATTGGAACCGGACACGTAAGGTTTATTTCTAAGGTTACAGGTAATAGAATCAAAATTTATCTTTCCGAAAAATCACTAGTAGAGAAGACTATTAAGAAATCTGTGTTTATTAAAGGGCATGAATTAAAATTTAGACCACTAATTGCAAATCATAAAAGACTAGTAATCTCGAATGTCGATCCTACTATCCCCCATGAAATCCTTCTGAATTTTCTAAAAAAAAATTCAATCACTCTTGTATCGACAATGCAATATCTTAGAGCTGGCCTATTAAAGCCCGGTAGAGTAAATATTTTGTCATTTCATCGTCAAGTCTATATCAAAGAAGAAGACACACATCTGGTGCCCGACTCTACCAAATGTTATTTATGTAAACAAAGTGGTCATATAGCTCGCCTTTGCCCAGAAAATGGAAAACAAATTATAACTCCAGACGCATTCCCTTCTCTCTCACTCTCTCAAGATATTCCGTCGGACTCTGTTAAACAGCTGAATGAAATAGAAAAAACTAATATGAATCCTAAAGATATTAGTAATAAAAAACTGAAAAGACCCTCTCCTCCTTCAGTTACATCTACAGAAAATTCGAGCAAAGAAGAAAATTTAATTATTAAGGAGACAAAGATAGAAAATGATTCTCTAACAGCTGAAAATGAAAATAACTTCGTAATACCTAGCAGAAAAGTAGTCAAAAGGCGCAAGGAAAGCACAATAGAAGTCGAACTGGATCAAGTTAGTGTTGATAAATTAGAGCAATCACTACTACCATTAAGAGAAGAGTTGGAAAAATCAAGCACGTTACACATACTTAGTGTCGACAGATTCCACGAATTTCTCGCTCAGTCCTATGGCAAAACAAATACAATTGAACTTTCTCTTAAGTTTACAAATAAGACCGACGAGCTAATTAAGATGTTAGACTTTTCGTACTCGTTTATATTGGATAGAAGTATAAAGGCCAGATGTACAAGAATTAAAAAAAAGTTATTAAAATATATAAACCAGGAAATGGAATCTGATAGCTCTCATACGGCACAATCCGACTAAATTAATTAAATATATTAATTCTATTACATATACATATTTATATTATGTCTTTTAACAACAAACTCAAGTGCCTTTTTTGGAATGCAAGAAGCCTACGTAAACGTAAAAACGAACTAGCAGATATTCTTAAAAACTTAGATATTTTTATCAGCGTTGAAACCTGGTTAACAGATCATGCTGTAGACTCAGAACAATTCAAATTTCCTGGCTTTCTTACATACCGCAAGGATCGCCTTCACGGAAGAGGAGGGGGGATTCTTCTACTCATCAGAAAAACTGTAGGCTATATTGAATTAACTAATCTAGCTACACCTCATACCTCTGTAGAATTAGCGGGAATTAAAGTGACCAATTTTACACCAATAATCAATATCTTAGTTTGTTATAGAGTACCCGGTAATAATTTAAATCAGCAACAATGGGATACAATTATTGAAAATTGTTCAAAATCTGAGTATTGTGTAATTGTTGGTGACTTTAATGCCCACAATAAATTGTGGAATTGTGAAAAAACTGATACGAACGGTGAAAAGTTACAAAATAGCATTGATAAGTTTGATTTATTCATACATAATATAGATACATACTCATATGTTGATGCAAGTCACGCAAAAAAATCGAATTTAGACTTAATTATAACATCGCTCAATCTTGCGGATAAAATCGAATACTCTGTTAATGACGATCCACGAGGATCAGACCATTTTCCTATTGCTATGAATATTAATTTACAAAAAAATTTGTACTTCAAAAAATCCTTTAGAATTAATAGTATAAAAACAGATTGGGAAAAAGTCTCTATTCAGCTCGATGAAAAATATTCGGTTTTTCTTACAGATGAGTATAGTTACTTGCAATCATATGACAAATATGATCTTTTTATCTCTACCGTTAAAGACACCATTTCTTCACATTCGCCTAAACCAAAAATTTTTCCTTATAAGAAAAGAGATAATCCCGTTTCATGGTGGAATTCAGAGTGCAACAAAGCTAAAAGGTTAAGAAAAATTGCTTATAAAAAATGGGAATTAAATAAAAATGAAAAAAATTTTATCGAGTACAAAAAAGCTATCGCTACTGCGATTAAAACCTTTAAAAAAAGTAAAATTGATCACTTCAAAAAATTTGCATGTACTCTGAATTTTCATGAAAACATCAATTATGTTTGGAACAAGGCTAAAATATTAAAAAATAAGTGGGTTAAAATTACCTCAAACTGTTCAAATAGTAACTTACAGAACGATGTTCAAATTGAAAATGCTATTCAAAAACTTTGTCCTGCTTGGGTAGCTAGTGATCCATTTAAAGATCAAATTTAAAGATCAAATTTTCTCTTATTTAAAGATCAAATTTCTTATGTACTACAAAGATGTACTAGAAGCCTCAATATCATTAAATACCTATGCGGTACCTGGTGGGGTTCTGATCCTAATACTCTTATAGTTTTCTACAAGAATTTTGTCCGATCAATTTTTGATTACGCTTCTTTTATTTATTTCCCGTCGCAAAAGGAACTAGTAAGCAAAATAGAAAAAATTCAGTACTGCGCTTTGCGAAAAGCACTCGGTTACCGAGTAAGTACTCCTGTAAATATTATATTAGACGAATCTAAAATGCTATTACTGAAAGAGCGAACTAAATTTCTGTGCCAATGCTATATAAGCAAAATTATAAATAATAAGAAATCGTCTGTCTTCACGAATCTACAAAAATATATCTCTTTTTTAAAAAAAATAGCCATAAACCTAATAAAAGATTAATCTTATTTAATTCTTGTGCAGAATTCGTACAAGATAACTATAGTCATCTCCTTACTCGCCACAATCTTTATGATTATGAATATAAAACGTACTACACCAAATTACATGTCAATTTTGAATTAGGTTTTCAGATAAGAAGCTCTCCCAATCCAAATACTGTATTAAATAATTTCATTGTTGAACAAAACTGCGCTACTATGTATACTGATGGAAGCAAGATCTCAAATGCTCTAGCCACGGGTTTTTCCTGTTTTTCCCCTGAGTTATCTATAAAAACAAGCATATCAATCAGCAAATTTGCTTCTGTATATACTGCAGAATGTGCTGCTCTCTCAGCTGCCCTTGATATTGCACTTATGAATACAAGGAGAAGCTATCTGATTTTCTCAGACTCCCTAAGTGCTCTGCAAAGTCTTAATTCAACAAAAACTTCGAGCTATAGAAATTCGCATATTCTAGAGATTAAGAGAAAATATAATTTATTTTTAGAACAGAACCCCAACTATCAAATTAGATTTGTTTGGATCCCATCCCATATTGGCCTTCATGGTAATGAAATTGCAGATAACTTAGCAAAAGAGGCCACTAAAAACATCCCTACCGATACTTTTTCAATCCCATACACTGATCTCTTTTCAGAATTCAAAGAAATTGCGATAAAACAAACTGAGTTGTTTATAAAAGATCGATCATTATTCACAGGTAAAAAATACTTTCAGGCATTTTGTCTTAAAAAATCGAAATCTTGGTTTGTAAATAAAAAATTAAATAGAAGATGTATTACTACAATAAATCGCTGCAGATCAGACCACTACAGTCTAGCAGCTTCTCTTGCCAGAGTGAATATTATCAACGATCCCACATGTGCATGCGGCTCTACGTCACAAGATCTGAATCATGTATTATGGCAATGCAAGCTTTACGATGAAGTAAGAAAGTCTTTCATAAATAAACTCGTTAGACTCAAGTTACAACTACCCCTAAATATAGAGACATTAATAGCCAATCCTAACACTCGAATATGTCAAATAATTTGCGAATTCTTCAATAAATGTAACCTGTATATATAGCGTGCTATTATCTTCTGCTGTAAGGTAGATACAATATTTTTGCATTGGTCGATCGGAAATCTTCTGTAATGATCCATTATATGTATTATAATAAAAGTTTAAAATTAGCATTTGTATCAGACAAAATGTATCTATAATAATGTATATATATGTATATGTTTATAGCTGTATAAGTCTTTTTATAGGCTTGGGTAAGCTCAATAAAAAAAAAAAAAAAAAAAAAAAAAAAAAAAAAAAAAAAAAACTGTCTATTCGTTCATTGCCCTGAATGTATAATAAAACAAGGGATCCGAAAAATTAGAATTTTACCTTTGGAAATCTTGCAGTGCTGCTTAACATTTTTTTTTGTTTGATACAAATAAACAACTTAGTTGTAAATGTTAAATTAGTATTTTTTAGCAACTGAATGCTCTTAGAAAGTTAGTGCAGATTAAAAACTTTTGCTCCGGGCGATTCGACGCAATGACGACAGTACAATACATACAGCTAGAAAACATGATGTATTCTTATTCGAACTGATTTGTTTCCGAACCTATGCCAGTACTTTCTGATAAGGACGAAATGGTGTAATTTACGACCGTTCATATAAATAGTTGTTAAACTATATTGTTTTTAGGTTGCCTATTTACATATTTGGTTGCCTATTTAAATTTTTATATTGGCATCAATAACGCATGCCGTTGCACTACTAAAATGATCGTTTTGCATAGTTCATTATGTAGAAAAGATTGTACCCAGGTACTGTTAATAAATTTGCGTTTTTTGTTGTTGTGATTTTTGCTGAAATAGGGGAACCTATTTCTATTTTAACGTTCCAATTGAGCTTCAAATGTATGTTTTCCAAATAAACCATTGTAAATTATCATGGCCTATTATTTTGAATCTTTCGTCCTGCTACGACTATTGATTTTTTATACATTTGTTTAATTTGGCTTTTCGAATCTTTTTATACTTGCCCACATTTCTTATGCCACCAGGGATTGTCATTTTTATTATCGTGTTTATTAAATTATTTTTTTTAACAGAATGAAGCTTTTGAGTACCTCTATAATTATCATTATACGAGCATTTAATCTATTGAACCTATTTTCTAGATAAATTTTAAATTCTTCCCAATTCGTTCAATGGAATTTTCAAAATAACGATATTTTAACGAATATGTTTTTGCATATTTTAATGCTGATTTTTAAAATAACTCGGTACTAGTTGGAACTAAAAGAATCTGTTTTAACTTTAATATGTATGTTATCTATGCAAACTATTAATAGTAGACACAGCCGACATAGAAATGAAATTATTTTGCGACCTTAGACTTATCATTACGTATAGTAAATATGTGAAAAACAATTTAAAAATTATTAAGTACTAATAGTATACTTATCATTGAGTGATGCGAAAATATTTCACTTCAAATATGTTAAGCACGTTTGTAAACACAAATAATGACAAAAACAGCCAAAGTTTTTTATTTCACAAAAGAATATAATTAAAAAATAGGTATAAATATACGTTTCTTAGCATTACATTGACTTAACAAAGATTCAAGCAGTTTGATAAATCCGTTATTTTATTTACTAGTATATATAGAAAAATATTTTAATTTAAATTTAAATTTAATAAAAGTTTTTATATTATTAAGAGTGAAATAAATTTAGATATATTATTTAAAAGACGGTAAAAAGAGATACATTTTTAGGAATAAGGTCTTTGATAGCCATAATATTTTTTATCCAATATACAAATTTCGAAACTTCCGTAAATAAATCAGGTTCTTCGAGGCTAGTACACGAACCAGAGTTAATAATTCCCGTCAATAAACGCTTTTGAACAGCAGGACCACCGGCATCAAGCAATGCAGGCATCTGATCTTTTGATGTGGCACAGAATGTAGTTGAAGGTATTGTATGGTTTGAAAGTATCTCTTGACAAATTTCTCGATCGACGATCTTTAATTTGGCAGATAATAACTTTGTTGGAAAGAAATCTTTCTTTTTAGTCCTGGTAAGCTGAAACAGAATATATTAAATTAATTTATTGTATTTCCTTCAAGCAATTAAGATTTGAAATAATTTCCAATTTTACCTAATATGTTAGGACAAGCAATAGAAAATTTGAATATTGATTTTTCATAATATTTTTTAAATACCATTATGATAATCGAGAAAATAAGTTTTAATTGTAAGAATATAATTTGGTTTCATTTTATAAATTATGAGTGTACACATGAAATTACTTATTTTCACAAATTTTATATATATAATTAATTAACTAATATTCCTGAATAGCCTTAACATTATCTATAAATAAATTAAAGATTAATTTCTAATAATTTTCTAATCTTAAATAACATTGATATAAATAATTTATTTTTTAATTTTTTTATATAATTGATATAAATCTTTCATTGATATAAATCTAGTATCAACATATAGGAATGCGGTGACATGGAAACTAAGCTGCACCGAAAGAATTTGGTTATATGTTAATGTTATATTTAGATGTCACATTAGAAGTGTCGGCCTAATAGAGGAGTCACTTATTGCTTTATGATAGTTACTCCACAATCCCATTGTGAATCTCGTGTTTTCTTCCAAATTTCGTTTTATGATATAAAATCAGCCGATAACCAGTTACAAATTAACGCAAAACGAGTGGCTGATTTGAATGTAACTATATACATGGTTATATAGGTTAAACATCTAGTGACAAGGAGTGGAGTGGAAAGCATTGCGGAGATGAAAAGTATTAAAGAACTCGAAGCTATAATTTAGGTCATTGATTGAATTAAACAGTGTCATATGGGGAGTTTCATTTCTTATGAGGATATACATAGTTTGGAAGCTGATCTCCGAATCGAATTCTATCTAATACTATTCAAAAAGTTAATGAGGTTACGATGTCTGGTTTTTTATACTATAATATTACTGAATCTAAAATATAACAAACAATTAAGTGCACGATTTGTCACTGTCACTGTTAGTTTATTCTGCGTATAAGTGATGAATACAATGCTATCAGAAGAGAACTATATTTATTTTCCAGAAAATAAGTAGACTTACTGTTTGTAATCCAAATCCAACTATCTTCAATTTGGAATCAGGAATTAGAACGTAATCTGGATCCGGAAGCTTAATAGGCCATTGTTTATTCCGTTTAAGAGTTAGAGGATTTACCAACTGAAAAGAAACAATACGTTAACTCAAAGTATAAATTTTATTAAAAAATAGTATTTGAATGTAATTAAATGGTGAAATTATTAAATTTCATAGTAATATTTCAATGTATTCATTATTTCAATATAACAGCAATCGAATCAGTTCGGGTCGCGTAAATGATTCTAGGATTTTCTTCGATACATATAAATATACATCTCTTATAACAACTTTCGTTTTCTTCTTTTCTTTAATGACAATATCGACCGTTCTTACATTCTTGCCAACTATAGCCAGAAGAGGAACTCGGAAGGAACACAAATTCGTTGCGACAAATCTTCGCATTTACAACTCACTTGTCTATTGAAATTCGATTTGTATTTAATATTGTAAGAATTAGTTTGTTATTTTTTCTTGCAATAATACACTTATTGTTCACTTAATGATAAATACATTCTTGAATCATTTTTACTAGATTAGTTGCGTACCCGGTGACAGACTGATCATCACCGGCGTGATTGGTAGATTGTCCAAGTCTTTATACTGCATTTTTCTGAACTGGGGCTATGGTCGACTCATTAATATATTTAAAATTAAGGGAATAGTTTTGGCTCTGCAGCGAACTCAATTTTGTGTATGATGATCATCGATGAAAGTGACAAGAGAAGCTTGTATCGGGAATAGTATCAACAATGATAAGTCAAATAACTTATATAGTGCACCACCTTTCATATCAGCTGACTTCGATTTATGGCTTGTACAATAAGTCTATCATATTTTTCCGTTTGGTATCAAAAGGATAACTAAAAAATTCTTATACACAAGGTCCAATTGAGAGGCTAAACATACTGTGGAGGTACAAGATATATTTAATAAACCTCTAAAATTTAACCTTTATAGAACCTACAAAGATACCTTGAGACCTAACTTCTCATAGGTAGAGGAAGAAAAATATGGTACAAGACAGGAAACTACATAAACGAGAAGAGAAAAGGAACAGAGATCATTCACAGTTTTTATGCTATCTAAAAAATCTTAATACCACTATTCGTTCACTTGTTCTAATGTCAATATCACCTAATCAAGCTGATCACAGTCAGAGAAAACACAGAGAAAACAGATTAATCTCAAAACATGAAGCGGACATTTGCCATTCACTCCTCTACTTAAACTCGCGTTGTATTTAATATAATGTAATTATGAGTTTGCTATTGTAATGATATATTTATTTATTATTTATTTAAATATATTCTCGTAATATTTATAATAAATCCGCCATGCATCTCGCGGTAAATTAATTTATAAATTTTCTAAATTAAGTGTGCGACTTAATTTTTTTTTTAAGAAATCAGAAGATAGTAACGAAAATAAGTTGTTAATTTGGACAAGCTTTAAAGCTAATTCAAGCGACTTTTGAATAAATTTTCAAGCAACATTAAAACATTTCAGGACTTATATAATTCTTATGTAGTATTATGTTGATAACTTCCATGAAAAAATAATAGTGTAATTGTAAAAGAAGTAGATTTACATAAATTGGTTAAATGCTACCAGCTATATATACAACTAATTGCAAATTATAGATTATCTATAAAGTATCATTCCAGTAGACAACAAGTTACATATTCTCTTTATTAATCATTATGCATGATGAATATAAAGCGGAGGTTCTTATACAGATTGTTCAAAAGTTGATTTTTTTTGACATTTTTTGGTTGCTTTTTTACAGGTAGAATAATTTCCCACGACGACATGGTCAACAAATAGTTAAATTCAATATAAAATATACATTATATATTTTTATTAATCACTTTTTAGCGACAGTTCATTCTTATTGATCCCTTAACTTATTAATACCTGACATCAACATTGATTTTTTATTTTATACTTATTTTAAGCAAATAGATCGGAAAACATGTGCTTTATATTATATAATTCATGAAAATTTTTGGTTCATTGATTTCAGATTATTTTTGAAAATTTTTTGATGGAAACCGATTATAGACATCTTTTTTTAGATGGTTACATTGTAAGTACGTGCAAAATTTTTTTTACATGCAGTACCTGTAAAAAATAAACATAAGTCGATTTTTACTAATAAAAAACAAAAAAAAAATCATGAAATTCATTTTTTCTTTTGAACAGTATACGAGAATCTTTCCACAAGTAATTCAGTATGTTTTATAAAAAATTAAAAGAATAAAAGGGCAAAATTTAAACTAGTCCATCATTAATATAGCTGTTATTCCCACTTCATACCGTGATAGTCGATGATTCCACCTTCATGTTTATATAAAAAAAATATATATATATATAAGGACTAACGATAATAGTATTATATTACATATACAACCTTGAGTAAGCCTATATCATTGGATTGTTTGCATGAATGACTCTGATAATCAGGATGTGTAATACTAAAAGCTATGTCATGTATTCGTTTTCCAGGGTGCTCAGAAAATAACCAATAAAACGTATGAAATGCTGTTCGAACTTTACGGTCGTAAATTACTTCAGGTCTGAAATTATTTATAATCAGTGCCTTAGTTAGAATAAACCAAGAATACATTCAATTGTCATACCTCACGCAAAAAGCTGTTGATACTTGCCAGTACTCAGATAAAATAGATGATCCACAAACTGGTTCCCATGCCTTCAAGTTCGCATCCCAAGTGACTAAACTAGCCTTGAATATTACATAAAAAAATAAATATTAATGTTGTACCGTAACTAACCGAAATTTTTAGTTACTACACGACTCAAATTCATAACTATTTAGTTTCTTGATTAAGTAAATATAATCATTTTAGTTCTATTTTTAAAACTTTCAATATTATTAGACGTTTAAGATAATATTTCCATTATTCATTGATTTTCGGTGATTTTAAATAATCTTGTAAATAATTTGTTTTGTAATGTATGACGTGTTAGATTATAACAGTGCCAATGATATAATATAATAATAAGTTTTACATATAATCTACTTACGAAATAGGGTACTTTTCTAATTTTGATAGGTGATCCATTTATAATTCTTTTACGTAGCTTACCTAAATCAGAGCAGCAGAAAAGAATAATTAAATATTTTAATCAATATGTTTTACTAAATTAAAAATTATTACTCTGGTATATGTATAGTATATAGAAAAGATTATTATTAAATAGAAAATATAATTTCATATACTAAAAACTGCATAACTTTGTAACGGCAAGAAAAAAATTTGATTATAAAATGTTAGTTAATATATGATTAATTATGAAAGTTTATCAAAATGATATAAGTATTAAAACAAACTGTATTAATTGTTTTATTGGTATTATTTGTATTTAGAGAATATTACAAAGAAGATGATCGTTGATTTAGATAAAATTTTAATCAATACTATAAGCTAAAGATAAACGATAAGAAAAAGTTTTTGATTGAGACATCATATTGCCAAATAAATCTAAAATGTTCTTCCTTAAGATTTCACCAATGAACAATAATATGTGAATAAATTGAACATATTTAGATTATAAAAATCTCACATCTATTATGAAACAATTCGTATAATATATATATACATACACAAAAGTCTGAAATTAAAATATTTATCGTGATCAATTGGCTGATTTTGGCAATTTAAAAATAAAAGACTTGTATTTGTTTAAACGACAAAGCAGCCTTTTTCTCGGGCACATAAATGAATGACGCGAAACATTGGTGTGAATGTTATAAAACTCAAGATACGTTCTCGTTTCGTCTCCCATGCAAATTATGAAAAAACATTCCTTCTTCGTCTCATAAAAAAATCCGATTTTTTTTTAATTTTTTATTATAGGATTTATTTGTCAAGAAAAGTTTCATTAAAGTTTACCTGGCCAAATAACAAGCTCAGGAATAAAAAACAACCAATGAAACAGTAAATATTTTTCATTTAGGTTTGGTTCATTTTGATAATGGTAGTGAATTCTATTTAAAAATAAATTTTATTTTCATTACTTACTATAATTTTGTATTTTTCATAATGTTCGAATTGCTGAAACTAGATATGAAAATTTTTCATTTTAATTAGTGTTTTGTTATATTTTTGCATTTTTTTTTATTTTTCCAATACTTCTTTGCACCTCTATCATTATTTCTAATATTCTCTATGGAGAAAATTAGATGTATATTCAAGATAAGAAAACATAACTCATAGCGATAATTTATTTCTTTGTTATTACTTTTTCGAAATATCAACAAATAATTAAAATTCTAATTTATTTCTACTTAAACTATCTAATTCTAATTAAATGTTAAAAAAGTAATTAATTAAATTTCAGAAAAAAGCACGGAATTTCACCAAATGATTCATAATTGTTTATACTAGCATAGTTAATAATTGTTGTTTTCAAATTTTATATTATCGATTTTACGTTTACCTTTTTCAGCAAATGCGCACATCAAGAATGACAAGAAAATAATAAACTTCATTTTGACAATGACATAAACAGAATCTGTTGTTTCTTCGTGACAGTTCGAGTGTTAATGTTTTGGTTGTAACTGAGTACTCATTTAAACCTAATAATTTTTAAACAACTAAAATAGAAGAATTAAAGAACCTCTCTAAATGTTTTACTTACATAAATCCATGAAAAATAAGTTATTTATAAACCTTCGTATTTTATCATTTCATGAATTAATCAAGCATAAGTAGGTAAGTGGAAATTTATATCCATTTCTATGAGTTATGAGTAATCTAGTACACGTGTTCATCATGTGTATGTGTATAATACTTGTTTAAAATTAACAATTTTTTTTACTGATTTTACACGTACAAAAAAAGTAATTTGAGGAATAACTAATAATATATAGTCGCTCTAAAAGTGTTTGAACTTATAAATGCAGAAAGCATTATAAAATGATCAACGAGATATATTGGGGGATGGGGGGAATATTGAAACAGATTTGCAGTGATTGGGCCAATTCATTGCTCAAAAATGTGCAAGATTAATAATGTAACAGGTAAAACGAATTATTTTAGAATAAAATCTGCAGGTTTCCACTGAAACAAGGATTGGCTCTCAAGTCGAATAAAATTGCCGGGAACGCTGGAATGGCTGTAGACAGTTAGCTAGCAGTGAGCGTAATGTATACTAGAATTTTATTAAATTAAATGTTTCCTAGTCCGTTCGTATCATTAGCATGGTCAGATTTTTTCATTCATTTTTTATATGGTTTTATAAAATATACAGTTGTATTTGCCCAGCAATAGGTTCCGCAATTTTGCTTTTATATAGTGATTCAAAAATCAAGATGGTATTTGTTTAAATCCTGCTATTATTTGCAATTCTGGTATGATTTGAAAATAGGTTTTCAAAATTTACTCGAAGTTTGAATAGACTTTTCGATCGATATTATCTTTAATTCACCAAAATTTTAGAGACATAGAACTAGTTTTCTATCGTTAAAGTCAATGCACCCTTCATCTATTTTGTTAAGTAGTCGATGGACGATTAAGCTTTTGATTTTCTTCCACTGTATTACGTATGCGATGATGTCAGCTCAAGTTTACATAATCACTTGGTGGATTCATTTTTGTTTAAGCAATCTTTATTGGCTTTATTCATCTTCAGTGATTTCTAACCACACCATCATGTGACGTCAACCAATTTCAATTTTTTTACGTTTATTAAAAAATAATGTCTCCGAAAGAGACCATATTTCATAGAATTCAGTACAGTTACATAGAGGAGTATAATAGATCTGAATAAATAATACTATATTCATTAAAAGCTGAAGCCATAGTATTAACAATAAGATATAATTTCTTATCAGTCATATGGTATTTCGTACTGCAATTAAATACAGCTTACCATGACAAGTTCGTTTGTTCAAAATAGATACATAATTTAAAATAAGTATTAAACTGGAAGAAATTTATTTCAGATTTTATTATTGTAGAAGTTTATTTCAGATTATATCATCAAAAAATGGGGTATGTAAATTTCAAATAAATAGTTATCTAAGACAGTATATTAAATTGTTTGTAGTTTATACAGCAATTTAATTTTAGTAATACATTCGAAGCTATTATCTAGTAAATGATTGGCAAAGACCAATTATTGCTTCCATTTCAAGTACTAATAATTAAATATATCTTACAATCATTTACAAATAAACTTTAACATATTTGTATTCGCAGATGCAATATTGTCAAGATCTGTGGTATCAATTATCCAGTCTATATAATAATGTACTGCAGTATAAACGTCATATTTTTTACTTCTGCCAATTGAACTGGAGCTAATAATTCCCACCTGCACAAAGTTTTGTACTACTGGACCACCAGTATCACCTTCTGCAGTCTTATATTTCTTTGCTTTAGCACATAGTAGGCTTTCAGTTGATGTGTTGTTTGGAAATAATTCCGCACAAGTATCAGAGCTTACAACTTTGGTTTTACCATCTAGCAAGTGTGATGGATAACGAGTTCTCGATAAAGATATTCTATGAAGCTGCAATATCAAATAGTTGAATTAATTACTATATAGTTAATGCATAATAGAAATATATCATTATTCACACGATATCATTGTTTGCTTATGAGTTGGTTTCGAGTAACAAAAATTTTCAGCTAAAAAAATTGAGGGTGTTCATGCATATATTAAAAATTAATATGTATCACTATTTGAATGATATAGCTATTACAATTATGCATTCAGACAGAGCTGTAAAAAAGTCCAATGTGATTCCTACAAAATAACATTTGAATGAAATAAACACGAAGTTACATGCTGTCTATTAATCTAGAGATGCTCCACGAAATTTAAACATGATAATACATTTGCTTTTGATGAGTGAACGGACCATACTGAAGTCGTAGTAGCCGAGAAAATCATTGAAAAGGTTCATAACATTGTTCTTGATGATCGATGAACGAAAGCGCACCAAGTAGTAGAGGTTAAAAAATAGGCTGAATATGTAAACTTTAAATTAACATTTTATATGATAAGATAGGATTCAAAAATCATCCTTAAAAGATCTGCAGATGCTTGATTGAGAATGTAAGTGACTACGGTTGTCACTTTCGACACAGTGTTTAAAACCATGTCAAATGAAATTCGCAAGATTGTTTATGACGTGTCGTAACAATCGACAATACTTACATTCACTAGTATGCAGAAAATAGAAAATGAATTTGTTAATGTAAATCTACGCCCAAAAAACTAAGACAGTCACATCAGTTCAAATCATCGATTTTCGATTTGACGAAAACAGGTCTAATAGCGAGCCTAATAGAATTTCTGGAGAATGACAAAAATTCATGGGGAAATACCAAGATATTTTTCCGAGTTATTTTTTTACTGATTCATTTACTGAGTCATTTTACTGACAATAAAATTATCAAAAGACGTACAGTCTCATTTGATAAAGAGAGAAATGATATTTTACGACCATAATGACCCTGTTCACTAATCAGGAGTCATTCGCGGACTTGTTTAACCTGCACCCCCGTATCTTCTTTCTGTTCCTTGAACTGAAAGCATGGCTCACGGGTAAAATAATTCGGATTCAATAATGGGGCTATCGCTTAAATTTAAGATTATTCTCAACAATTTTTAAATCATAGGTTTTAGAGGATTCAAGAAGATACCGAAAAAATTGTATTTTCAAAATATTATCTCAGGAAAAATTCTGATGGAAACTCAATTCTTCGCTAAATACATGTCTTGTTAATGCATTCGAGTAAATACTATTTAGAAAGTCACAGAATATGGTTAATTTAAAGAATCTACTATCCTGTTTAATTTTTTACTAGACTATTTAAATTTATAAAAAGTTATTCCTAGGAAATTGTTTGTTGTATGTATTCGAAAATTGGTAGTAATTGTCACAATTAAACTTACTTTTTTCCAACCTAATCCTACTATCGTCATTTTTGATCCAATTTTTGGTTTGCAGTTGATACTTGGAAGAAGAACTGGCCATTGATTGTGTTTATCGAGAGTAAGAGGTACTTTTATCTGAAAGAAATAAAATTATTATTAAAATACACTTTCATAATTATAATGCTATTCTTTAGTTATTTATATTGTTTATAGTACTTGAATATCGACATTCAGAAAGTAAGGTAAAGATTTAAAATTTAATATAATTATTACAACTACTTGGTTTAATAATAGTATTGCATAAAAATGAAAAGTTTTTCGAGGTATCTATTGGTAACTTTTGATTTGAAAAATTCAGAAAATAAATTTTTAACAATATTTTGAATCTAGTAAAAATTCGTTGGTTTTATTGACTTTGTCCTTAAATCAACCTTTTATATATTCTAGCAATGTTTAAATAATTTAATAGGCTTTCAAAAAGAAATCTGGCAATGATAGGTAAATAATAAATTTAGTTATATATAAAAACCTTGATTAGACCTATATCGTTATAGTGAACGCCAGATTTCACATGATAATCCGGATGTTGAATAACCATATCTATCGAACTTACTACTCCTGGTTTATCACTACGCCAAAAATATTCATCAAATCCTGTTCGAATTTTATATTCGAGAATCATTTCAAATCTGAAAATATTTATGTTTAATGAAATAATAATTTAAAGTATAACGTGTTAGGTCCTTAAGTAGAAAAGATCCGATTTCAAATTGAGAATGCTTGTGGTAATGCGAAATTCGGTACTTTATGACTTGATATACTTAAATAAAATACCCTAAACATTGAGATGCGCATATTAGCCAGAAATGAGTCAGAATCGAAGCTCCACATTTTGGTAGCCACGCACGCGCAAACTCGCCCCATCTTACCAAGGATGCCTTGACAATGAAATAAAAAATAAATTAATGATTTTAGTTTTTAGAAAAATGATAAAATAAATGAATGCTTCAATAAGTATAAAAACAGAAAAGGAATATTTTATTCGGTCTAATTAATGTTATGGTTAATTTTAGAGTACAGTTTGAGTAAGCTATAATAAAGTTTAAAATAGTACATTTCTTACCGAGTATGGAAGGGCTTTATTTACGAAACGAGAGGTTTACAGCCCGAGGCGAAGCCGAGGGTTGTAACGAGGTTCGTAAAAAAGTCTTTTCGTACTAGGTAAGCACTATATTTTTCCTCGTGAGAACCTGAATCAAGCGGTGAAGGTGCGATTTGTAGATTAGAATGAGGAAAAAGTATTTAATACCTTTAAACTTATGTGTATATATATATAGACATGATAGTTAATTGAAAGTACTTAAAGACAAAGTATTATTATGCTAAAACATCTATAATTAGTAACGCAGACAGCGCCTACTATCAGAAATTAAGCTTATGAAGTAGTCTGAACCAATGCTATATTAAAGTGATTCTAAAGTACTATCTAGAAAAAAAGAAATCTATGTAGAATAAATGGCACGTATAATAAAAATTAACTCGAAATTAGGAGTACTAACTCATTAAACATTATTCGATCATTTTTAGTACTTTCAAAACAACTTGTCAGTTCTTGATCTGAAAAACGTTTAAATTTTTTAGACGTAATAATTACCTCGATTTAGTTTTATCAAAGCCTATAATAGAAAAATATTGCCAAGCTCTGAAAGTTTGGTAATGGGTCGGGTTTCTGTAATAGTCGTATTGCTATGAACTAGTATATAAACTAATGGGAGATGATTTCTTCATAATAGAGAGCTATTTAAGGAGACTATGCCATACAATTGTTGGAGACATACTTTTGAAAACTACGATTGCATCATTATTTTTAGTTACCTATATTCAATAACGTATATAAAAGATTTTAGGATTATCGACCTTTGAAAATAATTTGTGGTGTATTTGAATGAGTTCCAGGAGCTTAGGTTTTACCCAGGATTTGCCTTTAGGTGATATGGAAATGCGTATTGAAGGAACAACGACGTTTAAGGTATTGAGAAAAGAGTAGGCCGTATAGTTGGAAGTACGATGGTCAAGATGTAATCTGAAAGAATCTATACGAGGAATGAAAGTAAGATCAGTGGAATTTAATGAGCAAAAAGATGTTGTTATTTGAAAAATTAGAAATCAATAAATCTTGGTGAACTAGAAGATGATTAAGGACGAGAAATGAATTTTGGGATTGAATGAAATTTTTCATTGTCAGTATTAATTTCATAGCATCATGATCTGTTTCAAAAGGAGTTTTTTTTATAAATATAGCTATAATTAATGGATTTCATAATGAAAAGATCAAGCTACATATGGAAATACCAGCCAATCACGATAGATAGCATGGCGAAGAAGAGCCGAAGGAAATAGGAATGAGTTCAGTTCAGTAAGTATACAATGCATGAAGGATACTTCTGTATCTTTACTCTGCATATTTATGTGAAAATCGTCAGTGATAATTATGAATTTATTTACACGAAGAAGTTTTGATATTTAGTTAAAAAATTTTGTTGGGAATGAGCAACGGGGTTATATAACAGAAAACAGTAAATAATCTTGATTGAACATGATATCAAGGATAATATATTGAGATAAATTATTAGTGAATTAGTTCAGATTTGTTTTATTTGATTGTAAGGTCATGTATATTAGCATAAAAACATTGGAATTTATGACTTAGTGAAGGACTATTATTAAAAGATTGGCTCGAGAGTAATGATAATTGAGGGGAAGGACGACGATGACATTAATTTCAATCTGCAGTCATATTCATACCTAGAAGCGGCTTTGAGGGAAACTATTTTTTGACAGTCCCTCAATTTTTTTAGATCATATTCTGCGAATAACGTTTGTATTTAAAGAGCTACCAAAAATGTAAAATATTTTTTTAATATTTAAGATTTTTTACTTTAATTAGGATAGAATCTCGAGAAGAGGGACAGTTCAATTTAAAAACTAAACCTGCAGTTGGAATGGATTTCTGATGTGCAAGATAGTTTTAATTTGTGATAGTTCTACATAAAGCGTGGTTCCGTTTACAAATAGATAGAATTGAGATACTAAGGAAGATAGGGTATACATGTTGAAGAACTTTTTCCATAAGAGAGTGATATATAGAAAGGGAAGTGAGAGAGAGAGAGAGAGAGAGAGAGAGAGAGAGAGAGAGAGAGAGAGAGAGAGAGAGAGGATATCATTTTAACGTATCATCCAAGAAAATATTAGAATAAGATTGAAAAGTAGCATATTGAAATTATAATTTTAACACTGCTCTCGAGAGAAGTGGAGTCAATATCTGTTACGTTAATTTTTTTTGATTTTTAATCTAACAAATAATTTGCGAAAACGAAAGAAATATTCGCATGAAAGATCGTGGATAAATTATGTATCGATTTTATTAGATATAGAAAAAGATAAAAGAGCAGCATCGGACTAAGAGAAGTAATCATTGAAGTAGTATACCTGTTATAGCCAGAATATCATTCTAAAGAAAATTTAGTTGTACTGATAAATTTAATTGATAATTTCATTAGAGCTTTCATACATTGAAATCTATCAAGATAAAGACATAGATAATGTCTATACTACAAAACATTAATGTATAATCAATATAGTCCCTAGAATTAAAAGTGTTTTGAGCTACTGAAAATGAAAGAAAATGAAAAAGATTAGCTTGTTTAGCACAAGTGTTAACTGTACTTTTAGAAAATCTAGCCGCTGAATTGATACATGAACTTTATTCGTGATTCATAATTTTTTTTTTTTAAAGAACTTAAGTTTACATACAATGTTTGATTTAAAATGATATTCGATCTTTTTAACACAAATTAGTTCATCTATTTCTTTAGCCAGAAGGCAAAATAAATTCTTATGACTACTGTTAGTTCTTCTGGCTATCTTCTGAGGAATACAGTCTTATTATTTATCATCGATAAAATGCTCAAAAGCCTACTTATAAAAGCAAACGGATTAATACACTCCGTCATGTTGAAAGTTTTCATTACTCTAATACAGTGTAATTTATCTATCTTACTCTGTACAGTGTAGCTTTAGTGAGATGCAGACACCTTTATCAGTTCCCACAAAGGAGTTATTAGAAAAGATACAAGACGAAATTAAGCAATGAAATTGCTAGCCAAAATGTTTTGATTATATTTTGTATCGTAACTTAGCAGATGTATATTCCATGCTGATGAATTCTTTGAAAAAAATTTGTTATTATACTAATGTGATGAAATAAAAACACTGTAATGTGGGTGAACAATGGGAGTGGGTTTCTTTATGTGCCGTATTGTTTCCAGTTTTTATCTCAACTCAGGTGGTTAAAACTTCATCTATATATTTAAAGTAAGTTTTGCTCTATGAAAATAATGACTAATGATAAATGTATATTGACAAAGTCCAAACGAATAAATTTGAATATAATTGTACATTTATTAGTGATTCCTTCGCATTTGTTAAATTAATATATTTTCCTACGTCACATGCTAACCTAGAACATGCACTAATTTTTTCGTAAATATACTCACGTAATAAGGCGCCTTTTTTATATTTATAGGTGATCCATTTATAATTCTTTTATTGATGTGACCTAATTTGACACACAAATTGCTAATAAATTTCATTAAAGATTCGCTAATCATTTGGTGAAATATATTTAAATAAACCGATGTTGTTAAATAAATAAAGCACAGTTGGTGAGTTTCACAAATAACATGCGTCTTTTACTTATTCAACAACCTCTGAAAAATAGAAGTAGAACATAAATTAGCTGTTTGTGATATATTTTCAAATGTACTAATCAAAAAGTCTTTCAATATAAATAAATCCATGCTTCTTCAATAAAGAAAATTTTTTGTTGGTAAGTTATACGAGTTTCATTAAGTCCTATCGCGCCCTAATATATTTAATTTATTTTTACTCTTTTGTGCTGTAATATAACATCTTGATTTTATAATCAAAAAAATCGGAAGATGAATCTGTATAATGTTCACCTTCACTATGAATACCATTTCGAAAAAAAGACGAGAAATACATGAAATTCTTGTTCAATATTAAAAAAATGCTTAACTATTCAAGTCAAAATTCCACTTTTGATTACTTTTAATTGAATAAGTATTTTGAAAAATTGATATTCGAATGTGTAATGTTTTTTTTAAAGTACTTTTAAAAAACTATAGAATTTTATAAGAAACTATTGTTTGTCAAAAATCCGCATGTATCAGATGGTTTTTTAAATTTAGTATTTCTATATGGAAATATTTTTAAATAGCACAATTAATATTCCAATCTAAAAATCATTTATCGAGAACAATTTATTTGGTATGATAGTAATATAAAATGTGTAAATCGAAAATTCAATTGTTTAGGGATTTTCAACAGTGTTATTTGAGTGAGCGATATCTCAAATACTCCGATACGAAATTTCGAGTATCTTGTTATCGATTTTTATAACTATGATATTATTACATAATGACAGATTGCAATTATGTAATTAAAGAGGTAGTTTGTAAATTAATTTTAAGATCTTACAATAAATTTGTTCATGCGTTCCTTTAATTCATTAGAGAATATGAAGGAAATTAATAACTTGATTCATTAATCTTTAACAGTTATAATTATTTCCAAAAATTCTAAAAGATACCAGCCCTAATCATAAATTTGTTACATCTTGTGTATATTTAATGTTTATATATAATTTTTTAATCCAAGATTTAATTACAAATACCTTTATCAGCCAATGTCGGTAATACTAACGATAAAAGAATAAGAAATTTAATGTTACAAATAACAGAGAATAGCATTATTTTTCTTTTTTTTCACTACTTAAAAAACTTTTCAATTGCTTTTCAATAATATTAATCTAAGCAGCATAAGAAAATGTTTAGTTCTGTCAAATACTTATTAGAAAAAGAAGCAGAAAATAAAAATTGAACTATTTATAGAAGCTTTGTGAATCTTCAATTACTATAATACAATGAAGGTTTATTTATAAAGCCTTATTGAGGATAATTGAGTAAGTTTAAATCTATATCAATGTGATCTGTTCAACGAGTACATTCGCTTAAAATTTATTCATAAATACTTTTTTTATTCATATGATTTGTATATATAATAAAATATTTAGAAATCAGAAAAACTTAGTTTTATTTAAGAATTTGAAATTAATAAAGTTTTATAGAAGATTAATAATAGTGTATATACTGAGTAATTATTGATTTTTAAGAAAATAGAAAAAAACTGAATGTGACAGTTTGGAGATTGATAATGGGAAGAAATTATTCATAATAATTTTTTAATTTTTTTATAAACACTTTTTTCATAAGTGCAACAGAGTTTACGTTTGTACATAAAATAATAAATGTATTTATGCATAATATATGGAAGGCACACATAAATATTAACTTTTATTATAAATAAATATTACTTATATTCCGTTAGTAAACTTTATAGTTCAAATTGCTCTAAATTTTTATAAAAAAAAATGTAAATTTTTTGAAATGCAATAAAAATATTTTTAGTCTATTTACTCGTTTATATTCTGTATATATGAAGAAGCAATAATTCCTAAGAATTATTTTTTAATTATGATTTGAAAATCTTTAAAAACAATTTAATTTATTCTCATAAGTGTTGATTATACCCTATTTTACGCGCCAGTTTTTCATACGTTAAATTGATAATTATCTGCATGTTGAGGTTTATTTTCTTGTCACGCACATTTATCTTTAACATTTATTTATTCGCTATGTACATGAACTGCAAAGATGCGCCAGCGCTATCCGTGATACTATCTCGAACTTCTAACTTGACAAATTAACATACATTGCTGTAACGGAGAATCGTCACAAAAACATTAATTATGTATCTATTCATTGAAGAAAATGATGATGAAAACTTTATCCAAAAGTTATTTTCACTATCATCTAATCATCTAACTATATATCAGGTACGATGTAACAATGGTTTCCACTGCCTGATACATTAACGAAACCCATGGTCCAGATCGGAATTCGGAGACGGAGAAAAGCTAGAGAAAAAATACATTATATTTGGTCGATTTATATTGTATTCTCTTTATTTTATAGTTTTTTGAATATTTATCTAACTTGAATATGTAACTCGCTTCGGTTGATACAGATGTGACTTTGTATATACTACAATATTTGTTTCTCATCTGTTGATTCCTTACTTACTTTGTGACGCCACACAGGTCAGTGACACAATATATGATTTCCACATAGTAGTGGTCATTTAGACTTCGGGCATCGTAGTTCGTATCCTCTCGCGGGGTTCGTTGGTAAATCATTTCATTCTGCTATTATATATAATTTATTTATTATATCACGTTCAATATATACCCTTCCTCTATCTCTAGATCGCTCCATGTGAATTTTTCATTATTCGAAACAGTGCTGTTAGTTTTTTTCTGTCAATTTCCTTAGGACTCGCGCCCCTTTTTTTTTACAATTTGAAGAAACTTAAATTTTGTTTCTTTGAATGTACGTACATTTCACATAAGAAAACTGAAAGAAGTCGCCTGGCCAATAAGGTGGGCGATATAAAACTGGGATGTTGTACTTGGCTAGAAAACTCTTAACCAACAGTGCGGAATGAGCCGGTACATCTACTTGATAAAGAAACCACAACTTCTCCTTCCATAATTCGGGTTGATTTTTTCTTACGCTTTTACGGAGTTCAGTAAGAACATTAAGATTGTAATGTTGGAGAACATTTTGACTGTGAGGAACACAGTGAAACTATAGAGTTCCATGAATATCTGAAAAAACAATCATTATTGCTTTGAATTTTGATCTGCTTATTTTTGCTTTTTTGATTCTTTGCAAAGATTGTCTCTTCCATTGCATGCATTAATGCTTTTTTTCTTTCATAAAGAAAACGCCAAGATTCGTCACCTGCTATTATCTATTGCACTAAGTTTGAATCATTTTCAATCGCAATGAAGGTGTCAATATAAATATTTTTGCGAGCTTCTTGTTGTTCAAATGTAAGGATTTTAGATACCAGTTTTACACCCACTTTACGCATGTTAAAATTTTCATGTAAAATTTGCCGCACATATTCTTTGTCCGTTTCTATAGATTCAACAATTACAGGAATACTTAATAAATGGTCAGATCGAACAAGATTACCGGTTTTTTCGATATTTTCATCTACTTTTAACCTGGAAGGGCGATCCGATCGTGAATCATTTTCATCATCTTCTCGGCCATCTTGAAAACGTTAAACCACTCAAATACATGCGAATGCGATAAACATTCATTGTTATATACTTGCTTTAATAAATTATAAGTTTCAGTTGCAGTTTTTTTAACTTTCCTGTAAAATTTCACAAGAATACGTTGTTCTATTGTTGTCATTTTTCCAGTAAAACAAAAAATAGCCCTTATACAAATGAAGGCTAGACTGATTTATCTACAGACACAATAGGCATCAAATTCGAAAGAGTAGATGCTAGGCTAAACAGCTGATAGTAACCTTAATAATTATCCTTTCGCGCATGCGTACTTCTTCTGTAGTAACACCAGTCTCATTACTTCATAGTCGCACCACGTATACTTTCTTTAATGTGACTTTAAGCTCTTTCTTTAAAGCGTTTTCGTCGGTATCTGTGGTAGGCGTTTCTCGTTTTCTTTGAAGTATTCAAATAAGTAGTTGAGTTTTGGCACTAGGTATCAGATCTAGTTCAATGACTATATTGGGAGTTTAATTATTTATTACGATTAACGAAATCTTGTATTCTATGTCCTCCATATGAATTGGTGCTGAAAAGCTGTCTGATGGATCTAATAGGTATATTTAGCTAATAGGTTAGGTGATATATCTACTTCTCGATCTTGTACCTCCGTACTTATTTTTAAATATAGTCCCAATTGAAAAGCCATCTTATGGTTATATTAATTAATTTATGAATTTAATAAGTTTAAAACGGCATGAATGATTTTATAATAAATTAAGAACAGAAGTTGTTGAATTTAGACAAAAATAGTGCTCAGTTTCAATAAGTTGGAAAGAAGCGGAATGATATGTTGAAGATGGTGCTTTATGAGAAATTGATTTTTACAAAAAAATTGATTCAACGTCGCCTTTGACATTTCTATATATTGCCAAATAATTACATTAAACTCAATGCCTTTTGTCCATCCTATATTGCCAGTAATGTGAATTGTTCTTTTTGCGAACGTGATAGTGGTTCCACCAAATCAACCGAGACAATCTCCCTAGAAATTTTTACATAAGATGGGTACATAGTTAACCAGAAATTATTACTGTCTCTTATTTTTCTGACATTTACTATATTTTTGAACAGAATGCGATTTTTGACAAAAGATATTCGGTCAGCAGTCGTCGACACAACAGGTGTATGAAGATTTTTGCAATTTCTAAGTTGTGGACGGTCGGGTTGTTCTCCTTTTAGCACATGCTTTCATTGCTCTGCTGATACATATAATACATATTATAACTTATGATACATATATATATATATATATATATATATATATATATATATATATATATTATCATTTTCTTGTTTCATCATTATAAATCACATTGTATACCAAATGTCGGTAAAGACGTTCTCAATGCAATATTACTGACAGACTTCCATGGTTACGCCTACTTTAATCCATGTCTAAGCATACTATTGAGATATTCTGGTGTAGCGGACATGTTGACTTCGATTGGCTGTCGGCTCCATTCCATTAATCTATTTCTAAGTAATATTGGGCGAACTTCAAAACCTAGGAAGGACAAGAATATCGTTGTCTAGTTTTTGTTTTAATATTACGAACGGTAACTTCTGAACTTGTTTACACTTCCATTTTCAGTTTTTGCGAATTTCGAAAAATTCGATGAATTTTAAAAGTTTGTTGAAAAGAAAAAAGAACCTTTAGTATAATAAAGTAAATCGATGTACATTCGATAACTATACCTTGAACCTTTTCGACAATAATATGATTAATTTCAATAGCAGAGATATTTCTAGATGTAACCATCGATTTTTCGTATAGACTCTTGTATGACTTTATAATAGACTATCGACTTCACCATACAAGTCGATATTGTATCTCGTTCGAAGAAAGGATGACAAAAGCGACTGATGTGGTGTCACTTATTTTCCTAATCAATTGCGTGTAATATGATTTTTATACGAAGAATGCCTCAGACAATTGTTTACGACTCCCGTAAGTGAGAAAAATATGATTTCAAACTAATCTAATACAATATATTCTAATGAAATCTATTTTAAAACTGTTTAAATTTCGGTATATAATCGCTTCTGAAGCTGTTTGTTTAATGCGTACAAAAAGAAACACCGTTAGCTTTTATATTAATAAAATAATAATACAATTAATAATAATGAAAATAGTTGTTTCAAAAAGACTTCTTTAAATATCTATTGTCAATTCAGCCTTATTTTATCCAATACATTAATCTAAAATTTCAGTAAAAGTACATAAAATTGCTTATACTATCGAACAATGATCACAGCCTAGATTAGGATTTAATTCGATTCCGGTATGATTGGCTATCCAATTGACGTATCTGTGGATTGCAATAAATACACCAGGATCCCCAAAGCTCTTGCAAGATGGGGAATTAACAATCCCCACCAATTCGAAGTTGAACGTCGCAGGCCCACCAATATCGCCCACTCCAATGTTGACTGTGTCCGATACCGCGCAAAACATGTCTTCAGTTATTATACTTCTGTGATATTTCGCAGAACAAACACTTTGATCTACTGTTCGGACTTTGCCAAACAATAAATGATCGGGATACAACGGTGTTGATTCAGTTGGATCCAGCTGGAAAAGAATAATATCAATTAAATGACAGTTTATTACACGTTCTGAAATATAATTTTTTAAAGTTTTTATATATTAAATCCTTTGTATTATAAATAATTTTACACCGTGTTTCATTTGGTTCCCGAGATGAAGTTTAGATGAACTTCATAGTTTCGATTTCAATGTATTAAATACATAAGAATAAAGTTATTTTATCAAAGGTTTTATAGATATTTCTTTTTGGCCAATGTATTTAATGTTGAAAAAACAATATTTTTATCTCATATCATTCAAAATATATCATTCAAATATATATTCAAAATATCTCATTTGTCGCAACATATAACATTTTTCTGAATAACTGTTGTTGAAAAATTAAATATACATTGCAGATTTAGTCTTTATTTAAATTGTATTCTAATTATTGTACATATTTTGAAATCTATTTATAATACATAATAATTAAGCTTACTGTCTGAGAACCAAGTCCTATTATATTTAATAATAAGCCATTTCTCCAAGAGCAGTGTGAACACGAAAGAGAAATCGGCCATTGCTTCTGTCTGTCCAGTATTAGAGCAGCATCTAACTATAAGAAGAAAAAAATTTTTAATATAACGAATATAATTAAAATTTATAACTATATTACTGATTATGATTATGAAAGTGGTTATTTAGCGAGCTTTCTCGTACAATAGCAATCATAATTTAGAATTATCATGTCTTTATCTGCACCTGTCTTTGGATGTCTATCGCCTCGATCCGAATATAACAATATATAGTTGCAATTTTTGTTATTTCTTTAATTATGCAATAAATGATCGTTGATCGTTACAGGCGGCTCGTTAAATGACCGTTTTTCAGTATTGAAGTGTACAATTTGTTATAGTTTGAAAATTGGTCTTCAAATCTTCTGTCACGCTACTCAGTACTCTGACGGATTTTGACAAATTTTACTCAAGAATGTTACAATTAATGAAGTTGTAATTCCACACTTAAGTACTTTTATAAGAAATACAGAACATTTTCTTCGTAGTCTATTAAATTCAGAAAAACCAAATGACTATCATTTTAAGACTGTATTTTTTATTATCGTATATTTTTCAAGTAATATTTTCTAAATTAGTTTTCAGAGGGCACTTTTTAGGTAGTATAAATAATAAATTTTAGTACAAATAATAATATTAACAGAAAAATATTGCAATTAATTCGGTAACTAATAAAATATTGCTTAATATGTTATTTTTTATTATGTTTTTATGGAAAAAATTTTTCATGGACTATTTAGGATACGTCGTAGATAGTATGAACGATAGGTTTATTAGTAAAGCGTCGCAATGCATTCGGTAGCTTATAATAAAGTAAACTAGACAGTATAAATTGGCAATAGAAAGATTTATGCGACTACAAAAGTATATATACAAACCCTGATTAAACATATCGCATTGAGACTAAAATATGCTAGTTTCCGGAACTTCGGGTGCTGAACAATGTAACGTATTTGATGAATTAATGAATAATTATGACGATTTCTCTCCCATGCAAATTCGTCAAAACCCGTTCGAATTTTTAATTCTCTATTGGCGTCATTGCTGAAGATTTTGAAAAAAATATTTATTATTAATTCAGAAATTATGAGCGTCAAGATAATTTATGGATATAACAATACCTGAAGCATTGAATAACACTTGTTAACCAGAGCTTAGAAATAATTGTAGCACCGCATATGGGCAACCATGATCGTACATTAGCGGACCATTCTACTACGCTTGCCTTCAAATTGGATAAATATATCATGTTATTAAATATAAATACTTATATTATCAATGATCTTAAATCGTCCGTTAAAACATTTACAAAAGTTATTTGTAATTAGAACTGCAAATCCTATTTTTAACATTGGATGTTTTTTTTTTTTAAAGGGAATAAAGTTTTAAGCCGATAAATTCAAATTTACGTTTACCAGAAATACTGCACCAGAACTATGGTAGACTTTCGTGCGTTATAATAAGCAATTCAAGGAGGTAATTTTTAAAGCTTGGCTGGATGCCTTTCCTTAAATACCCATGCAAAACGGCTCAATTTGAATAATTGACAATATAAGTATACCGAAGAACTATACAATTTAAATATATCTAATTGAACTTTTTCGCTTAAATTTATCTTCGATTCCCATCTGAAAATAGAAGTTCCCAGTTAAAGAAACAAATTCACGTTTCAATAACCTTGAAAATTGACTTCAGAGTAAAATCCAACGAACCAGCAATTTTTTCAATGTCCCCTTTATTACAAATAACTTTTGTGAAAATAAGTTTCATTACTGATTATTTTGAAAGATAATTCAGTGGAGAATTTAAGATATTGCTCACCAGTAGGCATAGTTAATATAATATTAAATTTTATCATAGAAATTTGATATTATAACGAACTATCAAACAATTATATACAAGTATAGATTTATGAACTTAAACTTTATTTTATATATATATATATATATATATATATATATATATATATATATTTACACATGCATATTATAGTGATTATGCATATATGAAGTATATAGATACATGAATAATGTGAATATCAAAATAAATAAGTTCCATATAGGTCTATAAAATATATCGAAGTTTTTGTACTCATTTGAAATAATTTTAATTTATTTAAACGTTTAAATTAAATGGCAGAGAAAAATTTGAATATAATTTTTCCTGGTTATAGCAGACATTTATCTGTTTCTTACTTAAATTTTGTTATTGAAAGGTTAAATTATTAAGATTATAAACGTCAGTAATATTTGTACGAAAATCTACTTACGTAAAAAGGCACATTTTTAATTCTTATTCGGGATCCATCTATAACTCTCTTATTTCTAGAAACTAATTTACGAAGAATTTAGTATTGTAATATAATATTCATTCTTTATTAATTAATAAAATATCAGAATAACTTGAAACAATTCGTACTAGTTACGTTCACTTATACGTACATACTATGTACATCAGAATGTAAAAGATTAATTCAGTTCTAAAAATTGCACTAAAATTTTAAGGGTAAAATTTACAAGTGTAATATATACGAATTGATTAAATAAAGATGTATACGATAGCTAGATAAAAAAAATAAGTTTACATTCAAACTAGGGGGAAAAAAGTAATTATATGAGAAAGTCTGTGGTCTCTAATGAATAAACGATCAATAGAATTCTTATAAATTTGGGCTCGCCAGTTACACAAATAAATTAAAATAAAAATGAATAAGAACATTTTTTATTTCTATTTTTCATATATTAAACGAACAAGTATCTCAAGATCTAAATCTCGTCAAACAGATGCCTAGGATCTGATGTCTATATGTACGTTTGCAAACTCCAAGATAAGATATATCGAAATTTTATAAATATTGTTTATTTTATAACGATTGTTTAAACATACAGATTAAAAAAAACCCTAAGGCAAATTTATAGGAACTTATAATGACAAATAATGTACTAAAAAGATTCAATTTTGAAGTATATAAAATGTAATCAAAGAAAAGCGTGATGTATTTGATACTTAGATTCATGGTATCTTCCTAACGGTTTTAAATTAAATATAATTATAAAGAAAAAATCGAACATTATTTTCTATAAACTGAAGTCTAAAATAGATTATTTAGTAAAGCTATAGCTTAAGATTTGTAAGCAATAAAGTAACTCAATAATTCTATTGATAATATAGATTAACATTAATATTACGCTTAATTTTATATTTACCAGGTTCGGAGAATGTGCTCACTAATAATGACAGAATAATTAGGAATTTCATATTGCAGAATAATTAAAAATAAATAGTTTTTGTTTTATGCAATTATTTCTTATTTTTTCCAAAAGCAAGTGAAAATTAGAATCTTTTTTGTTGAAGATCAAAGTGTAGACACAATGGTGGCATGTCAATTAATACTAAATACCTATTTGAATGTGTTATTTATGGAAAATAAGAATTCCGTTTATTTTTAATATAGTCTATTGTTCAGATCACTTTTATACGGTATAATGTAGAATATATACATTTATTTTTCATCTGCTCTTTGTGATCAGAAAAAAGGCGCAGTTCACCTTATGTAATTTATATTATCTAAATATATTAAAGCACAGAGCTCATGTGCGCAATGCGACTGTGTAATAAGGAGAATTACTTTATCTCTTTAAAAATCATCATTGGCCATAAGAATTAATTAGAAAAGCAAAGTTGATCCTGCGTATAAAGAAATGAAAAGTATGATGCTAAACATTTCAATAAATTTTAAGATAATGATTACAATAAAAGCATGTTACAAACTTGGAAAGTTTTAGAATACTACATCTAATACGTTCTCACTGTTTCATTTTACTCTCGTTAATGTTTCTTGAGTGTTGCTTTGACAAATATTTTTATTTATTAGAACATCAATTGTAAGACAATTATATAAAATTTTCAGTTATCTATTGGAAATATGGTCACTAAATAGAGGTTATCTGAACTCTGGACTGGAATGCACTCGCAGTTATCAAGTCAATGGTTACATAATTAGAAGGATTAGGCTAATTCTTAATAGAACTTGTCAATAGTGAAATAATACTAAGTGAAAAATAAATATGAATAAATAAATAGTACTAATAAATAGTACTTTATCGATTGCAGGCATAAGCTTTCAAATGGGAGTTAAAAAGTTGAAATTCGAAGCAGAATAACTCAATCAGGAATATATTCGATGTACTTAACTAATGCAATTTGAAGAAGAAAAAATTCGAATGAGGTGCATTTCGATATGGTGGATTTGAAAGAGGTTCAACCTATTTAGTATAAATTCAAGTATAAATAGTTGAATGGCTATCAATGTTTTAAATTTCTAAGCATCTTCATCAATTTTTTACTAGGAAATTGTATTTAATTATTCATTTGGAAGTTGTTATATAAGACCAGCATATCATTTTTATTGTTATAAGGATTATTATGTTTTCATATTTCATATTTACAGATTGGAAACGGGTTGGTTTTATTCTCTGTTAGTCTTACGCTTTACTTATTCTTCTATGCTTACCTATAATCGATAGAAGCATGCTCAGTCACGTCATAATACTTTCTATATTCACCCAGAACTAGCCTACAAGCAGTTTGTGAGTGTTTTAACTTGGGACTTATCTTCAAAGCTGTACCTAAGTGCCTTCAAAGTTGTAATAATTTATTTACCAGGTGATGATCGTTTGCACAGTGACTTCATGGAACCAGACCATTTCTCTTGGTTCCAGGATGGAACGACTAAACATTGGCAGCGACCGTCGTACCGTTACAAAGTTTTCTAATTTATTCTACTGAATATAAGATATGTCAGCCGGTATTTTCTCAGCCATGTTACAAAATTTTTTGGATCTATCATAAGTCTAAAATTTTATATTAAACATTGCACTCATGCAGAAACGTTAATCCAAGATATCTCTTTCAAAACTGAAATAATGTCGACTGTTAAGATTCTATTTAAAAGAAACTTATATATATATATATATATATATATATATATATATATATATATATACCAATTATTATCTATGAATAGCATGGCTGTAATCCATCTTACTACGGATGCTGATATAAATTCCAGGTGTTGTAAATGTCCAATGAATGAAATAAAAACAGTTTTATTTACATTCTTATTGGACCAAACAATTTATAATTAACAATACTTTCTTACATTACAACTATCTTTGGAAATTGAATAGTTAATTAATTATTAATAATAATTATTATTATATATAATAATATATATTTAATATATATTAATCATATATATTAGGAAAACTAAATTGAGAAATGTCTCGTGATATCGTGACTAAAAGAATTGAAATATTGATTTAAATAGGTAAGTTATCATTAATATTAATTTATTTTACGAATATCTATATGTGAAAGATAATAGATTACAAGTAGCATAAAGAAATGTAGTAGAATTTATACTGGTTTCTTTATTTATCCAATCTACGTATGCATGAACAGAAGTGTATACATCAGGTTGATCGGTAATTCCATTTGATCCAGTGCTAATTATTCCTACCAATATGTGGTTACTTTCTGCGGGTCCTCCTGAATCACCAAGACCAGGATGATAAATTTTTGAATTAGTGCAGAATGAATTGGTAGATAACGTATTGTTTGGATATTTATTCATACAAGCCTTTTGCGTAATTATTTTGACTCTACCATACAATAAACTTGATGGAATCGATGATTTCCCCGTACCTGGCTTTGACTAAAACAAGAAAATATTAATTTAGTTCATTAATTTTATTTAACTTAAAAGTGAAAATCTACTTGGTTAATTTAACTAAATTTTTCCATTTATCGACTACATTTTCTACTGCCATGCTAATCGGAAGATCTATTACAGTTCTTGGTTTTACTAAGCTCTTTACTTTATTATTATATTAATACACTATGTTTCATTACATATACAAAGAACCCTCAATGAATTAATTACATTTTAAATACGTGTTTTTGTATCACGGTATGCCTTTCGTATCATGGACATTTTGCTATCGCAAACATTGCTTAATCTGATCATTTTGGGCTTCTTTTAAGATTGGATACTTGATATTTCCAATTTATTCTGGATATAATTGTATCAAATTCTATTGAAACTATTCATTTAACGTGAATTTTAATTTATGGTGTCTAACAAATGCAGAGATAATATGAAAATCTATTTCGATTGGCTGATTAGAACGTTCTAAAACTTGTCTCCATCTACCCCTGAGAAGGTGAAAATAATAGTTAATTTTGATACTACGTAGGTGGGATGAAAAGTTTCCAAGCTGAACTAGAGATGGTGATAGCAGGACTAATTTCTGGTTAATATTTTATAGTAGTACATCTCATTAACTAATGTAGATTTTTTCAGAACAATAGCTCGGTTAGTATACAGTTAAAAACCTACTGAAAATGACATTTGCTCGATTGTTACGTGAAAGTAAAAAAAGCAGAAAATTATTCGGTCAACCCCATACTTCTATTTAAAAGGAATTCAAATTATATTCAAATATAACGACTTCAAATTAAAGAAGGGCTCGATTATACATTAAAAGACTTCCACTCCATCATAGACACCATTTAAATAGTGAGCTTTTGAATTTAAGAAAAGTCACACGAGCAGTGCTGGTCACAACTTCTAAAATGATTGAAAAAATCCAGAAAATAGTGATAGAAGACTGCAGATTAAAGTTTATTCATAGCTGAAATAGTTTTTTTTTTCATCTGGCCGGAAACTTTCTACCCGGCCCTCGTAGTGTGCAATTTGCATAAATAATATGGAATTCAAACAAAATTTTGTAATAACGATTCCATGTAACTTCCACATAATTAAATTATATTTACGTTTTGATAATATACTTATGATTTGTTAAGTAATTTATAAAGAAAATGGACTTACGGTTTGCAACCCCAGTCCTAAAATTCTAACTGCTGACCCCGATTTTGGAGGACACTTTGTATTTGGAAGTCGAATCGGCCACTGTTTATTTCTTTGTAAGATTAATGCAAATTTTAACTGAAATAAATTTTTGACGATCAGATAAATATAATTATAGAAATCAATAATATATATAAATTATCAATCGAAAAATGTTCTAAATTTTAGAGTATAAAAGTTAATGTCAGAAAAAATATTTCCCCTTATCGTTCTCTCAAATTTAAGAGCCATGTAAATTTTTTTTGACAATTTTCTACTTCCGTATTAAATTTGCACAAAAACATTAATGAAAAAGAATATATATAATAATAACCTTAATTAAACAAATGTCGTTTTGATTTAAATAAGTTCCATTTTGATATTCAGGATGTCCAATCACAGATTCTATTTCATGTATTGTATTAAAATTATATGTTTCATTGGTCCATCCAAATTTATTGGTTCCTGTACGAATTCGAGTTTCATTGATCATTTTTAATCTGAAAAAACAAAATAATTAACCAATGTTTCTATATTTTTGAATCTACTAAGTATACGTATCCCATACCTATGTATGAGGCAATGATATGCACTTGTTAACCAATAATCCGACAGAATGGAAGCACCACATATGGGCGTCCACTGATTTAAAATAATACTACCTTCAACAATGCTGGCCTTTAAATATAATTTTAGTATAGGTTATCAAATATCTTTGAACAAAAATTGTAATAGACTAAATATTTTTTTATTTATTCTTTTTGATTAGCAAAACAAAGAAAACACATCAAAACATACTCATTATTTTATTTTTCGCATTCGTTTGTTCAAATTTTGTTATAATTTTACTTACATAATAAGGTGCTTCTGTTATTTTGATTGGAGTTCCTCTAATAATCCTTTGATATCTGTAAACTAATTATATGAAGATATTAACTTAAAAAATATTTATCAAAATCAGACTTTAACGTATAATGAGAAATATTATATCCTATGCCACGTACACCGTCAGCTGGTTGATCGTTGAGATTTATTAATAAAAAATTTGTATTTATATATATTTTTATTTATATTTGTATTTATATATTTGTAATAATGATAGCAAAACTTTTAGATACGTAAAATGTTTCTTTATGGTAGTAATTAATTAAAATCTAAATTTTAAAATAAGTTTCCACTTTCTTTAGAACTATGTATAAAAATCTATTTCCAGCACTTGCTGACTTAGAATGTCAAAAGTACAATGTAGAATCTTAACATTTAAAATGGTAAATTCAAAATAGAGAATAGAACGTTTAAAAAAAAGAGTAATAGGGTTCGATAGGTTAGTACTCGGAGATTTTTTATGACATTTGAAGCTAGAACATTGTAATTTTGAAATACTAGATGGCTGACATTCATTGAAACATTAAAATAAATAATTTTAGAGACTAGCTGTTAATTTTTTTAATTAAAAACTTAATGATTGACGAAGTTTTGAATATTTAATTTTTCAATTTATAATCTACAACATTAATGGTTCTAAAACTAAATTATTTCGAATTCTTGGCTTAATTTTTCTAGCAATTTAATATTATACGCCGGTCTTGTCAAACAGCCCGCATGCATCAGAAGTATTTAATTATTATCCACAATGAGAAAGGTTCATTACTTGAATGATAATTGAATAATAAAGCGAAATTGTGATCAGAAATGAGCGGTACAAAAAACTAATGTGACGCTTATCTTTTCAACAAAATAGAGGTTTTGAGGTCAATGAGTAAAATCTATTACCTATGTGTCATCCTTGTGGCACATTTTTCGTTCAGAGAACGCCTTTTAAACGTAGGACTCCGAGAAATAAGTAGTGTCTAAGATGTAGCATGTAACTGCAAGATATGATAAATGAGTGCCATGGACGAACGAAAACACGGATTTGTTGACTTTAAATTTACACAGATACTGATTGGATAGAGTTTTTTTTTGCTCAAAATCAGAACTTTAGGATGATTTTTTGTCTGTTGTACCGTAAAACAGTCTGCAAATTAATGATTTCCCAAGTGAAATTTCCTCCGTCGTTTGACTCAGGTGCAAGATCTCTTACGAGGTACATAATCAACGTTAACACCAGGGATGAAATATACTATTAGAAAATAGAATAGTAAAATGCACGCTGAACAGTATAATACAACAATATCATACTTGAGATGCATGCAATTGTTAATTTAGAATATGGAAAGCTGCAGCGTCATAGGGATTACCCAATGCATATCAGAAAACATACAATGAAATATTCTCCATAATGAATGATCAAATTTCTATTTAATACGTTTATTGTTTACTTCTCTATCTTTCTCGATCCAAATATATTTATACTTTTTCAATAAAAAAAAACATTATGATTACTGTTCATCAATTATATAGCACCAGTTTTGAATTATATATATATATATATATATATATATATATATATATATATATATATATTATAATAATAATAATAAATTTATTAATTCCAAGTTTTCTAATCCAAAATTTTATTTAAAAAGAATCTAAATTTTATTAATTTCGGCCAAACCTTGTACTTACCATTTATGGAAAGAGTATTAATTATTAAAGATAAAAATATAAAAACATTCATATTGCAAAATAATTATGAACACATAGAATTTATCTGAACATAATATATTAACTTAAATGTAAGTAAGTATACCAGTATTAAGTATAAGTATACCAATAAGGTTACAAATTAAACTATTTAGTTCTCTTAAGCTTTCAAATATATTTTTTAAAGTTGTCTTCTAATATTAACTACTCAAATATAAATTTAAAAACGAGCTATTTAATGAAATGAGTGCTTTAAATTTTTAGAAATATAATTAAGTAGATCTAAGAAACTATTTGTAAATCTTATTCTTTATCAGTATTGTGTTGATTTAAAACTGAATTTACATGAAATTAATCATGTTATCAAAGATATATTTAGAATGATTAATTCTTCTCAATGTTTCATTATGAAAGTTACTGAAATGTATAATAAAAGGATGCAATGTATAGTTGTAAACTCAATCCTAGATATAATGAACTTTATTTATAAATATAAACATAAATATAATATGTATGTATATATATATATATATATATATATATATATATATATATATATATACACAATTTGTAACAGATATGTACTTGAAAAAATAAGGATTTATCATGATACTTAGGTGACAGCAGAATAATTTCTTTCGTAATTATGCGAAGGTTCATCTTAACACGTGTGTCAATATGGTGAGCAAGAACTTCACGCATAAATAAATGTTTAAAGTCACGCGTGTTATTTTATCTCAACTCAGGCCATTGCTATAACTTTTCGCGATTTATATATTTATTATATATAAATTAAATAAATTTATTCTGTATTTGATTGTAATGGGAAAAAAGTATTTTTGAAAATTAGATAAAAAACAGATATTTTATTTGATCTAAATATTTTATTTTAAATGTATTACATCAATTGTACACTGAGTTTTCCAATTAGCCTTATCAAAAAATACAAAGTCTACTTGGGATTACTGTTTAACAAATGATTGTAGAGACAGATCAATCAAGAAGATTAACGATTAGTTTTGATTGCTTTTGGCTAAAATATACCTTAGAAACTTTTTTAACGTAATATATATTAGATTTCAAATGTTTAAACCAATTAGAGATTACATATACCTCACAATTTATAAGTATATAAAAGAGCAATATATCTAAAAGCTAAGTATATAAAAGAGCAATTATGATTTTTTTAAAAATACAATAGGTTTGTTTATTCAAAAATAATCAATACATCTTGGCTTGTCGACGTGTCACTATTAATTTAGCAAAGAATTTATATGCGACATGCATTTATATGCAGGCAAATATTGTGAATTTTCTCAAGTACT
This sequence comes from Sycobia sp. Sy_11, assembly GCA_018907035.1. Lineage (NCBI taxonomy): Eukaryota > Metazoa > Arthropoda > Insecta > Hymenoptera > Epichrysomallidae > Sycobia > Sycobia sp. Sy_11. The sequence continues at coordinate 214,993 of JACCIC010000148.1, read as the reverse complement.
TAATAAAAATCCTGAAAGAAATATTTGTCAAAATTTTAATTATTTAGATTTAGTACATAATCGATCAAATTGTTAATTCTATATTTCTTTGGATCAGAGAGGTATTGAAAAGAATGGCTGAGCACATATTCTATTTAAGTTTACTAGGAAAGGTGATGTGAATTACAGCTAAATTCAGGATCCAAACATGTGATCTACTCCTTACAAGTCAAATTGTAGTGATCGATATCATTAAAAGAATAATTTACAATAATTATTACTAACATTGAAATACTTTATTATATTTAATGAATCCTCATCCAACTTGAAAAGATACTAAATTCCTTGAATCCGATGACAAAGCATGTAATTCGAAGTCTATTTCGGAAGCTAAGCAGTTACAATGGGAATAGGCAGACTGAATTAAGACTTAAGATAAGCCGCCATACTGTCTGCTTTCTTCATGGAGTGGATAGTTGTAACATAATAAAATACACGGATTGAGAAAAAAGTAAAGTACGAGGTCAGACAATTAAGTAATGCGACAAAATTCAGAAATCGAGTATATTTAAACATTAAGGTAGATTGCTGCGATCCTCTTCAAAGTAGTCCCCTTCCGCATCTATGCATTTATTAGAGCGAGTTTTCCAGTTTTTGCAACAATTCTGGAACACTTCTTGTGGGACCTCTCCAAGTACCCTTGTCACAGATTCTTGGATGTCTTCACCGGAGTCAAAATGTCGACCTTTGATGAATTTTTTCAAATGGGGGAATAGAAAAAAATTTTTATCGCGCACCTTCTCTTTAAATTTCTCTGTTCCATTTTCGTGACATTCACTACTCGCGCATCGTTACAAAACACTAAACAACTAAGAAATAATCATACAAGTGTCGGTGAAGGTCTCATCGAGAGAGTAGAGATCTAATATTACGGTGGCGGAGTTACAGGTTCGCAGTGTTACCACAGGCCGAGAAATAAAATCAGTTGCATTACTTAACTAACCTCGTATATATGCTCGAAACGCGAAGGTCTCAGATTTGGTCAACCAGCGTAAAATTGTAATATAATACTCTAATGCGTTGAAATTCACAAACTCAGAAATAGTCAAAAAAGTAACCATAAAATAATTTCAACAAGAATCAAGAAACAGTCACGCTATTTGTAAACATTGGGCGAGCTAATTAAGCAGTGTATAACATACGATAGAAGAAAGGGAAAAAAGGCAGAAGATTATCTATATCAGCAAAAACAAGGCTTATCAGGCCGAAGATTAAAATCTCAGGATGAGAGTTTTCATTGTTGCTAACCTTCGCTGCAGCAACCGTATTAAGCTAGAACATAGTAGATTTCACACGGTGGAGGTGAGAGCCACCCAAAAACTGACGGATTCGGAAAAGTGTTTGAGTTCGATCTGTTTACTCACTTTATTGTAACCGATAAGTCGTGCCGCTATGAACCTTCCCTGCCATTTGACTGAGAATTCGACAAGTCAAAAGATTAAGTACGGCAACTATCTTTTATTGTATAATTATGGCAAAATAATAAGTGACGCACTAGAATAGCTCTATAGAAGATATAAGTATTCGATTATTGTAGTTAATCGTCGCGAATTAGAACAAAGCAGATGATCGGTACCAGCAATTATTATCGGCACGCACCATCGCTGGGGCGGAATAGTCATCGAGAGTAGCCATTTTAAGGTATCGCATATAAACGGTAAAGGACTGCCATATTCTACGCTTAATAGCAACATCTGAAATGTACGTCACGCAGGGGATTTTGCGAGAGTCTCTATATCCACTCGCTGAAAATGCTTATTGAGCTCAAGGATTTATTCATAGAGTCGAACGGAAAACTGGATGAAAGAATACGGTTTTAGTCTTATAAAGGCTTTAAGAACTTTTCTTAACATCGGATAGGATAAGTAAGTTTCCATTAACTATAGTATTAAATAGTAAAGAAATACTTTTTTTGTGTATCACAGAATTTATAGGATCCTGAGAAATGCAGGACAGCCGAGTTTCACGAGAGCTGGAGTGAAGACCTACGCGGGTAGTTTTTCAGCGCATTGGCTCATCATATTTTTTGTTGATAGAATAGGATATTCGACATAATATTCTGAACTAGGCAAAGCTTGAAACGAGAGCGTGTGTTACGCAAAACGCAAGCTAAGAAACGCGGAAGACCTAACTGTAACTAGATTGTTAGCTCTCTTATGTATATGATGTAGACTAGCAAACATCTCTTACTCAACTTAAGTATTATTGGACCGTTTACTTTTTTATCTGTAACTTTAAAATCTTTTTTCTTAAATAAAGCTAAACAAGGGTATTAGAGTATTCAAAAGAATGCTAATTAAAGGGACTCGCAAGAAAGAGAGGCTTAAACCCGAACCCGAAAAAATTTGGCACTTTGATAAGTGACAAATATATCTCATTGTCATTTTAGAGCCTTGCAATGGTGTACTTTGCGGATGCGACCAGGCCTGACAAGGAAAAACATCATGAACTATTTTCGTTTTGGTATAATTTCGTATTGAATGGCAATGTCTTTTTTGCATACAGCTCTTACAATAATATTCGTATTATACTAAATAATATTAAAATAATTAAAAAGACACTTTGCCAATGATATCTATACAATTGCATTCTACTTCTCCTTACAAAGAATGATGTTTTAGACCAAATTTACTACAATTGCGTTATGCTTTCTAAATAAAACGTCATTGAATTGTCTACTAGTCACACTGAATAACTAAGAAGAAACTTTATAGGAACTATTAATTTTTACTATTTTAGCTTAATAAAATATGTATTATTAATGAATATATGTGTACTCAATACATTTGTATTACGATTATTAAGTATAATTAAGCATAGAAAATTAGTTATGAAACCATTAATGAATAAAAGATTACCACATACAGTGTAGATAGAAGGCTCACTAACAAGGGGAATCTACAACGCTCAGATAATCAATCACTTCCACGTAGAGCTTATGCATTATAGATAGGAATAGAATATGAAGGAGGGGATTTTTAGGTTATGGGAATTTATATTTAAGTGTAAAAATAAATTACGCAATGAATATGATAAGTTTAAACTATTAGTTTTATTAACACTAAACTAAGGCATAAAAACCCCCACTCATAATAAACATTACTACAGTCACTCGACCCAGTTGCCGCCGAACAGCTCCTCCAAGATTCACGCTGATTAGAATTTCCGCAAGATCAAGTGCTAATAGCGGTGCACTAGTTTGCAAATAAAGGAATTATATTAATATTTTTTTTTAATTAGACAATCTCCACTTAAATGCTACAGTAGAAAAATAATAATCACAATTTTAACCGCATTAATGTTGAAATGGTAAAATTATCCATAAAATGCTTTATGAAAATATTTATTTTTAAAGTTTTTTTTCTGATATATGAGTGTTTTCAATTTTTCATATTTTTTATGAAAAGTCTTTAAGGTATATATATATACTATATATATATATATATACATATATATATATATATATATATATATATATTGAAAATTTATCCTGAAATATTTTTTATGCTAGAAAAGAGGATGGGAATGAGTGGTTGGTATATAAAGAAAAAAAACGCAATATTTCGCGAAGTACATATAGATGTTACTTGCTTAGGCGTAAAAACCCTCACGATTTGAGGGAAAAGCCCGAGCAAGTATTATATTTGAGCACTATTATTTATTGAAATCAAAATGAATACAAACGAATTAACTAAACATACTGTGAAACCTATAGTCAAAATATAAGAAATTATTAATACTAAATTATAACTATTTCTTATTGGTACCAATAAATGAGACGCATCTTACGGAATAGTAATACTTAATCTATATCTGACGCAAGAACTAATAAAATAATAAAATAAATGAGGGAACAGCCCTCTAAGATTTGTACATTTATTTATCAAAGAGCTTAATTACCCTCGCCTTTAAATAGTTTGATAGCGGAAAAGATAATCGAAGCCGATAGACAAATCCAACCTGCGGCAGAGTACCAAATTTCTTCGATACAGGAGCAGCCCTCACTGCGCAGAAGGAAGGAACAGCCTTGAACTGCCTTTTATAACCTCAGGCACAAAGATCGCGCGTTCGGATCTTGTTCACTTTTTATATATAAATTAACACTTGCGAAACAACAAGAACTTAACAAATAACAATTTTTACTATCGAACATACATAGTATAATAACGCAATTAATTACAAACGGGAAATACAAATACAAAGGAAAATTACGCGAGGAACAAAGAGCCGTGTCGAACCGACCGATTACTCTCGAAGACACAGTCAATCTGTCTGCGCGCAACGCTCAATCCCCGAATCCAGAAGCAACAGCGCCTGCGCAGTTTCCTCGAGTGCGGCGCTCCCGGCGTCAACGAGTGTCTGACTCATCCATATCGCATGATATAAACATCACCGGCACTGAGGAAACATAAAGACCGTATTACACACAAACATACCGCCCGCCTTCGTACGCAGGACGAACATCACTAACAAATTACAATTTTATCATTTGCTCGCAGTACAATTAATTTTAGTCACACTTTTCTTTAAACCGTCAGATATTGACAGCGGGCATAAACGTGCAATGTGTCTTTTTAACAAGCTAGTAGCAGTCTTTACAGTAGCAACACGGACTAGACCATCTGCGCCGAAGTGCACCTCCACAATTCGACCAAGAGGCCATTTTGAGGGCGGATAGCGCTCATCCATAACCAATACTAATTGACCGACGGCAAAGTTTTCGGTTTTGTCCTTCCACTTACCTCTCTCTTGAAGATGCTGTAAGTATTCATTGGACCATCGTTTCCAAAAGTTGTTTCGAATGCGCTGAATCAGCTGGAAACGACTGAGTCTATTCTCCGGTACCTTTCGAGGCTCCTCGTCTGGTATCAACCCGGAAGTTTCGCCAATAAGAAAATGTGCAGGCGTCAGAGCGTGCATGTCATCCATAGAAGATGTCATGGGACAAAGTGGACGTGAATTAAGGCACGCCTCAATTTCTGCCAAAAGGGTCGACAACTCTTCGAAAGTAAGAGTGTGATTACCAATCACTCTTTTCAAGTGGTGCTTCGTTGATTTTATCCCTGCCTCCCAAATACCCCCATAGTGTGGGGAGTTCGGAGGGATAAATTTCCAGTCAGTTCCGTCATTTGCAAGAACACAGGCCGTATCTTTGTAAAATACGGATGCCGCATTAAACATCTTTTTCAGCTCTTTATCAGCTCCATGAAAGTTTGTTGCATTGTCGCTAAACAAATTACGACAAAATCCACGTCGGCTCACGAAACGTCTATAGGCTGCTATGAACATTGTTGATGTACAATCACTTACAATTTCCAAGTGAATGGCCCGTGTTACTAAACAAATGAACAGAGCAATGTAGCCCTTAAAGGATTTGTATCCTCGACCCTTAGTGGTGCGCACTTGTATCGGCCCGGCGTAGTCTAGCCCAGTATTTGTAAACGGTCGTGCCGGTGTTAGACGTACGGATGGAAGATCACCCATCAATTGGTGGGCCATACGAGGTTTATTGCGTTGACAAATCACACAATTATAAATTATTGTTTTAATCAAACGTTTTCGGCCTAATATCCATGCATAACGAGATACTATACTGTTAGTGAGTGTAGGTCCACCATGAAGGCAAGCACGATGCGCCTGACGCACAATTAAAACGCTTAGTGCCGAGAGATGCGGTAAAATCGGAGGATTTTTCGGATCATACGACAAATTCGAGTGCGCGAGCCGCCCGCCTACGCGTAATAGGCCATCCTGATCTATGATCGGATTGAGTTTTCTAAGCGCACTGCGTTTTGGTAACAATTTACCCCCTTTTAATATAGTAAGTTCGGTATTGAAAGCTGTGAGCTGTACTAATTTCATGACGGTAATACGGGCTTTAATTAGTTCATCAGTTGTCAAAAACGGAGGAAACGGTTGCACATTAATTTTGCGTCTTCGCAAATTTAATAGGGGGCGTAAGCAGTACGCTACTACACGAAGCAGTCGTGTAAGAGAGGAGAAGCTCGTAATTATCTCCGGTTCAGCCGTCAAATTACGAGAATGTAATATTTTTGTTTTTTCTACCGTTTTTGGCCAACTGTCTGATGGCAATGAGAGCCAGCTTGGACCGTGCCACCATAATTTATGATCTTTCAATTCTGCTGGCTTGGAGCCCCGAGTAGCCACGTCCGCGGGATTTTCCCGCGAAGGTACGTGATTCCAAGTGGCAGAAGGCAGCTCAGTTTGGATATATGAGACTCGATTGGCAACGAAAGTCTTCCAAAATCGAGGGTGTTTACGAAGCCACATTAGAACTACCTGACTGTCGCACCAAGCATGAATCGGTAAACTTGCTAAAAAATCTAGTTTCCTTAGATGAAGAATAAGCTTTACTAAGAGAACAGCTCCGCAAAGCTCTAAGTTAGGTATGCTAATTGTTTTCACAGGTGCTACCTTGGTTTTCGCGGCTAATATACAAACGCGAGAACTGCCATTCCCTTCATCAATTCTCAGATATACAACAGCAGCATATGCTCGCGAAGATGCGTCGGAAAAGCAGTGTAATTGACAAGAGCTTTCAGAGGAGCCACCCAACCACCGATCAATGGATATATTTTCTAAACAGGCAAGCGATTTGCAATACTCAAGCCATTGTTCGCGCACAGTTATGGGTAAGGGAGAGTCCCAATCACATTTTAGTATCCATAAATCTTGCATTAAGATTTTTGAAGTGACTGTGATTGGGGAAAGCCAGCCCATAGGATCGAACAGACGCGCTATGTTCGATAGTATTGCACGTTTAGTTGAAGCTGAAAACATTGTTTCGAAATCGGCAGTACTGAATTTAAATGCATCATCTCTTTGATTCCAATGAACTCCTAGTGTTTTTACTGTAGTGTCTTTGTCAATGGGCTTTTCGTTTATATTTGAAGCTTGATTTTGCACCGGTAGTAATTTACAATGATTGGCGGCCCATTTATCAAGTTTTATACCTGCGGTTTGAAGTATATTTATCGTTTCATTTTTCTTTGCGATAGCAGCTGGGAGTTCATCTGCTCCAGAGAAAATGTCGTCAACGTACATATTGTGTTCCAAACATTGCGCGCCAAGTGGAAAACGCGATCTCTCCTTTTCAGCTAGCTGTAGTAATGTACGGATCGCGAGATACGGCGCGCAAGAAGTACCGTAAGTTACGGTTGTTAATCTGTAATCTACGGGGGTTTCGTTATGTCTAGGAGCCCATAAAATTCTTTGATAGTCCTGGTGGTCTTGTGAAACGCGTATTTGTCGAAACATTTTTACAATGTCTGCTGTAAAAACGTAACGATAAAACCGCCAATTTAGCAATATTAGACTAATATCACTTTGAAGAGCTGGACCGGACATAAGAAATTTATTAAAGCAATGCTTATCACTGGTTAAACGAGATGCATCGAAAACGACGCGCAACTTCAACCTGGACTTTACATAACGTACAACGGCATGATGTGGCAAGTACCATGCGTTGGAATTATTAATTTCGTTTTTAGGAATTCGAGTCATATGGCCAAGACGTTCATATTCGGACATAAATTCGCGATAAGCGTCAGCAAGCAAGGAGTCACGTGCGAGACGTCTGTGCAAGTGAGACAGTGAACCTAACGACATGCTTCGCGTCTCCACCGCCACCGCCGGTAAATCGGATTTTAAAGGAAGGCGTACTGTGAAACGACCTTCTGTATCACGCATATGTGTCTCACAAAAAAGACGCTCGCATGCATCATCTTCGGGTTTGAACTTCGAGTGAGTATTAGGTAATTCCTCGAGATCCCAAAACTGTTGCAATGATTTACTTAAATCATCTGAAGTACAATGCATCATTTTTACCGTGGCCTGCGTAGGAAAATCCGCCCGCCGTGACGCGCTCGTTTGAACAGATCCCGATAGAACCCACCCGAGTACGGTATTTTGTGCAATCAAACTCGAATTACAATAACTACGTACTCCTGATCTTAATAATTTCCCGTAAACATCAGCTCCCAAAATCATGTCTATTGAATCCTTTATATAGAATTGCGGATCTGCTAAACATATATTCGCGAATTCGGCTAAGTTTATTTCCATTAAATTACGAGCCGGTAAATGGGACGTTAAGCGAGGGAGCACGAGAGCTTGAACTTCTAAGTTGAAATTGGTGTCTATCATCGATTGCAACGACAGCGCTGTTATTGCTTTTACTGTGCCAACAGCATTCTCGCCGATTCCGGATAAACAAATATTAGTCGGTTGTTTTGATAGACCGAGTAGTTGCACGATAGATTCGCTAATGAAAGTTGCTTCAGACCCTTGATCAAGAAGCGCACGCACTCGCGTCTGCCTGCCACACGGACCACGAATAAACAATTGAGCTGTAGCTAGTACGACCCAACGTTTTCCTTTAAAAATATTAGCCGTAAGCGCCTTTACGTTTTGAAGCTCTATGTTGTCAGATTGTTCGGCCCCTTTATCGCAATTTTTTGTAGGATTTTGCGCTCGTTTAGAATTGAAGTGCAAAAGCGTATGGTGTCTTTCTTTACACGTACTACAACGTCTCGTAGACTTGCAGTCATTGAATTGGTGATCTCCAAAACAATTGAAACATAATTTTAAACGCCTTATTTCGGACCTACGATCAAATGGAGATTTAGCTTTAAGTTTATAACATCTCCATAACGAATGTAAACCCGAGCAGAGCGCGCATTTCGGGGCTGATTTAAAATCACTTTGCGAATAAAACACCTTTTTTGAAACTGAGCCTTGTTTTACATTATGCGTTTTTTTTTCAACAACAGTTTCGACTGCAATCATGTTTAAGGTTTGAGAGCGTTTCTCAAGAAATTCAACGAGCTCTGAGAATTTCGGAAAATGTTGCAGCGGTTCAGATTCAGTTGAACTGATTGTCGACCGATCCTCAGCATTCGTGATAATAATTCGGTCTTTCGCACTAAGCTCGGTTTCCCATAATTTTCTCGATTCCGGGTCTAACTTTGCGGCTAAAATATGTGTCAGCCATATATTCCAGTACTCGATCGGCATTTTTAGATTGGATAGCGCGCGAACAATTCGTTGAGCTTCGTCGGCAAATGATCGCAAATGCGTAGCGGATTCTTTTTTTAACACGGGCATGTTTATGATTGCATTTAAGTAATTACTGACTATAAGTCTCGGATTATAAAAACGCTGTTTCAGCGCTTGCCATGTTGTAAGATAATTCGCGTCTGTCGTCGTGACTTCTTTAATTAAATCCGCAGCCGTTCCTGATAAGCAAAGTTTAAGATAGCTTAACTTAGTAGCATCTGTTGCATTTTTAGAATGTACTAAAGAAATAAACAAGTCAGAAAAACTCTCCCAATCCTCATATCTACCTGAAAATTTCGGAAGATTGAGTTTGGGAAGCCTTGCGCTGTCCAATCTAGTATTTAATGCCTCATTATTATTCAAAGCTGTAGCAATCGGAAGAGTAAAATTACTTTCGAAATGAGCTACTCGAGTTAGCAGTTCATCTAATAGATCTTCATATACAGTTTGAAGCCTCGGAAAAACGTTACCGGTAATATAGGGATCAGACTCAGCATCATCTCTAATTACGATCAAAGCGTGCGTATTTCGAGCCTCCGACCAAATTCGATTAAGAGCATCAATACGCGAATCAACTATATTTTTATTTAGGGAATCTGGATTTTTATCCCTCAACCGTTTAGTCATACGTTCTATCTCATCTATACGAGCCTGTTGTAATGCTGTCAGTCTTTTAAGAGGCGTAGGAGCCATTTTACTTATAAATAACAGGAACTCTTTAAATAGTCAAAATTATGCACCAAGTTTTTTTTTTTTTTTTTATATTTATATTACTATCATATAATACTAACTTTATATATATGTCATAAAACTAAATTAATCAAGCAAAAAATTAGGGTAAAAAAAATAAATTAATCAACTATGATAGCTGAAATAAAATCAATGCATGAACATATAGTCTGAAAATCAACTACTTAGATTTGCCTTTTTCTTCCTTTCAAATAAAGCTTCAAACTATGATGCGGGATTGTTTTTTTTTTTTTTTTTTTTTTTTTTTTTTTTTTTTTTTTTTTTTTTTTTTTTTTTTAAACATGTACATTCGAGTCTCACCGTCCAATGTACGATTTAACGATTTAGATAACACGTTTATATATATAAACAAACGCTCAATACATTTAAAATGCGACGCCGTGGACCCAAATAACAGCTTATGTAATATGATCCGGCTCTTTGTCCGTAAACTCGATACTTAGAATTTCGACTTATCTATAAATTTACAAAGGCAAACGCAATTTTATAAAGAATATTACAAATACATTAAGCAGCTAAATAATATTAATAATACTAATTAGTTAAAAAAAAATAGTTATTATGTATAGGTTTTCACACTATTCTAAAATTTTGTAAATTAATAATCATTCCATTAGAAAGAAACTTATCTAAATCAATAAACATCAACCACTCTTCCTCACCCGGGGCACCATGATAATTTATCCTGAAATATTTTTTATGCTAGAAAAGAGGATGGGAATGAGTGGTTGGTATATAAAGAAAAAAACGCAATATTTCGCGAAGTACATATAGATGTTACTTGCTTAGGCGTAAAAACCCTCACGATTTGAGGGAAAAGCCCGAGCAAGTATTATATTTGAGCACTATTATTTATTGAAATCAAAATGAATACAAACGAATTAACTAAACATACTGTGAAACCTATAGTCAAAATATAAGAAATTATTAATACTAAATTATAACTATTTCTTATTGGTACCAATAAATGAGACGCATCTTACGGAATAGTAATACTTAATCTATATCTGACGCAAGAACTAATAAAATAATAAATAAATGAGGGAACAGCCCTCTAAGATTTGTACATTTATTTATCAAAGAGCTTAATTACCCTCGCCTTTAAATAGTTTGATAGCGGAAAAGATAATCGAAGCCGATAGACAAATCCAACCTGCGGCAGAGTACCAAATTTCTTCGATACAGGAGCAGCCCTCACTGCGCAGAAGGAAGGAACAGCCTTGAACTGCCTTTTATAACCTCAGGCACAAAGATCGCGCGTTCGGATCTTGTTCACTTTTTATATATAAATTAACACTTGCGAAACAACAAGAACTTAACAAATAACAATTTTTACTATCGAACATACATAGTATAATAACGCAATTAATTACAAACGGGAAATACAAATACAAAGGAAAATTACGCGAGGAACAAAGAGCCGTGTCGAACCGACCGATTACTCTCGAAGACACAGTCAATCTGTCTGCGCGCAACGCTCAATCCCCGAATCCAGAAGCAACAGCGCCTGCGCAGTTTCCTCGAGTGCGGCGCTCCCGGCGTCAACGAGTGTCTGACTCATCCATATCGCATGATATAAACATCACCGGCACTGAGGAAACATAAAGACCGTATTACACACAAACATATATATATAGTATATATTCATTGTTACATTGTTTTATAAAATTATTTATTTAAACATAGAGTATTTAACTACAAATGAATTTAAGCCATCTATTTAAAAACTAAAAATTGTACTTATATTGACTTTTTTGAATTGAATTAATAAATATTTTTATTGGTCTTGGTCTTTATTTAATAATATACTATGCTAATATAATGACACTCAGACTGTCCTTCTGTATGATCACCCTCGAAGAATCAGAAATAAAAATTACTACTAAAAATCAAATAAAATTAGCTGAAAAATTAAAAATAATAAAAATAATAAAAAAACAAAAATAAACTATATTATATGTTAGCACGGGACAACCTGACAGCCTCCACCACCTTTTATTACGTAACGAATTATTATTAATTCGTTCTTATTAATTTATTAAGTAACGAATAAGTGTTTTTTCAATAAGAATGGTATAATATCGATAATATATGTAACGAAAGTTAAATAGAAATAGAAAGTAAAATGTACATTTTGTAATTATCTTTTAATAATAGTATACATTATATTGTTAGAAATTTAAAAAACACAAATAAGCTTATATAATGATTATACTTATGTTTCTGCTCATATTCATTGTAGATTCGAATATTGTCAAATATGCCATCATTTTCCTAACTTTCAAGACATCAATATCTTTTACACTTAGACATAGGATAAGATAACATATTAATAGTTATATTTAGTTGTCTCAATTATAGTATTATTTATTTAATTTTTCAAATCCTTTAAGAAAATCTCCTAAAATGTACCTACACAAATTGAATTAAAATTAAATCAATGATAAATGTGGCTAAATTTGAGCTTTAGCGTGAGATGAAAGCTCATTTGAAAGTCAAAGTAATGTTTAAAATAAAAATTCGTATTTCTACTATCCGTTTCAAAATGTGTAGCCAAGTTGACGTTCCCATATGCCTTCGATCAGTTTGGAAAATAATTATTCTATTCCTTTTCGAGTTTTGTTGCATAAGGACTTTCTATTTTAATAATTAGTGTAAAAATGCCTGCTTTTTTAATGAATAAATAGTGCTATTAAAAATGTTATGTTTTCCCTTAAATGTCTTCAAAATAACCATACAAGTCACATTTAAGGTCATAGTTATTTGACTCCCCTGAGCCGTGAAAACTTTCCTGAACCCTGAAAATTATTCATCAATATAGAAAAGTTCCACAAAGAGAAACGAAATTGGAACTGCCAATGCGATTATAAAATTATGTAAGTGGTTTACTTAAGTCTTACAGACGTTACAATTATGTCTTAATATAAATTTAAACGTAAGTAAATTTCGCAAGTATGTTGTGTCAAATAAATTAATTTTCAAAGTATGATACATATATTCTTATATTATCAGTAGCACGATTAATAATCTCAAGTATTGTTTAATAATAAAATCGAAATAAAATAGCTTGTGAAAATCAATGAACTCTTCTGATTATAGAAACAGAATTGATTATGTTTAATTTTCTAATGAATATAAATAAAGGGCGCAAAAAGTATACAATTCTTATATGGTCAACTAAAACTTTATTGTTTATGATATTTATAATTTTTAATATGATTCATATAAATTTTAAATTCTATTCGTGAAATAATTAGGTCTTACATCTCATAAATTATATAATTTATAATATATATTTCGTAATTGAAATTTTGTAAAAATATGAAATGAATTAGACATATTATTATCTCCATAATTATAAGCAAATTTTTACTTTAAAATTAATTATTAACTGTAACAATGTTTATCAATAATATAAACACATGGTGAGAATACATACTTTGAATAAAGGTATTTTTCAGTATTATGATGGGGACAATCAATCTGGGAGCTTGTTCACCTTTGGTGGAAGCTTTTGGCATTTCTAAAGCGGCAGGCAGCAAAATTTTCTCTATTATTCGGAGAGAGCCTTCGATTAACAGTTTAATGGATGAAGGGGATAAACCAACTGACATCCAGGGTTCGATAGAGTTTAAAAATGTATCTTTTGAGTACCCATCTAGAACTGATGTGCCGGTTAGTTCTTTTCACACGTTCTCAATTTTCATATATTAACAAATTTCTAATCAGACAAAAAAGATTTTATCATAAATTATTATACTGTCGAAATTCATTGATCTTTAATCTCATTTTTTCCAGATAATTTCAATGAAATGAATTCAATTTTTAAATTATTCGAAAATTATTATCTATTCAAATGTTATATAATATAAAATAAATATGCAAAGAATTTTTATTGACTCTAATTTCAGATTTTCTATATTCTATTAATACAATTATTTAAAATCTTTATAAGCTTGGAGACATCTACATATAATATTTAAACTTTGTTTTAGGTTATAAAATAATGAAAATTATATATTTTTCTACAGATTTTGAAAAACTTAAGCTTCACTGTAAATAAAGGAGATACTGTGGCTTTAGTTGGAAGTTCAGGTTGCGGAAAATCTACTTGCATCCAACTGCTTCAGAGATTTTATGATCCGAAAGAAGGACAGGTGTATGATTTAAAAATTTAATTTTGAACTACCAGTAATAGTTCGGGCACACAGGAAGTGTTATTGTAGAATATATACATCTTTGAGATAATTTGGACTTACTTCCATTAATTTTAAGCTAGTGCTCAATTAATTTTTTAAGGTCCACTTCGATTAATTTTAAGCTAATGCTCAATTAATTTTTTAAGGTCCCTAGAGTCAAAAATAGAGATAAATAGTATTGAAATATAATTTATTATGTAAATAATGAAAACTAAATTGTAAAATTTATATTATTATTCTGAATAATCATAATATAAATTGGCTGTTTTTCAATACTATATTGTACAATATTGTAATACAATATTGTAATCTCGAAAAATCGATTCAGAACATTGGTTCATTTAAAATTTTACAAAATTACCTTTAGAATCTATAGAATAATTGCATACAAAACATTCTTCTTGTGTACCTGGATTGTGTGAATTATATCTTCATTCAGCTATCTTGATAAATTATTAAATTATCAATTTTTTATATGTGAAATATAAATGTTAAAGGAAGTTCAGATTAAGTTATATATTGTTTAATTAGAACAAAATTTTAATATATATATATATATATATATATATAGTTAATTGCAAGATAGTTCAAAATTTAATTATTTCGTATTTTGTTAAAATTAAATAATCAGTAATTCATAAAAATTAATGCATCGAAATCTTTAGATACTAATTGATGGATACGATTTGAAAAAATTAAATATCAAGTGGTTAAGAAGCTTAATCGGAATCGTAGGTCAAGAACCAGTTCTTTTCGACACCACGATTGCAGAAAATATTCGGCTAGGGGATACCGATGCTTCGATTGAGAAAATTATTCTTGCGGCAAAAGAAGCCAATGCACACGACTTCATTATGAAATTGCCAAATGTAAGGATTCGTCGAATTTGCGGGATTGAGTGAATGAAATCAAATCACTTACCGCTGTAGCAATTAAAATTTA
This sequence comes from Sycobia sp. Sy_11, assembly GCA_018907035.1. Taxonomy (NCBI): domain Eukaryota; kingdom Metazoa; phylum Arthropoda; class Insecta; order Hymenoptera; family Epichrysomallidae; genus Sycobia; species Sycobia sp. Sy_11. Next base: position 199,985 of record JACCIC010000148.1, on the reverse strand, counting down.
TGTCTGCTCTCCTAGAAATACGACACTCTTGTTGGTGAAAAGGGAGCTCAATTATCAGGGGGACAGAAGCAAAGGATTGCTATCGCTCGAGCATTGATTAAAAATCCAAATATTCTGCTTTTGGATGAAGCAACGTCAGCCCTTGATACTCGCAGCGAATCTAAAGTTCAAGCAGCTCTTGATAAGGTTAACTATATATATATATATATATATATATATATATATATATATATATATATACATATATATATATCATATTTTTCACCATTACATAATATTTACGATGTATTAATTTTTAACTATGCTTCGAAAAATTGGTTTAAACGCAATTCATATTATTCAAAAAAAATTGTAAAACGTAGAAAACATAACTCACAATGCAATTATCGTAGACGATCTGCTTTTCTTTGGTGTACTAATATTATGGATAAACAAAGGTGTGCCAATATTTACTCCGGCAATTGATTGTTTTATTTATTGTAGAAGCATGCTTGCACAAATAGATTTGATTATTTCTAATCTTATGTTTGTCATTATTAAGAAGTCTAAAATTCATAATTTGCTTTGAGACATTTTTTTTTATATTTAGGCACACAAAGGACGAACTACAATAATTATTGCGCACAGACTTACAACTGTAAAAGGTGCCGATAAAATAATCGTAATTTCGAATGGTAGTGTAGTCGAAGAAGGAAAACACGACGAATTGATATCGCTAAAAGGACACTATTATTCACTTGTTACAGCGCAGGTAAAAAAAACGATAATAAATTTATAATGTACAATAATATGTCTGGTATAAAATGTACGTTTTTATAATTTATATTTAGGTCTCAGACTTTACACAAAATAGCGAGGTAACTAATCAATCGGTTCAATCTGACGAAGATGAGGAAATCGAATCGATTTCTCCAAATTCTCTGGTAATATTATTTAATGTATTTTTATAACTATATTTAATTTAAAATTTTTTTAAAAAATATCTTTGAATATTATTCATTATATTATTCATTATACTTTACTCGTTTTCAGACTATTCCTAACTCCGAACCAGTATTAGAGCATTCAAACGTATCAACCATGCGGATTTTGAAGTTAAATAGAAAAGAATGGCCATATAACAGTATTGCGGTTATATCATCTATTATTACTGGATTTTCAATGCCTTTATTTTCTATTTTATTTGGTGATATTATCGGTGTAGGTACTATTCTATACAAAACAATATATAAATGATAAAAATGTAATAAAAATAAATCTTATCAGGAGAGGTCATCAGATATGCGTAGCATATTTAGTCCGGTATAATTGGAATTACGTCTAAAATTAGTACTTTTGAGTTCTAATTAAATTGAATATATATTATGAAGTTAAAGAAATGTTCTTTCAGTGATAATTTCTACTTCTGATGCCGAAAAGTTCTAATGCATTTGTCTTCGAGAGAATTTATATTAATTAATCGACATTTACACACGTAGGATACCGCCTATAAAATCGATTGAATTTCAATTAACAATAATTACAAAGTCGAGAAGAAAGTAAACTGTCATGGGCACTATAGGTTCATTAGAATTTTTTTACTTTTCAGTGTTACTTTTTCATCAAATCTAGTGTCAAAACAGAATGTTTCATTCAAAAAAATATTTCTCTGACTACACAATATATTCATGTTAATTATATGAAGGTGCAAATTAAAATTAAAAAATAAATTTTTTATATATATGTGTCGACAGGAGCTAAAACATTACAGGATTAATTTTGGAAGTAATCAGTTACCTTACTCAATAATATCCAAACAGTAAGCGGTATCTGATTGTCTTTCCTTGTTATTTTCATCGATCCTTGGATTACTCAGAAAGAAGAAATAAATACTTTTCCTCATTTTTTGAAAAATAATTTATCTAAGAATATTCTGATAAAATAATTAATTTCTTCTTCATATTACAGGTATTGTCAAATCCAGACCCTGACAGAGTTCGTGAGGAAACAAACATCTACTGTTTATATTTTATAGCAGCTGGTTTTATAATAGGTTTCAGTAATTTTATTCAGGTATATAGAAAAATAAAATCTATACGTTTCGTAGCTTACAACTAGTTTTTGTTTTTGTAACGTAGAACTACTTGTTTCGAATTGCCGGCGAAAAACTTACAATGCGGCTCCGAGGTCTCCTGTTCGAGGCGATGTTGCGCCAGGAAATGGCCTGGTATGATGATCCACGAAATGGCACGGGTGCACTATGCTCAAAGCTGTCGACTGAGGCTGCAGCGGTCCAGGGCGCCATTGGCCAACGCATCGGTACCATTGTACAATCCTGTAGTACGATCGGACTATCCGTGGGCTTGTCCATGTACTACGAGTGGCGACTTGGGCTCGTTGGTGTATCGTTTATACCGATTATTATGATTGTCACATATATGCAAGGATTACTTTTTAGGAAGGAAACATTTAACTATCACACTTCTCTTGATTCTTCCACTAAGGTAAATATAGCGTGTGATAAATAATATGAATACTAATAATGTTATATTTTGTACTTTCCTTTAATTTCTTGCTTAGGTTGCGGTAGAAGCAGTAAGCAACATTCGTACAGTTATAGGTCTGTGCAAGGAAAATACATTTTTTAATGCTTACGTCAGTGCTATAGAGCCTGCATTAAAATTAGGCGTACGAAATACACACTATAGAGGTTTAGTTTTCGGCTTAGGAAGATCTATCAGTTACTTTGCCTACGCCACCTGCATGTATTATGGAGGATATCTGATAGGACAGGGCTTATTCTACGCAAATGTCTTCAAGTAATTTTATTTATTAAATAATATTATATATATATATATATATATATATATATATATTAATTATTATCATTATAAAATATTTGAATATTAGATTTATATCTCTTAGAAAATATTTTAAAAACTTTAATTTAAAATTTATACGTATTCAGGGTAAAAATCGAAAGGTTTTAGACAAAGGAAATATATATCTTGTGTACTTCTGTATAAGATATCTATATATATATATATATATATATATATATATATATATATATACAAATAATCTGTAATTGTTAACTAAAAGTTCCAACCATATGTGATGTCGCGGTAATCGCTTCCAACTTTGAAAAACGATCAAACCTGGATCTACCGACATCCGTATCTACAATACACGATACGTAAACCAATAAATGGATTGTGTTCCATATATAAGCGAGTGAAGCGTACACGTAAATTCAGAAATAAAAACAGTTCGAAACGTCAATATAACGTAGTAGACAAACCTACATGCACACAGAGAGGCGATTTTCCATTGCGTATTTTCCATTGCATATAAAGTATGAAATAGTGATTTTCCATTGCGTATTTTCCATTGCATATAAAGTATGAAATAGTGAAAACAAAATATAGATAATCAAAAATTACTATAATAATTCGGTTATTTACTATCTCCGATTCTGGGCCCAAAGCCTGACTTCATTTTATCATTTGTTGAATTAGGGGTTCTAGATCAAATCACACTCAGGAATATTGAGAAAGTTTTTTTCATGTACAGACTCCTGCTTCCAGGGCACAAAAGAAAAGGTTATACGCGCATTTCTTAATGATCGCGTAAAATAAATTTTAAAAAAATACGAATCATATAATAACATGGGGAAAAATGACCTAGCGAATTATAAATATTAGTCGTAAGCTCAATATCCGTGATTCATGTCTGCTGTATTTCAGAAGAGTATTATTTACTATAACATGTTAAAAACGCATAAAACTGTTCTTTCTACCGATTAAAATCGATAAACTTATATTTTAAGAAAAAACAGTCAATAAATTCCCCAAATCAAGGAAAGTATTTTTCCATATGAAACGTCCCATTGTACTCATCGTGTTCTACAGATCAGATAGCAATTATCACTTGTATCCATCAAAGGCTCATAATTTTTATAAGCAGAAGTTCACATTATATGAAGATTGAAAAAAATAAGTTGATTCGTGAATTTTGTCTAAACACGAATTGTTCTTCTGGGACAATACACGTTCACTAACCAAGAAATACTTAAAAGTAGTAAAATATGGTGGACAATAATTTAATTCATGGTTTATTTTCTTCTGGTTTTATATTTTCATTAAATAAATGCAAGAAATTAATTATGGCCCTTAATACTTTCTACAAAATTCCCTTTAAGTAGCCGTATAAACGTTTATTGTCCAATGTAAATACATATCAATCAACATTCTATCACACAAATATATCCGTAATTCAGATTTGATCGAAGGGAAATTATTTTGTCGAATTTTTTAGCATTTATCTTTCATTATAATCATAAATTTGAGCATAGCTTAATTTGTAATGCCAAGAAAAGATGAACTTTTCGAGTTGACAATATTACAAAGAATTCTTGATGATTTAATTATATTACACAACTTTTTATCTGCGTGATAAAAAGCGTTTAAAAATAATATTAAATTTAATATTTATTTCCGTCGCTGATTAGCACCGGTATTTGGAAGCATAAATAGAGCGACGTTAAATAACATAAAAAAAATAATAATAATATTAAAACTATTACAGTAAATTGTGCGTAAATACATTCTCGTAATAAACCTTAACGTATATCATAGAAAATCTTTGTTACAGAGTATCTCAGGCTTTAATCATGGGTACTGTTATGGTTGCTAATGCTTCTGCATTTGCACCCAATTTGCACAAAGGTTTAATCGCAGCCGAACAGATTATTAATCTTATAGAACGGGAACAAAAAATTCAGGATCCAAAAGATTCATCAAACAATAGTGAGGTACAACTTCCTACTTCATTTTGTTTAAAAGAAACTATATATATATATATATATATATATATATATATATATATATATATATGAAATGTAAATTTTTCATTAAAAAAAATGAATTGATTAATTGTTAGTAATTAAAGATTAACAATTTAGGCTCCTAACGCAAGCATTGACTACAAAAAAGTTACCTTTGAATATCCTACAAGACCAGGGACCAAAGTCTTACGTGAATTAGATCTTGATGTATCTACAGGGCAAACTATTGCACTTGTCGGTTCTAGCGGCTGCGGAAAAAGCACATTGATTCAGTTACTCGAACGGTTTTACGATCCTGATTCTGGTACTGTCGTAAGTATTTCAATAATTATCAATAATTATACTTAATAGAGTATCCAATACTTATCAACAAAAATATATTAAAATTGTACTAATTTCATTAAAAGAGAAGCTTAAGCTATATATTTTATAAAAGCTATGCTAAATCTTTATAATATCTAATGAATTTCAATAAATTTCGAATAAATTATTATAGATTCGGTATTGATTTGATTATTAACTTAATTATTCCATAAATCTAAATGAATTTCAGTAAATAAAACCAAATAATTTTCTTTTACCAGTACATTTATTTTTGTCTCTAATAGGAATATAATAACAAGGACATACAACAATTAACACAATCTTTTGTACGAAAACAACTTGGTTTAGTCTCTCAAGAGCCAACTTTATTCGCGCGTACCATAGCTGAAAATATTGCCTACGGCGATAATGATCGCGAGGTATCAATGACAGAAATTATCGATGCTGCCAAAAAAGCAAACATACATAATTTCGTGTCATCGTTACCGCTAGGATACGAGACGAAATTGGGTGATCGGGGTACGCAAATCTCAGGTGGTCAAAAACAGAGGATCGCTATTGCTAGGGCGCTAGTCAGAAATCCCAAAGTGTTGCTACTTGACGAGGCTACTTCTGCGTTGGACTCCGAGAGCGAAAAGGTAATTTATATCAGTTCTATCATTTTGAAATGAAAACCGATAGTATTAGACGATGTGAAATGTTTCAATAAACATACACAAAAATTTGATTTAATTATATTAGTATATATTGCAATGCGGAGAGAAATTTGAATGTGATCAGATAAGAGAAAATTATATCATCAAATTACGGTGAATCACATACTATATCTGAAACCACTACAAGTTTTCAGTGTACAAAAATATAATTCATAATCCTACATCCTACAAACCTCAAGATTTCCAAGCTTGATTTTTTCCTTCGGGATTATTGTAAATGAAGAAAAAAAAATTTCAATAGATTTCATTTTCACATTTGAGAAAACTGCCATTATATCTTCTATAAGTTATTTCTTAGATATCTGATCCTTCGCGATTAAAAGAAAACTGTCGACATAGTCTTGATTTTTTTAGTAAATTTGGCTAGGTTGATAGCGATATTTTTGTAGATTCAAGTTTCATATCAAGTTAATGATGTAATTCTTAACTTTGTGTATTTAAAAATCATTTGTTTTACTCTAGATAAGGATAAGATCCAAACTGTTATTTTTGACAAGTGTGCCTTTATTGAAAAAATCTCGTGTAAACATATGTCTACATACATGTATATATATATATAATCGTCGCATTCCTTCCTACCTCGTCGAGTCAACTAGGAGATATTTTCGCAATCTGTTCGCATATGGCATGCTTCCTTGAGTAGCTGGTGATGCGTGACATTGCATGATTATATCTTCTTTTTATTCAGCCGGTTCTGAATTGCAATGACACCGTAATGCTGGTCTTTGATTGTGAAAGTTGGTCGCTTTTTCAGAAACTCTCTACGCCCGAGGCATTTATTAGATCCGCGAACGCTTATTGCGGTGATTTATATCGCTGGCATGAGTCACATCACCGATTGTAGTTGGTTGGCTATCCGAACATACCCGATCAGTAATAGTAGCGGTCCAATCGGTTCATAAAATATAGCTATTTCCAGATGTCTCGTGGCCGAGACATCGTTGAACCCTTGGAGTATTTGCAGTCTTTATTCGGTCGGTACACAAATTTGTCACTCGTGGCTCTCATCGTTGAAATCGAGGGTATGCAACATTTAACAGTACAGATGCACTTCTGTTAAGAAGTATTCTGGGTGTTTTTAGGCGCGTTTTGTTTCTCACTCGCTCATCCTCTTGTACTACGGACATCTACATTAGGTGTCAATACTGTTTATCTTTATTACTTCCCAGAAAGTATATTGACGTTCCTTTGGTATTTTACTTGGATGTACTAGAACACCAATCTCATATTCCAGCACTTGGAATAGCCGTAGACACTCTCGCTGTGGTTGAGTTACCTTAAGAAACTGGTGATCAGTAGTGATAATGAAATAGTATTCTTCGAAGTACTGGAGCATTTTCCAAATCATACTTTTTATTATTAGGCACTTCGATTCTATCTTGGAGTCATTCTGTTTCGTCTTCGTGAGGATCCGGCTTGCGTAAGCTTTAACTCAATCGCCGCCTGGTTCCTGCTTAGTGAGAACCACCTCTAGTGCCCATTTACTCGCATCGATCTTCAAGGTGAAAGTCTTTGTCCACTCTCGACAGGTTAGTATTGATGTCTCGGTTAACTGTTTCTTCAGATCGTTGATTATCCCTCGTTGATTTGGTTCCGATTCCATCCCTATTACTAAGATACTAGCCCAAGAAACCGCCGTAGTTGTCGTGTCATAGTCAGACCAGGTAGGTCGGTGACGGCAGCTACATTTGCTAGGTCAAACTGGAGGTCTTTTTTATCGACCTAATAGTTTAGGTTTTTTAAGGCGTTGTCAAATATATTCGCATTTCTCCTCATTTAATTGTAACTTGAAATTTCTCAGACGCTCGATCATCGTAAGTACTTTTATATATTTTTTGCCATTCATCGCCGCATTGAATGAGTTCATTGATCGTTTAGGGCTGCTAAATGTGTAAATTGATATGGGATTTGGCCCACAATTTGTCAGTCTTGAGTTTCGTTGGCAGTCGTATTGGCCACGATTTCTCATTAGTGTACGGATGGTGTTTAGGAATCCCGTATCAGTTCATGCGCTTTTTTTTTGGTAATCTATCAATTCCAATGCCTTCGTTCGTTAACGAGAACGTAGAATTTCCATGAATGATTTTCAAATGCTTCCCAAATCTGAATTTTTGTTGAAAAGTTCCTTATCTGGTCCAATCGCACTTATGTTCGATAGTGGAGTACCTGATCGCTGAGAATGCAGCAGTATATGTCAGCGGGTGCCATCCAGCGTTTGTCGAGAATTTATGTTGAAGAGTGAGTTCGTGTTCCTCGTCATGATTGGATCTGATCAGATCATCTGTCCTTGTCGAATTTCACAACTTAAAGTAGTAATTTTCATTAATCTCCCAACCATCAGGTAAATTATGATTGTTTATTGTGACCATGAAAATAAAGAAATTATTATATTATGAAAAATCTCCGTAAAAATTTCTATGATATTCCGTGGCGTTATCACTGTCAGATTTTTTCTAATATGCCCTTAACAGAAAACATGTCTTTTCTCAACTCAAAAAGTTGATTGATACGAATTCAAATGCAAAACAGATGATACAAAGTATTGTCAAACGGCCATTCTAAGTTTTACGTCCGTATATTTTATAATTATACATGCATGCTATCTTTTTTCAGATTGTACAAGCAGCGCTCGATGAAGCAAAAGTGGGGAGAACTTGTATTCTAATAGCACATCGATTATCCACAGTTGAAGATGCAGATAAAATTTGCATAGTCAATCAAGGAGTGATAGCCGAGACCGGCACCCATGCTGAACTCATAGAGAAAAAAGGCTTTTACTACGAGTTATTGTGTTTACAACATTAAAACAAATGTAGTTTGTATAATGCATAGAATTCGTAATTTTGTACAGTACTGCGTTTTGTATTATACCATGTAATCATAGCGTTTCATTTAATTTATATAATTTAATTTAAATTAAGCATTTTTTAATTATTATTCATGCAAATTACTGTTTGTTCTATTAAATCAATAATAACAAACTTATCCAAAATGTATTAAATTTTTAAATAGCCAATTTTTTATGAAATTAAATCTTTAATTTATTTTCTCTCATCTGAATCAAATATGAGAAGTCCTATTTATATATAATTTATCTCCATTATTTTATATTAGTATATTTTGTGTGTGTGTGTGTGTGTGTGTGTGTGTGTCATAATTACATTATGTCGACTGTTGGAATTAAATTAATAAATATTTTTATCGGTCTTACAGTCTTTATATTAACTAAAATAATGACAGTCAAACTGTCCTTTATTATCACCCCCGAAGAATCTGAAATAAAATTGATTACTAAAAATAAATTAGATTAAAAATTTAGTTAATAGGAACAGTCAGATTGTACTTCACTAACATAGAATATAGTTTATTATTTTTATTATTTTTATTATATTTTATTTTATTATTTTTAATTTTTAATCTAATTTATTTTTAGTTATAAGTTTTATTTCAGATTGTTCGTGCGTAATAATAAACAAGGACAATCAGAATGTGATTATTTTAGTTAATATATTCTATTATAAAGACTGTAAGATCGATAAAAATATTTATATATATATATATATATATATATATATATATATATATATATATATATATAATAAAATATTGAGAATAAAATGCTAAACGCAATGGTTTTGTAGGTTGAATGTAAACTTTGAGTAATTGAACGTGCTTTTCTTCTCAAGATCATTTGAAATTCGTCCTATTTTTATTCCGGATTGTGAAATAATTCTGTCAATTTTACATCTATGAAATCTTAAATTGATCTACATTTTATAAAATAAGTACTGCTTCAAAATCTGGAACAACAAAAAAATGTCCCTATATTTAAAAAAGTGAAAATTACTTCGAAAATGATAAAATAAATGTTTGTTTTGAAGCATACTCGTTTTTTTAAATACACAGGATATTGTTTTTGTATTAATTAAAACAAGGAATATATAATATTTAAAAAACTCTTTTCAAATCTGTTTAAAATTGGCACATTTTGAAGATAACTGTTTTTTAATATCCTCTTACGAGTATACTTTGAAATCTTCTCACACAGGTCACTAAAAAGCTTAGTCACCCCTATTAAAGTTAATTAACAATACCAATATAAAATTACACTATATTCATTTGTGCTTAATAAAGATGAATATTTTTTAGGCACATATCGATAAACATTATACTCTATTTTTAGTACTTTTACATATTGCTCAATTATTTTTAATAAATATCGATTTCTCATACAAGATTTTAAAGATGAATACACGATTACAAGTAATATATTTAAACTATTATATTAACAGTAAGAGAAAGATTTCAAATTATTCCAACAATTAACAACAATAAAAAAGTCTTCAAAACTTATGTCAACGATTTTTTTAAGAAACTAAAAAATATTTTCATCGGTTTTAGAATTATTATCATCCTTGTAGAGCAGTAGATTGTAAAACCTACAAAAAGATTGATCATTTATTTAATTAACAACCAACTTTTACATTTTGTTAATAATTTAATTGCTTCTAATTAATTTATGATATAGTTTTATTTTAGTTATTTGAACTAAATTTATATAATGATTTATTTATATCTGTATCTCAATTTCAAATAATTCCGTGGAATATTAATATGCAAACAATAATGTAAAAATAATAAATAGTATATAGTTAAAAATAACTACATAACTGTATTAAGAAGTCTCGATTTAACGCTTGATAAAAACATAATAATTTAAAATTTTCAGTGATTTAAACAATGAAAAATAATTTCCTAAATATTGTGAAATGTTCCTGGATGCTTCTTGTGATATTCTTATATGTCATTATTTAATAAAGAAAGTATTGTTGTACTTCTGAACAATATAATAGAATTAGATTTACTGCCAAATTAACTTGTGTATCTAAAACAAATACTATTCTTTTTTATAATGGAGCAGATGAAGCTCTGACAAACGTTTTTTTCGTTGACATCTTTGAATGGCTAAGCAACCATTCTGTTAAAGGCTTGTTGTTATTCTTTATAGCAAGATTTAAAAATATCCCATACCATTCATTGTCGCACTTTAAGTGACACCCTAAAATATTAAAAATAGTTTAATTTCATAATAAATTTAATCCGTTAAGTTCGATGTGTATATTAATTAAAAATTATATATATTTTTGCGCTTTTAATGTGAGAATATTGAAAAAAAACTTTTTTTGTAATTAAAAAATTAAAAAGTTATAATGTCCTCAAAAGGATTTTACAAAATTTAAATTAAACAATATTTCTTTAAAAAAGAATTTTCAAATAAATTTTGAATAAAATGGTTTTAAAAAAATTGATCTAAATCAGATTTTATTTTCAATAATAAAAAGTATAACTAAATCATGCTTTATTAAATCACCTTGTCTATATAAATAATCTAGGCAGCTGAAATTTTTTTCCTCGGTGTATAAATAATAGTATAGAACCATGCATAAAGCATTTTCTCCGGCTATAGTTTTAACCTCGGGATCAGCGCCTAAAATTAATTTTTTTTCTCAAACATGCACATATATTCATAGCCTGAAAATTTCTTACCTTTAGCAAGCATAAATTCAATTAACGTTTCATGGCCGTGGAAACAGACACGATGAAATGGCGTAACGCCATCAGACGTTAACTTTACATTTATTAATTCTGGATAATTAGAAGATAATTCGACACATTTTACTGAACTATATATATTAGAGCAATTCTGAAAATACGTTTAGTTTTATTTTCATAAATAAAAATTATATTTTTATTTTATAATGAAAATGACAGTAGTGGCAGATAATTGGTAATATACTAATGTTGAAACCAATAGTACTTCTGCCAAAAAAAATTTTTTTTTAATTATATTTTCATAAAATTAAGAAGCGTTACAAACCTATAAAGGTTTTTCTTCGGTGTCAATCTATATAAATGAGCCTTAACAAGTCTAGTTAAATAAAACGATTATTATTTGATTATTATTGAGTATTATTTAACTACACTTGCTAATGTTCGTTTATATATTTTGACACCAAAGAAGAACCTTTATAGGTTTGAAACGCTTGTTAATTATATTGAAATATAATTAAAAAATATATTTTTTGACAAAAGTACTATCAGTGTCAACATTATTATATATTTTTAAATGTTATTTATGTAGACGTATATATACGTAATATATTTTTTCATGAATGAGACAAACAAGTAAATCTTACTTAAATTAACAAAAGTAAGCATAATTATACACACACACACATATATATATATATATATATATATATATATATATATACATATATATATATATATATATAATATATAACAAAAATCATTGATAAATGATATTTAGATTGAATAGAATGTGCGATTTCTAAAAACATTTATCTTTATTAGTATAATTCTATATATTTCAAATAAAAATTAAAAAAAACAATTATATTTTAAAATTATTTTATTATTAATCTTCATAATATATGTATTCACCCAATTGTTTTCAACAAAAGTCTTATTCACACATATGTAATTATAAATATGTTTTAAACTTCAAATTTAGCTAAATTTCCAGTATTATATGATCTAATTATAGTATAATTTATATTTTTTTTGATTGAAATGAATAAATTCGTGATGATTATATATTACAATTGACTGATTTTCTTTCAATATTTTTAATAATAACTTACGCTGCAAGCATTGTGAAATTCGGTCAAAATTTTATCATAACTAAATGTATCAAATCTTGATTTATATCCTACATACTTTTTAAATTTCCTTTTTTTAGACAGTAGACTACTGATACGGTTTATATTATGATTTTTCTTATCTAAAATATGTCAAAGAATGTACTTAAATAAGCAGTATTAGAATATACTAGAATGAATGCGTTTGAAACAAACCTTTTATTTTATAAAAAAAGTACGAACTAGCACCAATTATTAAAAAAACTGCACATATAGATAACACACTATTTTCTTTGTTAAATTCGATAAAATAATGTAGAGAATGTCGCGCCGCATTCATTAAAATATCATAAATTGTTATATTTGTTTGTACTATAATTTCATTTTCCATTTTTAATAATCTTCCATAAAAATAAAAATTGTTTTTATAAAATAAATTTATTGTAATTCTTGCTATCAATAACGTTTATTATTTTCACTTTTTTATCTGAAACGAAGTCTTAAAATTACAATTGTTATCAATATAGTTTAGAGAAAGCCTTGATAAACAATGCACGAGATTATAATTGAAATATTGGGCTATGAAATGTAAAATATGCTAAAGCTTAGTTTTTTACTCATATACACCTGATAGTTTTTTATATATGGTAAAATATATAATTATAAATATTTTTTAAAAGTTATTTAATTTTGTAATAAAAAACATAACATGAGTGTGCATATATATATATATATATATATATATATATATATATATATATATATATAACGTAAATGTTAAATACAAATATTACAATTCTATACGTTTATAGTATTTTGTAGTACGTTTTAAGTATTTTTATTTAATACTTACTTATATTATCTATATATATATATATATATATATATATATATATATATATATATATATATATATATATATATAGACAGAAAATAAAAATTTAGATTATTATAACTGATTAGCACAACAGTGATATATTATATTCTATGATAATTTCAGACATTATTTTCAGTTATCTGATCAAGATAAAATCTCACATTTGATATACATACAAATCGATTAATTATTATTTTTACTGAAAAGAATTGAATATATATATAAATAATGGTTTAATTAGATTAATTATTGTCCCACTATATGGCTGTGTACTTGATATAATAATTTAATAAATAGAATTTTCACTTTAATAAATATTAAAAACCGTTTGATTTGATTACAAAATTTTAGAAATTGCAGACAGATTCCATTATACACACATCGAATATTTTTTGAAGCTACATCGCATATATATGTTCGTATGATGAGTCGGTAAAAAGTTCTTCAAACCGCGCGCGTATATTTTATATATATATATATATATATATATATATATATATATATATATATATATATATGTATGTATATAATTATCCTCACCACTATACATGCAATAACACATGCACGGTTGCATATAAACATATATAAAATTATATAAGTATTGGAATTAAGATTGAAATATAGTATATAATATATAATCTGTGCTTCTAGCCTGATCTGGCCCTCTGTCATATACTTTATACATATATATGCATATGGCGATTGGCGCACTCTGTTATCGATGACGGTTTTATATTGTTACTGTGATATAAATTTTTATATATTTTTATATGTTTTTAAATCAGTTTATTAATTTTTATTACAATATTTTATTTTTATACACAACTGATCGATTTTAATATCATAAAAATATAAATAATTTGTAAATTAAATTTTATATTTTTAACGAGAGTCTGAAAAAAATAATGGCAATAGCGAATTTAAGACTGATAAGTGACTTATCTGATGCATATTTACATTTTCAACTTAGTGAAGAGAAGAAAACGTTTACGTAATTTCTACCACTGTTTAAAATGTATACTTTCTCAATCAAATACGTGATTAAGTATCATGTTTTTTATTGATTTAACCATTGAGTGCAAGATTAGCTTTTAAGGACTTCATTGTTGAATAAAGTACTTAAAAAATATGGTTAACACTGGACTCTTGATACTGACAAATCCAACCAAAGTATCCAAATTACTACCAGTTATTAAAAAATATGTATTAAAAACTTTGTATATTCAATATTTTCCGGAAAAAAGTATACTCATCTCTAGTACATATCCATTGTTACCAGTTCCTTTAAGAGGTCCACGATATTCTCAAGTTATTGCAAATATCTATGCATTAGCTTCAGGACATATTAATTGCTTAGATGTTAGAGTTTTATTGTCAAGTTTAAAGAATCCAAATGGATCTATAATACATACAAAAAAGCCAGTAGAATTAGTGATTTTTGATCAGACGTATAGTAACAATGATGCAAATACTTTTATGCAAGATTACTTATCAAATACATCAATGGGTTGTAAATTTATAACTGTTGATGAGAAAGATCATGAAAATGTTCAGAGTCAAAATAGTACATATGATGTTCCTGAAGATAAAATGTATAAAAATGTTGTGCTTGGAGGAACATTTGATAGACTGCATAATGGTCATAAAATTTTTTTGAGTGAAGCTATTCTTTATTGTACTGAAAAATTAACAGTGGGTGTTACTGACACTAATATGTTACAAAGTAAATTATCATTTTTTGCTAATCTAAAGATCTAAATGATTATTACATATTTTTATTTGTTTTTAAAATTTCAGAAAAAGTATTGTGGGAATTAATTGAACCATGTTCAAAGCGTATAGATTATTTAAAAGACTTCCTAGAAGATGTTGACTCCTCTATAACTTACAATGTTGTACCAATTACAGATATGTATGGTCCAACAAAAGATGATCCTACTTTAGAATTACTTGTTGTTAGTGAAGAAACTAAAGCAGGCGGAGAAATAGTCAATCAAAAGCGTTTAGAAAATAATTTAAAAAAACTAAATATTTATATAGTGTCATTAATTGAAGATTCATCTCACGAAGAACACGAGGAAATAAAAATTAGTTCGAGTAACCATAGAATGCGCTTGTTGGGTGTAAGATTAAAATCTCCTGTATGTATATCCACAAAAAATATTTATTGCGTATATTTGAGTAATTTAATAAATATTTTTAAATTTAATATGAACATAAATAAAATATTTGCATTATTTCAGAATACAGAGGGTAAACCAATAAGACCCTACATCATTGGATTAACGGGTGGTATAGCTAGTGGCAAATCATCAATAGCTAGTAAATTACAAAAACTAGGTGCTGGACTTGTTAATTGTGATTTAGTTGCTCATTCCTTATATGCTCCTGGCATGAAATGTTATAATTTAATTGTTGAAACTTTTGGGCCTGAATATGTAAGTTCAAATGGAGAAATAGATAGAAAAGCATTAGGGAATCTAGTGTTTAGCAATGAGGTAGTTAAATGATCTAATTAAATTCATTTTAAAATTATTTAAAGACAACTATATAATTTAATCTCTAATTTAATTCATAGAATGAGTTACAAAAATTGAATAAATTAATGTGGCCTGTTATTCTTGAAGAAACTATGAAAGAAATTAATGAATTGTATAAAAATGGTTTTGATATAATTATTGTTGAAGCAGCTGTCTTAATACAAGCTGGATGGCAATCTATTTTTCATGAAATTTGGACATGTATAATTCCACAAGAAGAAGTAATATTAAAATTTAATATATCCCTTATTACTTTATTAACTTAAGATTATTTAAAAAATTATTTAAAATATTAATAAAATAATTATTATTTAAAGGCCCTGAAAAGAATAATGGAAAGAAATAAAGTAAGTAAAGAAGATGCAGAAAAGCGAATTTTAGTACAACCTAGCAATATAGAACAGGTAGAAAATGCCCATATCGTTGTTTCAACTTTATGGAGTCATGATATAACGCAACAACAAGTTCAGAAAGCTTGGAATGAAGTTTCAAAAGATTTAGAAAAATATCCTAAAAGCTAATATTTTTATATATAAATCTTCCTCATATTCTAAATTTAATTAAATTTTTAGAGGATTTTTATTTTTTGAATTAGATATAGTAGAAATTAATTGTATTTTTATGAGTAAAAAAGAAATAAATATATATTTACATTATATAAATATCTTTTGTTTAGAATGAAGAATTAAAGTATAAAATCTGTTATTTATACATATCTGAATCTATCATTTATATATTACAAATATGTATTATTAATAGAACACCATTTATCCAGAAAATAGAAATTAATGTTACAGAACTGTTACAAGTATATGAAGTCAAATAGCCTATTTTAATTGTTTTTTATCAAAAAAGACAAATCAATATAAAAATGTATGGTAATTTTCCTTTCTAGATACCTAAATGAGCTATCTCACCTTGAGAGTTACTTCCCTCTACTTTCACCTGGTATATATCAGGTCGTAATTTTATTTTTAATACAAATATCAAGTTTGAATCCAAATTGTCATTCATTTACTGCATTAAAAAAAAAAAAACTCATCTTAATTAGAATATTTTCAATTAAACTTTACTGTTGTTTTGTGTTAAAACTAAGGTGATTAAATTAATTTGCAATTTCTTAAATATACCTATTATATAGATTTATATATATATATATATATATATATATATATATATATATATATATATATATATATATATATAAATAACGTAAATGTCACAATTATGAAAAACAACTGAAAATATATAGCATTAAGACTATTTTAATAATAATTGTAATCAAATAATTTAAACAGTACATTATAATAAAACAAATTAGGTTAACATTTCCAATTTCGTTTTATCTTTACCATTAGATAGCATGAGTAGTCTTGAATCTTATTTCAAATTAATTAGAATTTATAATTATGTACATTAAATCTATATTCAATCAGATTTATAGAACATAGGTGTTCTTTTATTAAATAAATTATTTAAATTATATTTTAAAATGTGTTGTAGGTAAGTATTACAATTTTTTTACAAATTCAAACCAAAATAAAAATACCCATCAAATAAAACATCGATTTAAGAATTTTTCATCTTTATATGCAATTGTAATTATTAAAACCAAACCTATTATTGTTACTTGAAACAAAAAACAAAAATTTAAAGAATAATTTGATGTAATCATTTTTTACTTTTTTACAACAGTACTTACAATTCTAATTTAATTTTCCAAAATAGTAATTTCTTGAACCCTAATGTAATGTGCATATATTTTACTATTAATATTATTTGTAAAAAATTTTAAATTACTTTCAACAGATTCAATCCATAATTGTCAAGATTTCCTTTTAAAATCTTTTGGTTATGTCTCTAACTTTGTATCTATGTACTATGGATATTGTAGTTTTACTGAAAAATATTATTTTCTTTACTAAATAATTAATAGTAGAAAATATCAAGGCTTGAAATATAAATGGCAATAGATTTATTTAAATTTTATATACCTCTTTCACTTGCATGTTACTTATATTCCTCTTTCAATTACATGTTAATATAATTTTTTGATTTAAGGAAAATAAATATTGCAAAATTGTCACAAACATTGTTTATTTCCAATTCTTTATACTTATAATATTTAAGATAATATTGTACTCTTATTACAATAAGAAAATGTATTACTGTTATAAGACATGAATAAAATCTCTTCACAATTGCTTGACAATATAATAATTTAATATCTTAAGACGTACAATATAATGAAAAATTCTTGTTTTTCTAATAGAATTAAAGATTAGAAATATAAAGTATGTTCAAATTTCTATTTAAATTGTATATGTTATACAAATACTGTTCTGAATGTTTACTTCTTTAATCGTCAATTCTACTATGCAGTATGCATAAAATCTAGAGTTACTGATTAAAACTGAGTAAAATATATCTATATTTCAACCAATATTTGCATCTTCACCTTCTTTTTCAGCTGGATATACAAGATTAAACAAAGAAAATAGAGCTTCTTTAGCTGCTAACTTTTTAGCATCTTTTTTATTTTTTGCTGTAAACAAAATCATTATTAGTTAATTTTAAGAAAATGAAAAAGTTTAGCAAAAATATTTTTATAGAAAAACATACCACTTCCACTGTAGTCTTGTCCATCAACTTCTACAGCAAGTGTAAAAGTTGTATTGGGAGGATTGCCTAGACGACTGATTTCAGTATATGTAAGTCCAGGTTTCATTTGATTCAATAACATAACTGGATGAATTGAAGTTGCATTTGGTGGTAAATCTTTTTGAATCACAACTTTGGTACTTTCTTTTTTTGCTTTTCCAGGTGAAATACCCGGTCGGGGTACAGGAACAACTGTGCCTTGGTTTTGCCATTCCAGGAACAATTTATAAAGAGCAAAACTTGCCAATGAACTCCAAGGAATTTCATCTGGTTCCTCTGTAGTTGTTTCCATAGTAGTAACTTCTCCTCCTTCTTTGTTTTCAACTACTTCTGGTGTTGCATTATTAGCATTACTAGCTTCACTCTCTGCATCAAGCCGGGCTTTCATAGCTGCAGCTGTCATTTTCTCTAAAAGTAAAGTTTTTAATGCATTTTCAGCAGCATTCTGCCGAGCAAGTGGTTTTGAAAGTCCTTGACCTGCATACGTTTTACCATCAATCTAAATAAAAAATTTCCATTATAATCATATGAATTGAAAATTATGACATATTCAAAGTTTTTAGTTTTTACCTCCGCATGTACAAGGAAGAGGGAATTTGGTAATGATGTCTGTGTCTCTGGGAACGTAAATTGAACTCCAGTCTTCATTTCGTTTAAAACCATAATTGCATTCTTTGGCTGTAAAGTCTTTCTCAAACGTTGATTCATACGTAATCGTTTCAATTTCCTATTGACTTTCACTGTAATATTCATATTATTTTTTAGTTTCAATGCTATTATGCATATATAGAACAGAGTAATAGTATTTTATAAAATTATCAGTAAACTAATTCACATTGATAAATCTTTAGCTAAATCTCTACAGCATTTCTACTGGAGAACTTAGAATAAAATATCTTCAAATTTGCGCAGTGGATTGTCATCATTATTTTTTCAAATTGTACTTTTATGTGAAAAGTAACATAATTAAACTTTTTAGTAATATAAATAAAAGCAGTTAAGAAAAAATTTAATTCAGTATTTATTTTACAAGACAATTTTATCTATTTATCTTAATTTAAGAAGTACTCAATACATCAATGAACTTACATCCTGGAGTTTTGCGCCTCCATTTTGGAACTTCTGTGGTTTCTGATTCCATGCTTTCATCAGCAGTATTAATTGTATCAATTCCATTGTTTGTTTGATTTTGACCAAAGGACAGATTTTGTTGCCCTTGTAGTTGCTGTCCTGGTGTACTAATAGGAAGGCCAGCTTTTAAAATTGGTTTCAAGCGCTGAGACTGAGGTGATCCCTGTTGATTTTGCTGCTGTGGTTGTTGTTGTGATTGCTGTGATTGTTGTTGTTGCTGAACTTGTTGCTGCTGCTGCTGTTGTTGTGGAGTTGGTTGTTGCTGTTGCTGTGATTGCTGATTTTGTTGCTGGTTTAGTTGCTGATTTAGTTGCTGGTTTAGTTGCTGGTTTTGTTGTTGATTTTGTTGATTTTGTTGTTGTTGTGGTGGTTGCTGTGGTTTAATTTGCTGTTGCAGAGGCTGTTGAAGTTGCAGAGGTTGTTGTTGTTGCTGTTGTTGCTGCTGCTTCATTTGCTGCATGTTTCTTTGTTGAGGTGTTTGTTGCTGTGGCTTGAATGGCGTATTGTTACCCTGCTTGTAGGGAGTATGCTGATTCTGGTTTCCACCTTGATAATTTCCTTGATGATTGTACTATAAAACACAGGGAGGGATCCCGCTACACAAGGAACCTCGACGGTTGTGCTATCCCACCAAGGCCAAGCATCACATCTGCATGTAGGCAGAAACTCTAACGCTGCCCACATAGTTTTTTTACCAGCCAAATTCCTTTTAACTACGGCCGACATTTATTTGACTCATGACTTAGCCGAGTTTATATGAATACTCAAATTTTCATAATTACATATAACGCAGACTCTATTTGCTGGATGTATTGAATTAAAAGTATAAAATCATACATCCTAGGAATTAGAAAATATGCGTTTTACTAACTTGGATAGGCACGAGTTCAGCACGAATTACACAGGAAATGGCTTATATTTTTTTACTATGTGGGCAACTGGTGAACTTGCCCTTGGCGGAACGCACCTCCTCGGTATGGTTGTATAGCTACTAGGACCTGCACAGCAGGAGTGGGATATAGGGACCACTAATTAGTACATGCAAGAAAGATCCCTTTTCACGCTTTCTGATATAATGCAAATTGAAATAATGCATTTTAATTAAAAAGAATCCCACAAAACTAAACTTGCATATATTTAAAAAATTTACCAACAGTATAGCACTAATAACATAATTATTCCATTAAGTAATTTATTAATCATTTGCTGACATTACAATTTTAACCTTGATTTAGGAAAAGGAATATTTAATAGTTCAGTTAATCAATTACTCTATCTAAAGCAATTAATTATTAAACAAATAACACTACTCTAATCTGATTTATTTTTAAATTAATTTTTATTGTCTAAATATTAAATCTAACCTTCAAAATTAGATATTTTTTTTTCATTCAAAATTATTAAAAATATTTATTTAACAACGAAGATGCTTTAGAAGTATTTAAATTTTTCAATATAATTTAAATTGTAGTTATTGCATAATTCTATCAACGATGCAAATTTAAAAATTCGAGTAATAAGATTTTTATACAAAATATTATAAAAAAATTTAATTTATTTTATATATGCTGATTCCATTATCATTAAAGAAATATTTTATGTACTATAGCAGAAAGGTGAATTTGAAAATTTTTTACAACTATTTTTTAAATTAATAAATAAGTTTCTTACACTTTGATTTAATTTTTGGATAAATTATAAGTACATATAGCTTATTACCCATAATTAAGTGTATGATACTTCTACATTTACATAGTGACTACTATATTACAGTTCCACAAAAAAGAAATTTGATCTTAATTCTTTTGGTCAAAAATACATTTAAAACTATTATATAAAAAATTAGAGATATTTTTATATTTAAAAACGTGGTATAGCAAAAAAGTGTATACACCAATTCAGTAAAGTTAACAGCAAGCACTATCAGTATATTAGTCTTTCTTCGTTTTAGCACCAACTTCAGACACTTCCTACAATGCCCACTTTACTCCTTTGGTGCACAATCTACTAATAATTAATCAAACAATATTAATCAATTTTTTTTATAATTTTTAATACTTTAACAGTTAATTACATCTTGAAAATTTACATTAAAAAAATTAAAAAGGTATACTTCTATACTGAAAAAATTCTTCATATTATTGACTAATTACACTTAGAAAATCTTTAATTAAGTATTTTAAATTTAAAATGATTCTATTTATATTAATTATATTTTGGTATTGCCAACCCTGACTATATATATATATATATATATATATATATATATATATATATATATATTATTCTTCAAAAATACTTCATTGATTACTTTTATTAAAAAAATTTTATAATATAATAAAATTTCCAATTATTTTATTAGAATAGTTTTCTATGTATTTGGGTCCAACAAATTCAATATCTTAACGTCTCTAAAAATGACCAATTTACTCCATAATTTGACTTCATTCAAATTTAAGAATGAAAAATAAAAAGATGTATGATTTGAAAATTACAGATCAGTTCTTTCTTTTACAGTTTAAAATTTATTTGTAAAATTTGGAACAGTATTGTTTTAATATAATGTAAGCTTTTTAACTAAATGAAAGTGGATGGCAGTGTACTTAAGACAAGACAGTCTTACTTAACATACTTTTTACACAAACTATAAAGTTATGAAAATTCTTAATTAGGTGGTCTGAAATTTTTAAAATATAATCTCTAATCAATAATATAGTGGTAATATATATCATATCTAATAGCGGACTAATAATTGCCATGTGTATAAAAACTTGGTAGAAATAAGCTGATACAATATTAAATAACATATACAAATTTCAAAAAGATTAGCCATTTAAGTTAATTTTCAAGAAAATGCCGAGGTTGTCATTTTAATATTATACAATATTAATAATAATCACTATTTTTATAATTATGTTAAATGTCAACATATTTTTGAAAGATATGATCAAGAATATATTTCTTTAAATTTCCATAATTTTATAATCTAAGGGATGAAGATATTAATATATTATATTATATTAAAGGTTTATGATGAGTTACAATTTTAGTTAAAACAGTTGGTTGAAAACTACCATAATTTTCATATATATCATGTATGCAAATGCAGGCTGTCTGTCCTTGGTAATATTATTATCTATCATACAGTTGATTTCTCCATAATAAACATTAATTTATCAAGATATTATAATCTGAAAATTCTATGGGCCTACTGACTGATTGTTGGAGCTTCAAAATGTCTAGTTATTATTATCTTATCTGATATAAGATAATAAAAATCATCTACATATCTGAAGGAAATACTCTTAATTACGAATCACTTATTATTTTTCAATTAGGTCTTTAACTGGATGAATTATGTCTTCAATTAGGTCTCAAGAAATTTAAGTAACATTCTGCTTTATGTTCAGAAAATTGGATTTTAAAATATCAAAAGTATAAGTATAAAACTATAATATAAAATTCTTATTTTCATTATATTTTTTATTGATATTTTTTTTCTTGATTACTGTTTCAATTACAGCCACCATATATTAAGATTGATTATTAATGGAGAAATAGTAGTAAAATTATGGATTTAATAAAAATAAATATAAGTTGAGAATTTTTACAAATATTAGAAAATAATAACCTTTGATGAAAAAATACATAAAAAGCAATTATGAGGATATCAAAAATATTAAATAAATATACTTAAACTTACAGGAGATTGTCCCTGATACTGATTCCCTCCCTGATTGCGTTGAGGAGTGCCTATAGAATAGAATATAAAATTAAGAAACAGTTTTGCAATTAAAATATTCGAGATAGTTATAAAAGAGCTTATTTTGCACACAAATAAATA
The DNA here is from genome assembly GCA_018907035.1 of Sycobia sp. Sy_11. Lineage (NCBI taxonomy): Eukaryota > Metazoa > Arthropoda > Insecta > Hymenoptera > Epichrysomallidae > Sycobia > Sycobia sp. Sy_11. The sequence goes on along the minus strand of JACCIC010000148.1, from coordinate 176,405 downwards.
TTCTTTAATTTATTACTCTAAGCTAATGTAAATGTTAATATCGTAAAATAATATTCTTATATCATAAATAGGATAAAATAAAAAATGTAAGTAACTTAAGTGCTTGAAGATGATTTTTAGTAAGTTAATTATAAGTATTTAATGGATGTATTTTAAACATATAAACTACATTCACTTATAAGACAAGTTAATCAAAACAAATCTATCATTGTTATTCAATGTTATCGATTTTTTTTATTTTTTGTGTAAAATCTGGTAAAACTTACAAACAATGCAGTTAATAAAAAATATGAAAGTTAAAATATTAATGTATAAATGTGCATGTGTTTACACACACAAACACACACACACACACACAAAAAAATATACTACTATATAATATAATATATAATATACTACTATATAGTTATTTCATGCAAGTACATTGCAAGACAATGACCAAAAATATTGAAATTAAAAATAGCAAACACCTCAGATACAATATTATCTGTTTTAGTTGAAATGCAAGCAAAAAAATTGGACAAATAAATATTAATGGAAACAAATCCATGCATTTTTGTTGTCATATTTTTTAGGTTAATTTAAACTTATAAAAAATCCAATTCTGTATTATTGATATAAAAGCATAAAAGACAATTAAAAGTGATCTAAAACTGATGAAAGCACAAAATGCCGCAATGGCGTTGGTGGAAGAGACGCCATTTTGGTGCATTGCCGGTATTGATTTATTCCCTTTTACTCCGCCCTTTTATTATAGATAAATATTTTAACTGATTCAACTATTTGCAACTGATTTCATTATTTAACTAAATTCTTAAAAAGGAAAGAATACTTTTTAAAGAATTCATAACGTAACCAAAAGAAACAAGTAGAACTAAATAGAAGTGCAAATAAAAAACAAGGCTACATAGAGAAGGTACACAACATATATTTGTCAAAACGACTCTTACCGCCAGTATAATTCTGATTTTGCCTACTTCTGGTGTACATTTTGATGCCGGATTCGTTTAATTTATCTCCAAAATTAAATCCACCGTCGTCTGTATTCTTCCCAGATAGGCTTGTAAATTAAATTAAATCGCGGAGAGTTGTTAGTGAATCGTAGCTCTTGATGATATGGGCGACCAGCACTTTTAATACACACGATACAAGGGAAGTTTTCAATCCTGTCAGATGGAATTTAACGTATCGTAACGTATAACTGTAATGGACTAGTAGATTGCACGATCTATGGGACTGATGGAACAGCAATAAAGGCTTGCTTAGTTGTTTTACGGACACGGGCTTAGATAGTTGTTCGGAAAATGTATGTTGTATTGCAAGTTTGGAGGACTATCTCGCACTCGGCACTCTCCGTCTCCACCTAGCGCTCGTACCGCGAAAGCGAAGGATAGAGAAAAATGGAGTCGTTGAGAAATGAAACGTCTAGGGATAGGAAACGGAAATGACGTTGGATTGGAGGAAACGGCTGGTCGCTGTGCGGCGTCTGGTGGCGTATTTTACGGCATTACATCAAAGCTGCGATGTTGGTAGTATGTTGATAGCAAACCGGTTTGCGCAGTAATTGTACGCTGATTGGAGAAAACGAGTTGTTATTTTTTTTCCTTTTTTTAAATAAGTTCAATTATAATAGAAATTCGAATATTTGACCTATCTTTACAAGTATTCAGACTATGTTTTATTTTTTTACTTAAAAAATATTTTTCACAGTAATATAATAAATATTTTAAAAATAGTACTTTCAAAATAGTAATTCAAATATTTTAATATTTTTGAGTTATATAGTTTGTATAACAGCTATATAACTACTGGTCCAAATTTTTTTAAAAAAAAGATAACCACATAAAATTATTAAATTGATTTTTTGTGTGCAATAACTTTTATTGTAAAATACATAAAAATTTCTTAAACTATTAATTAATATGTTTGGATTAATTAATATAATTGCAATTTTATAATCATATATATAAAAGATCACTGATGGATCATTCTATTCATATTTCAATGAAAATATCATCAAGTCGAGATATGAAATCGTAGATTAGTTTAATAATATATTATGCAACCATATAATAAGGTGAATGTTTAATGACATTATAGATTTAGCAATGCCATATCCTAAATTCTTAATGAATCTGATTATAATTCAAACTATGTTTAAAGTATTTTTATCTTTTTGTATTTATGGAGAAAACATTGAACATTACTGTATGGCAATAATGCATATTTTTGATGAGAGAAATTGTATTAATCTATTCTAGAATTATTTTCTTCTTATTTCATCAAATTAATTTATAATAGTCGAAGAACACATTATTAGACTATAATCATACGGATAGTTTTCTTGATTGTCGAATAGATCGGAATCCTTATGTCTCCATATATTCATATTTCGCGCGCATGCGATATTCTGCCAGTGTAAAAAATTCCATCTGTGTGTTATCTGCATGTTTATCATTTAGTGAATAAAATTTGACACCAACTTTTCCCTACCTCTTGCAATATTACATGGCGTAGTAAATCGCAAATCAACTCAGTTTATGCTCGAATTTATGTCAAGTTTATAAATTATCTTAATAATTACCAGAAAGACATTAATTTAATTTTTTTTTATTTATCTTGATATAGAGAAATACATTTTTTTTGGCTTGAATAGTATATTTAGAATTTTTTTCGAAGATGACTTTGCAGGCCATAAAATGGGAGAACGGCAAATTAGAGATTCTTGATCAACTTCAATTGCCCGCTAAGTCCAATTACATCGAGATTACGGGTGTTAAAGATGGGTGGAGTGCTATATATAAAATGCAGGTTAGATCTTTTTAAATGCACCTTAAATGATCTTTAAAAAATAACGCATAAAAAATAATTTTTAAAGTTAACAAGAATTAAATAGATATACTATAAGACATGAAAGTACCAAATTCCTCAGAATTTTATGAATTAGTGTCAATTATAATGGCACAAGGGGGGGAGGGGAGCCTGGAGCATCAAAAATATCCGAAAATATCAATCCGACCTGCTGATGTGCCAATCATGGTTAATATGTTTTCATGTTTTGCGATAAATGTAATTCTGATTCAATTAATATTAAACTTTGTTATTTACATTAAACATAAAAGCAAAATCGGTCCTATTTTTTTAAAATTTTTATTTGAAAAAAAAAGAATTAAGTATATTATTTAAATAGAACTATACCAATATTAATAAGAATTATCTACTATAAATAAATATTACCAGTGGGTGAACGGACGTTTTCAAAATTAGAAATTCAATTATAAAATGTATGTAACTGATGGATCTCTATATTATACTGAATTTTATAAAAAAAATTTGTAAATAATAACAAATCGAAGATTTCATTTGGATGCTATAATTACATTATTTATAATTATATAAAAATTAAATTAAAATATTTCACTTTTCTAGAATTAGCATATTTATTGAAATAATCTGACAATGATTCATAAATTTGGTAAAAAAAAATTTACTAATCATTGATGGTAATATTAATAAATTAATCAGTATTTCTTTTATAATCGTTGTATAAAAGGTTTCCATAAAAATAATTTACTTTTTTTTACATATAAAATGGAATCAAAGTGCGTCCGTCACTGTGTCATGTCTGCTGTCACAACTTCTGCTACTCTTCCCAGTTCTCCCACTCCCGCACCGACTAACATGCGATCAGCCTATCAAACTTTTAGAATTAACTTTATAGAACTTGAGAATTTCTATAGAAAATCACAATAATACATTATTTATATGAAAGTAGCAACAGCAAAATATATTATTTTGTTGTTTCAAACGTGATTATTATCAATATAAAAGTAAATGACAGAATGTTCCTCAAAAGTTCATCCAAATTTCAAAGTTTTATAAATATATTTGAATTATTATTTCTTTATAGAATATTTATAAAATAATAATTTCTATCTTTAAAATAAAACTTTATTGAATTCTAAGAAACAATCTCAAAATTAATAATGCAAGAAACTGCAGTGCAGAGGTAGAGGTGAAGTTATTTCCGGTCGCAGTTATAGCAGGTTATAGCATATGCGCGTAGTAGCGTCAGAGATAGCGTATACATAGATATACATAATGTGCTTGCATATTTGAGCGCGAGTGTTCAAACTATGTTCAAATGATGACTTATAATATGAAATGGAAATAATTTTAAATGATTTTTGCACGGTATCTTATACAACGCACTTATTAGACAATCAAAGAAACAGATTGTTAATTTATAAAAAAAACAGCTTATTATTGCACATAAAATTAAATTAAGAGCAAATGAAATAACATTATGAAATAACAATTTTTCTAAAATTTATTATATATAGATATATATGCTATTTTTACGAACCTAAGTAAAAATTGTAATTTAAAATTATTCCTACAATATATCGTATCGTATTTAAAATGTTGGAGTTTAACAAAATATTACTATGTGATATAAATTTAATAAATGTCTGTATAAATTTAATTAAGCTTTCGTGCAATAAAATAATATCTTTGAAGAGAAAATACTTCATATTAGATAAAATCTGTTGATTAAAAAATGCAACATTATTTCATTCTCGAGCTACAATAAATAAAGTTTTTTACAGAAGTACGATGTTATTACATCCATTAATAAGATCATTAATTATTAATGATTAGAATAATTCAATCAACATTTTAATAGTTAATCATCCAAAATCCAAATATTTTTTATTGTTATTATGGAACTAACTAGAAAAATAAATTAAGCATTTCTGTTATTCTTGGCATTTTAAAATTTACTTAATACGGAAACATTGCAGCGAGTGCTGTTTCTTTTTGCACGGGCATACTATATACAGTGTATGATCATTCTATAAACTATTTAAAATACAAATATTGCAAATGATGCAGGGAGAGTCCACTTAAATTAAACCGCATCGTCTTAAATTTATATTGAAAAATTTCTTAATTTGAGAAAATGTTTTACTTGGTATAAAATAAGTAAACATTTACTTGATATCAGAATTTTTTCAGTGTTATCACGAGAATTATGATCTTGCATATATATATATATATATATATATATATATATATATATATATATATATTGCAAACAAAGTTCATATTTATAAAAGTTTTATACATATGAACTTTATTTCAATTTGCAGATTTTATTTATGATATAATGATATTTAGAAGAAAAAATAATACATTTTTTATAAAATAATTATGTTTTTGTAATTCTACGATGATTTCAAGTCTAACCATTAGTTACTAAATATATAGGAATTTAATTGTATGATTTTAATATTTTTTATGTTGTAATTTTCAAATGTAAATATATATATTAAATCTTAATATCTATTAAAATTTTGATATATTAACATAGTTAAAAATATATTATTTCTACCATATACAACAATTTTTAAATGATTTTCAAATTGTATATAGAGGTCTGACTATCAGCCCAGATTTTTAGTTCTGTTTAAGATTTTTTAATAATAAGATAATTACTTATGATAAGCAATTGTTTACTAAAAATTATTGTTATTTGGCAATTATAGAAAATGCACGAATAAATCCATAAAGCTAATATTAATAACTATTACATAGGTCCGAGGTGCTCCTGCAATTGCAATTGTTGGATGCTTAAGTTTAGCAACAGAAATTCAACAGAATTCTTATGAAGATAAGAAATCTCTTTTTCAAGATATCAAAGGAAAATTGGAGTATCTTATCACGGCTAGGCCAACAGCTGTAAATATTCAACTTGCGGCGGACGAGCTTATACAGCTGGCAACAAGATTTACTAATGAAAACATATCGCCCGTCGATATGAAAGAAAGGTAAAATATTATCTTTAGTCAGAATTGCCATTGTCCGACTGAATCACCCCAGAATTATTTCCTGATGTAAAATCATTTATAATAAATGATACTTTATTCGCTCTTTCAAAAGAAAAATTTGCCGTAAAATTTTTTTTGCGACAATCCGTCAATTATGTAAATCAGTACGAAAAAAATTACTTCCTAAAAGTCGATTATCGAGAATTCAAATATTGTCGTATGGTTCAATGAGGTACTATTTCAAAATTCTGTTGCAAAAGATACCATTTCAAAAGTGCCATTTAAAGAAAAATCCCCTTTCGAAACCAAAATTTCTGAAGTGGCACGTTTTTACTTGTAACAAACATTCGCATCTAGATTTGAAATTGCGAGGCATTTAAATTAAATTTTAATTTCTAATTGTTAATGGAACTGTTAAATAATTTCCAATCCTGATATCCGATATATCCATATAGTTGCTCAAAAAATCATACAGCTATCAAAAAGAATTTTGTTGTGATTAGTAATTATATTATACAACAAGTGTCCAAAACATTCCGGAATGGTGAAAGTAACTAAGCAGTCAAACTTTGAACGAAAATGCTTTCTGAACTAGATGGCACTTAGGAAACTTTTCGAACATCCTGCACATACAATATTATGTTCATTAATAAAAAAGCATTTTCTCTAAATATATATTATTATCCTACAATTCCTCAATTTTCGAAAAAAAAAATATAAAACAAATTTTCAAGGGGCAAAATGTACGCTGTTTAAAACATTTTATTTTGAAATTTTTACGTCGAAGATAATCTTTTCCAAAAAATTAATTCTAAATTGTACTTACCTCGACTTATTGAAACTAAATTCATAAAGATTTTTATCGGCCTTAGAGTTTAGTCTTTGAGCATGAATCAGAGTGGTTCGAAACGTCGGACGTCAAAGGTAAATTTAAATTTAGATGGTGGGGGCAGTCAGGTCGTTCTTTACTAACATAGTCTATGGATGAATTTATTTTATTTTTATTTTTCATTTTTAATTAAATTTTATTGTTATTATTATTTTAGTAGTAATTTCCATTTCCGATTCTACGGTGATGATGACAAACAAGGGCAGTTTGACTGTCGTTATATTAGTATAGTAGATTATTGGATAAAGACGGTAAGACCGATAAACATATTTAATAATTTGATTTTTTTCAACGCAAATCTCAAATGGCGTCTTTCTAACGAAAATTGAGAAATAACACAGTGTGTCCCTCCTCTACGGGCGATATGCTTTCATGATACCCACGTACCTGTAAAATATACTATACCAATTATCGAAGCCTCTTTAATATTATATTTATACGTTGATTCTATATATTTGCATGATTTACTAAAAATAATGGTAATTTTTTCATTTCCAGCATTGAACATCGCATGAATATAATTAATTTGAATGGAAATATTATCATAAATATTATTTTGTTTCGGCTTCGTAAGCAATACTGAAGATATCCGATTTTCTTCTTCTTTGCACTTTGCACAATATAAAGACATTTAGTATATAATTCGTTCTAATTAAAATGGTGATATTATGTACAGTCGGAGGAACTTAGTCTCATTAAAACCCTTACGTTTCATACCTCATTCGAAGAAAGAGTAATATTTAAAGCACAGAAGTACTAGAAAGTTTATATATATATATATATATATATATATATATATATATATATATATATATATGTACAATTTTAAATTATTGTTGATTTGAATGCGCTGGCAAAGGTATAAAATTATCCTCCTTTACAGGGGGAAATTCGGAGAATAACATGGGACAGAGCTCATTGGATGGGAGGTATAATTATCATTATCAAGAAGTATCTCGCTCAATGTGAATTAAAGTATCCGTCATCCAAACATCGCGAACTCTCGTTGTGATTTTAGAAATTTATATTAAATTTGTATACTAAATGAGCGCTATTTTTCGAACATCAGCAATTAAAATTGCATTTGTAATAGTCAGTGTTACGGTAACGATAAAATGATTTAATAACGCAAGAAAAAATTTGATCCTTTCAATGATCGTTTCTTTAATATGAATTATTAAAAAAAAATGTTAAATTTACGGTCAGAATAGTTTGTTGTAGTATCAATAAAATTTAGTTTCTATTTAAATACTTTATAGCATTATTCCTTAGATTATTGTGTTACTTTATGTAAATTTTCATTACCGCTAATTGGGTTTAGGGGATTATGATTTTGAATTGAAATGCTGGCCTGATGGGCGAAGGGGGCTGTTGCCTTTGTAAAACATTTTAGCATACTATGGAATTTTAGAATTGCTTCCATTGTTTCATCTCCATTGAAAATAAATTTTTATTATGAAGAAAATATTTTCTTATTTTCGTAGTTAGTAAAGAATTTTTTTAAAATAAACAAGTAGTCATTGAATTTAAGACAAACTCATTCGATTGAAATTGAATTTTCGTACATTATGATAAAATTGATCAATTTAATGAAAATGTTTACTTGCTACCCAATAGTAAATATTTACTAGATAGTACGTGTAGAAATTTTTTTCAATGTCGTGATTAAGAGAAAACGGGTTGAAAATTTATATTTATATTTGTTTTTCATATATTATAGGTAACCTTTATAAGCAAGGTCATACGTTAGGTATCGTAAATTAGTTTAGTGAAGATTTTAGAGGTATTATATCGAATTTTTAAACAAAAATATTTTGTTAGATTCATAATTATATTGATGGTGTAGAAATAAATACTATACAAGAAAAAAATAAGTTTTTATACATTTACGTTCGATTTTCTCTTTATTTTTAGCATTTTCTTCTCCCCCTTGTCTCTTTGTTTCCAATATTATAACAATTTGTATTAAATAATCTTTAAAATATTTCAAGATATATTCTTGTTTTATCTACGACTATTATATATAATTATAATATATTATATTACTTTCAAAATGATAAAATACAAGTTTCTTCATTTACAGGTACGTGTGTAATAACGATTTTTTGAAAATCAATTATTTCAAGTTTTTATCGTTACATTAAATTTTGTTTAAGCAATAAGAAAAGGGGTTTTTTAAGATTATTTATTTAAAGTTTCATGAAAAACTTTTAAATTTATAATAAATACAGTAAGTGATAATTGTCCATTATATATCACAAACATGTTAAGTCTCAATCGGTTTAGGGTTCAACGGTTTGGGTATGTGGGGTGATAATTCAGTTTACAATGAAATTGACAGAGAAAAAAGTATTTAATAAGAATAAATTAATAAAATGTATAAATGAATTGCATCTCTTTATCTATATCGTGCAATTGAATTTTTTTAAATATTACAGAATCGTATATGTGTGATTTTAAAGTCACGCTTCTTATACTTGTAATGATACAGAAATTGTTCAGACTCATGATTTATATCTCGATTATTTAAATTTAAAATTATTAAATTTTGGTTATACTTTTGAAATTACTTCTGATATGTACAGTTCGCACTGGTAGTCTTCTTTTATTTTCTACACGTAACTATCATATTTTCATTTGGGAAAAATACGAGTACGTGTTTGTATACTCTGATTGCAAAGTATTCGTATCTCTAAGATATATCTTTGACTGAAACTTATATAATAAATATATTTTAATTTGTAAATAATTTTAACTTATCGCTGTTTCTTTTTTTTTTACACACAGGAATGCATTTTTGATTTAATGTAAAGAGCTAATTATTTATTCGAATTGATATAAAGATAACTTTTACTTCAATGTCGTTCTAATATTTATATGATTTTATAGAATTATTACACATATTACGTCAATGCTGAAGAAGGATATTGATGATAATGAGTCGATCGGCAAGCATGGAGCAACAGAAATTCTGAAATTAAATCCGAATGAAAAATTGGTTAGAATAATAACTCATTGTAATACAGGTAGTTTGGCTACTGCTGGATATGGCACAGCATTAGGAGTAATTAGATCCCTTCACAATAGTCAAAAATTAGGTAAATATTAAATATATGATAAACAATTTTCAGCTGTGTCTACTTAAAGAGTATTTTTTGGATTTACGAACCACCTCCTTCCTCTAAGTTTTAGACTTTGTTACATCGCATCTCCTTTCCAAACAAGGTATCATATAAGAAAATATTTAGCCAAACCTTTGTGATTTCCCCATATACGTATAAATTAGACACAGCTTCTCACGATCATTTTCGATAACCATCAAGCTATTTCATATTATGTTACTGTTTCACTTGGTTTTAGAACAAGTTTATTGCACAGAGACTAGACCGTACAATCAGGGAGCGAGACTGACTGCTTATGAATTGGTATACGATAAAATTCCAGGCACTCTTGTATGTGATGATATGGTTGCATCCCTTATGAAAACTAAGAAGATATCGGCGGTTGTTGTTGGTGCTGATAGAGTAGTAGCTAATGGAGATACTGCGAACAAAATTGGCACTTATCAGGTAAATGCTTTTTTTCTTTTTTCTTTTTTTTTTTTTTTTTGAAAAAGGACTTATGAGAAATTTTTAACGATGAATTCGATTTACAGATTGCTGTTTTAGCAAAATATCATAACGTTCCATTTTTCGTCGCTGCTCCCTTTACGACAATTGACTTTTCGATACCTAACGGGGACGGCATTACGATAGAAGAAAGGCCAGAAAATGAGCTGACTCATATCAATGGAGCAAGGATCGCAGCAGAAGGTATAAAATGTTGGAATCCAGCATTTGACGTGACTCCAGCGCATCTTATCACAGGGATTATCACAGAAAAAGGTGTATTTCAGCCCAGTGAATTGGTCTGTCCAATGAACTAGTATTATTTGTCCTTTATTACGTCTATTATAATTAGTGAATATAAATATATGCTTTTCACCTCTGATATGAAATATCGAATAAAGCTTCCATGTTTAAGAACTACATCGGACTTGTTTTTATTCACATAATTATTTAAGTTTAGTTACCTGTTACGAGGTAATCGGTGTTACATAATTTAGTGATCAAATAATAGTATAATTATAAATTTCATTGAATATGGCATTGTTGTTACATTTGTTCCTTTAAAAATGATTATTCAGATTTGCTTGATTGTGATAAGGTTTTTTATTGAAATATTTCTGTAAAACGACATGTCAAAAACAAATTCAATCTACTGAAAATAGTTTTAGAAATATTTTATCTTGTAAAAAATATTTTGGTAATATTACTACGATAAATATATTCATTGCTTTTTTAAAGAAATGTCAATATACACTTATTCTATTGGATAATTTTCTATTCAACTTTGTAATACAATAAGTACACATAAAAGTATATAAGAAATAAGATGAACAGGATGAGAAAAGATAACGAACTAATTTACCCCTAAAAATTGTACAGAATTTTAATATTGTTGGAAAGAAGATCTTGAAAAACTTGGATTCTTATACTAAATACGAAGGAAGTTCTATAGAATTGATTTGTTATAATATTTTTCACTTCTAATACAAAGTGCAATAAAATCACACCACACACACGCGCGCGCGCGCGCGCGCATGCATACATGCACACGGACATATTGAAAAAAGACAACAAAATAAAAACTAAAAATGAAAACAACAAAAGTAGAAGAAAAAGTAAGAATGAAGTACTTAATCGGTTCGGATAAAGTAGAAATCATCGTTTTCGGTGAAATATATACCTAAAGACATCGGAGCAGTGACTGGGCGAGGCAGGGACAGAGAAAGAGAGGAAAAAGAAGAAGAAGAAAAAGCTTCGGAACTTGGCTATTCTATTTTGGTAAAGTCGCTGCGGCTACCCGTGAGAACGACGCAGAGCGAGAGAGAGACAGAGAGAGAGAGAGAGAGAGAGAGAGAGAGAGAGAGAGAGAGAGAGAGAGAGAGAGAGAGAGATGCAGCCCACACGCGCATATGCACACGTTTTCACCCATTCTCTTGACTCGCTCCGCGGACTAATGCGCGCGTGCGAGAGAGAGAGAGGGAGAGAGAGAGAGAGAGAGAGAGAGAGAGAGAGAGAGAGAGAGAGACGGTCGGGCGCAGAAAGAGGGAGAGCTTTTTGGATTTTTCCTTATACACTATAAGCACGCGCGCGGTCTCGCGCGCCTCGCTAGCTCTATAACCCGCAGCCACCAGCAATCATATCAGTACCAATATCGGCGTAGCATCAGCAGCATCGTCGGCGGGGCAGGCGAATCCCGCAGCATAGGATCGGTATTACAAACAAGCGCGCGGCCTTGCAAGCCCGAAAGAACCGCGCGACCTCCCTGCCGCTCTCCATCGTCGCCGTCGTCGTCGTCGTCGTCGTCGTCGTCATCAGTGCCGCGCCGCGCGCCGCAGTCATCAGTCAAGCTCGGGCCGGTCCCCGTATTCCGGGCGTGCCTGACGAGTGTGTTTTTGTGTGTGTGATATCTGTGTACCGTGCGTGTGAACGCGCGCGCGTCCGCCCGAGCCAAAATCTACACTCGCTCCTTCGCTGCGCGTGCCTCGCGGGGCGGAGGCAAAGAGCATCGCCGCGGGTACAAGGAATGATCATCTTCGAAAAGTCCCCGGGGGTGAAACAGTGAACCGCGCCCCTGTATATATATATATATATAAATATATATATATATATATATATACATACATACATACATACATACATACATACATACATACATACATACGGCGAATTCGAATTTCGCGCGCGCTCTCTCTCGCTCCCTCGCACGTTTCGTTCTCTTATTTTATAGTATACATTGATATATATATATATATATATATATATATATATATATATATATATATATATATATATATATAGAGTTGTTGGTGATTCCGCGCGATCGCGAGTTCTCCTGGTGAAAGAAGTATAATAACCTTTCCCAAGTCGGCCGTTCTGACAATAACGAGCAGTAGTTTCCGGTGACTGTTGGGTGCCCTCATCGAGACAAAAGAGCCACGCATACAATGGAGGTGATGGACGCGGTGGTGCCGGAGAAGGAGGCCGGCGACGAGGAGTCGGGGGTCGAGGTGATCTACGATGAGCCGACCGTCGAGGTGACCTACGACGAACCGGTCATCGAGGAAACGGACGAGGACATCACCATGACGACCACGCGGCGCAAGACGATTCGCACCAAGTACAGGATACAAGAGGTAATTTGATGGCTAAACGCTTTTTCTCTTGGATTGTTGTTGTTATTGTTATTGTTGTTGTTTTTGTTGAAAAAGTTCAAGAACTTAGGGACTAAATTAAAGAGACGTAGGGATGCGAAATTTTTAAATTAAGAAATAAGTTACCGGTACTTAGGGATGAAACTGCAAAGCATATAGCAAGGGATTCTGATACCTATACTTGGTGATCGAATTGCAAAAATATAGTAACTGAACTAATATACCTTGGAATTCCAAAAGTCATAGGGTATAAAATGCTTAGAGACTTTTTAATTTATAATTAAAATCAGAATGAAAACTAAAAAGAGAAAGATTCTAAAATCTATAGAAAAGGTCGAACGGCAGAAACTTATGGACTAAACTACAAAATTTAGAGACTCTAAAATTTTTCGGGATCTTAAATGTTTGTTTGGATTGATTCGTTGCGAAGAAGACGCGACAAGTGCCGACTCTGACGTCAGTACAGTCTGTCTTAAAAATCTTTAATCCTAAAGCATTATAAAGCGCATTGCCGACTGAACTCATCCGAAAGAAGGGGGGGGGGTACAGGGTGAAATTCAAACATTAATTACCGTAGTTCTTTCTCTGGTACGCGATATGCTGCGGATGCAGATATAGTGCCAATTAATTTAACCCGAAAACCCCCCAATGACACATTGAAAAGCCACGAATGAAATATATTCATAGATTTCATGCTTGGGAACGGTTACCTTCTAATTTTAAGCTTGTAACAAACTTCTCGAAATTGTGAAAGCTCCCTAAACGCCCGTTGAAAAATATATGCAAAAATAACCGGCGGTTTTTTTTTCGACACGAGGCAAGAGAAGAAAAAAACAGCCCGGCGCGCATTCGAGCGTGCATCCGAAATACACATAATTTCGATTCCAGAATCATGCACAGAATAATCGGCGCGATTGTCGTTAAATCCAATTTCTTTTTTATTTTCAGAAGGCTAATTTCTGAAATATAATTTCTGAAATTATATTAACCAAGAATTAACTTTTTATCTCTTTGCACTCTTCTGAATATTTAACAAGAATCAATGATTAGAGGACCTGCCGGAAAACTATTCTTGTTTAACCGCGAATTGTTTCAATATATAAAGATAATAATAAAGAGAGCTAAAACGATTTAATTCGCTTCCAGTTATTGTCCGTGGCAGCATTGACGTAAAGCCGAAAATAAAAACAAGTTTGCTTTTAAAAGTTTTTAAAGTCGAAACAAAATAGATATAAATTTTAGTTTTCATTTATCTAAAAATATACATATATTAAAATTTCTTTACGCGTCGAGAAAAAATTAAAATAAATCATAATTTATTGTTTGGCGCTGGAAGAATTCAAAGAATTAAAATTTCCAATTTCTTTTGCAAAAGAATTTTTTTTTCACAATCTTTTTTTTTTTATTAAATAAGCATCAATCATAACTATCAGTCACACAATATAATCTCATAAGGTCGGGAACATAAAACATCAAAACTAAAATTAAAATATATTCATAAACAACAGTAAATAGTGTTCGCTTTTAATATTTTCCTAATTAATTTAAATAATGGTATGAATTAATTCTTGTACATAAAATTTAAATTAAAAAATCAAATAGGGCCATTCATTTAACTTTTCACCTATTGTTAAGAATGGTCGCTTACTTTTCAAACATAACATGATATTTGCAATCGACAGAATAAACACATTGATTAGGAAAGAAAGGATCTATAATTTTTAGAGTGCAATTTCTATATATAATCAATTTAAATTTCTTTAATTATAATTACGTCGTTATTGATAGAAAATTGTCATGTTGTCAATTAAGGTTATTTTTTAGCCGAAAAAACGAAAATAAAAGAGAAGTTGAAAGATAAAAATAAAAATTTTAAATACTAAATTTAAAGCTGGAAATTTCTCAGAACCAAGATTTATTCTTTTACAAAGATGAATATAACTTATAAAAAAGATTAAAATTATTTTATATTTGAAATACTTAATTGTAAAAAATTGATCGAAAAAATTTTATGATCTACTTTTTTAAAAGCTTGTTCAAAGATCAAGCTTAAAGATGCCTTCAAGTACTTTGAAAGGTTTGATGCACTAAAATTAGAAAAAGATTGCCTGCATGACCAGATCTCCATAATTTATTTATAACTTATGAAAGTTTTAAAAACATATCGGTAGAGATAAATTGATTAATAAACTAGATTTTAATCTATTTTTTAATTATTTTATTATTAACAATGTAAAAGTCTTGAAACTATTGAAAGTTTTCAAACTGAACAACTATGATAATTAATAATCTTTGTGCGATTGCAAATGTATTTTTTTTAAATGTATAATTATTTTAGAAAAGTTTAATGTTTCTTGTATAATTAATAATAAAGATATTTAATCGAAAATATGTAAGGAACTAAATACAGCTTTTTAAATAAATCATTGTGCATTATCAAGCAAGCACGCGCAGAGTTATTCATTGCGTATTGTTCTAAAACCAAAATAACTCTCTTTGTAGCCTTTGTTAAATTCACGAAAAAAGCATAAAAGAAAAAAAATAACATGTACTATTTGTAATGAAAAAAGTTTAGTTTGAAATTGATTTTTTTAGAATTTAATGAATTATAATTTTTGCCAGCAGTTCGCAAAATTATTATTATTTTAAACAATTTTACAATCTGTTAGCACAGCTATACGGTAACAAAAGATAATGCAATCCATGTTGCATGAATATATGTAGATCAAGATTGTAAGAATTTTGCTGCGTTATAAAAGAATTGCCAGTTTTAACGGAGAGGATAAGCAGGAAACGTGACTCCGTGTCCCCGTGCCTTTGGAAAATCCCCCACGAGTGACGCGGCTCGAACATGTGCGCGGCACGTTTTTATCCGAACCCCTTTTGTCGCAGTTGCAGCTCTGCATTTAGTCGCTGCGAACGTCTTCCAACTTTTCAGGATTCTATAATAGAGCCCATATTGTTATGTTCTCGGCCAAATGAAAATTTCTATAAACGTCGCTTGTTTTCAAATCGAATCGATTGAACTGTTCAACATGCACATATATCTTATTATTAATGTAGTACTATCGATTTTGGGTATTTTTTTTGAATCTCGATTCGCAATGATAATTTTTTATGTTAAATTTTAAGTTAAAATATGAGTAAATTTTAGACGTGAATAAATTATGGTATTTTCAACATGAAGAGAATTCATAATTTTTAATTTAACATTCATGTGTTTATAATCATATCTTTTAGTTTTTATAAAGAACGAGTATTCAATATAAGATTTCGTTCGATAAAGTATGATTGAAAATAATTGAAAAATACTATAATACACTTTT
Source organism: Sycobia sp. Sy_11 (assembly GCA_018907035.1). Classification (NCBI taxonomy): domain Eukaryota; kingdom Metazoa; phylum Arthropoda; class Insecta; order Hymenoptera; family Epichrysomallidae; genus Sycobia; species Sycobia sp. Sy_11. The sequence goes on along the minus strand of JACCIC010000148.1, from coordinate 160,100 downwards.
ATTGTGAATATTAAAAATAAATCTTATTTTGGAAACCGGTTTTTATCGGTTTTTACATAAGAGTTAAACGAATGAAAAATTTAAAGCATTATATATCGATCGTTGTAAAATGTAGTGATATGCTTTAACGAGACAAATCACGAAATTTATTTAAAATTTCATATACGAATGATTGCAAAATTTTTATTTTTAAACAGTTTTATTTCGGCCGGCTGCAATTTTTCTGTTAGAGCCACAATACAGCTTCCGATAACAATCGAGTTTTTTTCCTTGGTTAAATAAATTTCAATGTGGCTGGTTTCTTTCAACGTTCTTTGTTTAGTTTATATTATATGGATGCCTGCCAGAATCTATCAGAATATCTTTTATTATATTAAAAATAATATTACACAGATTACATACTGAGATACATATTTATTTTAAAATTTTAATTACTTTTTAACAATTATATATTTTTAATCCCTGCTGGATGCTCTTGGTAATTACTTTTAAAGGCTTCATCTTTAATTTTTTATTTTCAAACATATAGCTCTTATTTGACAGGATTTACTATATTATTTTTTTTTAGATTCCTGTACACTAAGTATACGTAAAATCATTATTAATTTGCGAATCTGTTTCTACTCTGTACACGACGTACTAACTGAAATAGAACACTGACAAGTGTTTCAGAATGAGACGAGAAATAATGAAGTAAGCGAAAGAGAAAGGGAGGGCGAAAGAGAGAGAGAGAGAGAGAGAGAGAGAGAGAGAGAGAGAGAGAGAGAGAGAGAAGGAGAGAGAAACAAAAAGTATTTAAAAAGCGGGCTGAACTGAAATTGACAGAATGTCTTCTTAAAAGCTTTTCTTCGAAAATTTTGGATTGAATTTTAAGAAAATTTTTTCAGTTTTATATACTGTAGTTAAAAAATTAATAAAAAAGAATCGTAATTTAGTTTTAATTTTCTTTTCTATAGTTTGCATTGTTGTAATAGTTTAGTAAATTATTAATTTTTTTTTGAAACACTAAAATATTCTAAATTAATAAATCATTCATTTATTGACGGATTTTCTTCAATTAAAATTTTATGATAAAAAATACAACTAATAATTTAGTAAAAATAATTGAGCAACCGTAAATACGTATCATTCAGTTAATGATATTTTTTTAATTATATTTAATATTGTATATCTAATATTATTTTAAGAATTTAATTATCGTTTCGATTATCAAGAAAATTAGTAATTAAGTTTAAAATTCATTACATATATAGTTGATTTATATTAATAATTATAGATCGATAGAATGTTCTCCCCATTTTTCTGCTTAATACATGCTAAACGTATTTCAAATTTTCGTTATTAACTTAATACAGTCTTAATAGAATAAAGTAGAAATACATTCACGTTTTTATTGATAACTTCAGAGTTTCAAAATTACAATTTGCATTGTTGTTTACAACTGTCGCGTACAAAAATGAAAAAATATAGATTATTGTATTAAACGATAAAAAAGTCAAATTTACGACTATGAAAATCTGAAATCATTGATAAATTGAAGAAGTCAATTGATAGATCATGATTTTTCTCTATTTACTAACTTTTTATCTGTCTAATATACGTATTTATTTTAATTAGGCTGAAATCTGTGAGATTTTTCATATGTCAAAAATTAGTAAAAAATTACATTAGTTCAAAGAAATAAAAAAAGTGTACCTGTTCAAATGAAATAGCCTGAGATAATTATATGTAGAACTTTATTTCCACACTATTTTTCTGAATTCTTGAAATCATTGTAATTAATTTGTAATACATACATACAGTATATATACATACAATAACATACAGTAGGTGATAAATAACCCACGGGTATGCATTCTCGAGATTAATTCTTCATACGTCTCTGATGTATTCTTTGGATTTTAGTATAGTCTTATTGTTGTACGATATGACAGGCTTCCCTTTTTACTGTTATTTAGATGTATCATCAGAGACATTTTTATTCGTGAACAATAAGTTTCTTACATTTTTATACATAGATTTCTGGATAAAATATTCATAACCTTTATTTTGCTCGAACACTTTAGATGTTTTCTGCATTTGCAAAAAGAAAATCCAAAACATAATCGAAACTGTAAATCTTGATTTTTGTGTATAAGAATTTGTACTTCGCGGGGTTTTCAAAGTGTAGTTTTAAGACTCGAGGCGTTTGGAGAATCGTATTCATGCGATATGATTCGGTTGTCGTGGGGGTATTTTTCCAAATTCAGAATTGTTCCGACACGTTATACTGTAACATTAAAACACATATCAAACGTATAGTAATGTTTTATGACCTTTTTCTTCTGGTCTTGTATTATCAGTAGGCGAATTTTCTTTTTCTTTCAAAGGAGCTAGGATGGTTACTTATCCACAAGTCAGCTAAAGCTTGACATATGATGGGCGATTACGTACTGCTTGATGATATTTGATTTTTAGGGACACTATTTGCAAAAAGAATTGGGTAATGAAGCGTATGTACAGGTTTCAAATTTAATACAGTATAATACTTGCAGAAATACGCTTTCGCCAGAAATCGAACCGTATAATTGTCTGTCATAGTACGCCAGTTGCGTGTTCGGATTTGTTTCTTGGGTACTCAATTCTAACCAATAGAATCTAGGTTTATACTAATAATTCACCTCTGGCATTATATATATATATATATATATATATATATATATATATATATATATATGACTTTTTAGCTAGCTATAATATGATCATAAGCTACATTGCATATGTTGGCATGTCCAAGTTGAATACATTATGAATTAAATTTTTACGTTTCCTAATTGTATACTACTCCTTTATTCATAGTTTAATATGATTTCGAGTATTAAAAGTATTATCTAATTACCAAAATTTTCGTTCGGATATAATCGGTTTCCAACTTTCGGGACCCATCAATTATACCTTGATATCGTGCATTCATCACAATATAGAAACGGACTATTTTATGGTTTTCGAACATTTTTTAAATTTACTTCTTTTCACTTTATACGTAAATATTAATTTTAAAATATCATACTCTCCAGAGAGAACTTCAGAGTTCAGCCTTATAGTTAATCCTAGTTTTTGGTTAATAATTATTCAAGTCAGTGGTTGGATGTTAATTTTGATCTATAATAATTCTGTTAATAAACTCAGAATATTTGCAAAACGTATTACTTCATTATATGTCGCTTCGCTTATTAGTACTTATTTATGGGGAATTTAGAGAATCATTAGAGCAAAACCATATCAGAAGATCAAATATTGTACATCAAAGATTCTATTAACTTCTAATTATTGCTTAGATAATCTTTCTCACCAATTATGAAAAGTCTACAACCATGTTTCAAAAATTTATTATGTATTCCTTATTATTCGTCAGACGGTCTTGTCAAAAGAAGTTAGATTAAATTAAACAGCAGTTTGTCAATCAACAATTTCATTTCGGGTATGAAACAAATTTCACTTGATTCTGAGAATCAATCAAATTGTAAACATTAATACATATTAAAAAAGTGTTTATATTGCACCTACTTTCAAATAGAAATGATAATGAGTTACCTTCGATTACCATATACTTCAAATTCATTTGAAAAGCTACCGGAGCTGTTCATATTTTTAATAATGTTCAAAAGTAAAACAGATTTTTTACAAATGTCATGTTGATGTAGTCCCATATGTCAGTCCATTTTTTACATTTTCATTTCTTTACTATCAGTGTCTTTATAATAAAAGTTTCTATTTTATAATTACATACAATCTGGATCCTTAAAATATAAAGCTATTGAAAAAGTAACGTTTTTTTTAGTTTTGTTTTAGACGAAAAAAATTGTATATATTTGTGATTGGTAAAAATATCTTTAAAACTAATCCGTTAGTAGTTCCGTGTTATACGAGACGTTCAATTTATTACAACAAAGCTTCTTTTCGATTTTAAGAAAAGACCACAAATTTACTTCTGACTATGCAGCCCGAGAAAAGCATAACAATATAATGGACAATGCGTGTAATGTATGCGTCCATTCTATTATCAGTGACCTTATAGCGCACAAAAGAGAAAACCGAATCGTGGCGCAGCTTCGAGACAAGAGAATCATTTGGTCACACTGTCAACGACGATTTTAGATTTAGCACCCGCCGTTCGCTACGAGTTGTTTTCACAAGTTGCAGTTTTCTTTGAGTCGAGGTTCGGATGAGGGCAGGCAGTGAAACATTGACGCAGCCCGTGCCTCTGCTCTATGACGCCGCGTCTGCGCGATTTCCAATTAGCCGGCTCGTAAACAAATAAAAGCTATACGATGGCCAAGATTTTGAGGTTATTACGGCGCATTCGATTCGCAAGGCTGAGGGGGCAGCCTCCAGGCAGATGACGTATTGACTCTTTTATTATTTTCCGACTCTGTGATTTATCTGTCGGTTCAAATCCCAGCTGCCGGCTGGCTGCTTGGTAACGTCAGCCGTATGGTATATAAATAGCAGGGGATAAAAAGTACTTTTCGATTTAATGCATTCGACGTGTATATGGCTGTAGGGACAGTTAAGCGGAATTATGTCATTTTCTTATACCTAGAAAATCCAGGCAATATAATCCTTATAATCGCTTTATTTTCAAGAAGTTATTCACGTCAGTGTTGATGGTACACAAGTTGTTATTAGTATTACAATGTGATAATTCTGAATATTATTTTATAGTCATTTTTTATATTAAAATTGTATCAGAAATAATAAGAAATAAAAGTAAACATTTTTACTAACTTTAGGAGATCATCGGATATGGGTTACGAATTCGTTTCAGATTAAGCAAATTGATTCCCATTACCATGTAAAGTCCAAGGGCCAAATACTACCTTATATCCAAGAAATATATTACTTTATTAGTTATAAGCCGTACTTCTCTCTAATTAAATTAGTCAGTGGATTGTTTTTTGCCAACTACAACCTTCCATTACAGAGTCGAAGAACGACATTTCAAGCAAATAAGTTCAAATGGAATTGAGAATGTCCTTCTATGAGAATTGCCCAGTTCCTTAATTGTTATTAATTGAGTTTTGGTATAAATAGCTATTTTCTTCAGAAAAAAATCATCTGGCTAGACAGTGTACCAAGTTTGATCAGAATAAAGTATTAATAATAAGTATAGAATCTCATTGTCTTGGAAATTATAATCATAAGTATCTTGCAGGAGAGCATTAGGTGATAATATTTTACCAGAGCTCATTATGGACGTAATTAGAGTTCATCAGAGTTCTATCGATGATTTGCACCAAAAGTGCCATCCATATGTCGTAGTTCCTACTTGCGAGTAGAAATTTCCACGTTTGAATCCAACAATTCTATGAGGCATGCTATCAAGTGCTTAGGTTGCTATTCATCTTGTGCAATGGTTGAATCGTTATTAACTAAGCATTTTTAAATAATTTACAATTAATTTGAAATCTCACAGAACATCATTTTCTTATTCCTATTGATGCTTATAGTATATAATAATATCGTTAGATCTAATGTTGACTATGAAAATTGAGAAGTGATTACTTATAGTTTATAAAACATCACATATGATTTCAGGTGCCATTTGTTCAATGACTAAAATCAATAATTTCTGAGAAATATAATTTCGAGACAATTCGCAATAAATGAAATTTCCCAGATTGGGAAATATACATATAGCAACATCATGGCGAGCAATATTAAGAGTTGCTGTATTGTAAACGACTTCTCCTCTAGACCTGTACTATTAGTTACATCCATATTATATATATATATATATATATATATATATATATATATATATATATATATATATAATGTGATATGATATTGGAAACGTCTGTAATAACGATCGAGAGGTGGAACTAGTTGCGCGACGACGACGCGACCGCAACGTGATGCTTCGGGATGGTAAAGGAACAAGAATATCGTTCACGTCGAAAATACATCTCGCGCGCGCAGGCGAGAACGACAGAGAGAGAGAGAGAGAGAGAGAGAGAGAGAGAGAGAGAGAGAGAGAGAGGGGGGGGGGGAGAAAGCCGACTCTGGTGAGCGGCGATGAATTTATGGGAGCCTGCACTGCACAGCGATCGAATCCGCAGCGCGAGCGGTGCGGATCGTCCGCGCGGGAGACGCGCGAGAGCGACACGAGCAGCTCGAGAGACAGAGGCGGAAACTTTTAAAATAGCATTGAGGTCGGACTCTTTGCACCGGCTTATACCCCCTGTCTCTCTCTCTCTCTCTCTCTCTCTCGCTCTCTCTGGATAGGCGTTGTTCGAGCATATACAACGACGGGATGCCACATCAAACCGGCGCCAAAAGTTCCGCTCGATCACACCTGTGCGAGGATCGACTCACGCGCGTTACGAGCCATTATGGTGTTAACGATCATAGGTGGAGAGGGGGGGGGCGATAAATGCACGTAATTCGGCTGGTTTGTAACAGTCGGTCCTGCCTACTGATATCTCACAAATAGCTTTTTACATCGGAATATAACCGGAATGTACTTTTATTATTATTTTTTTTTTTATAAGGATTTCTTGCATAAGTTTGTCAGGTTCGAGGTTACGTTAACGCAAAAGCTATAGTTATAAAAACTAAAGATACAAATTTTTTCAGTTTTTATAATATTTTCTATGATTTCTTGATGTACAATGATCTTTATACGTTTTCACTATTTCTACTTCTAAAGCTTGTTAATTTAATTGATTACGAGTACGCTTGAACTAAATGCATACTGACATAATATAAATAGAAAATGCTTAATGTTGTTAAGTACTCATCATTTGTATTGACATGTGTTTGAAACAGTTAACCGTTGACTGCTGCAGTTAACGAATATAATTGTATTTTAATGGACATCGGGCATGTTGCATGTACGAACTTATTCTTAAAAAACAAAAAGAACGAGTTTGTAGAACTTGAATCTTGATTTCCAATGGTTTCGTGATTTCTAATATTATTTGTTTTCAAAATAGTTGGAACGATTTCCTATGTGATTTCATAATAAATCGCTTGTATATGGGTTCGATGAGATCTTAGAATTAGACCATCGTCGATAACCCAGAAATCCAACAATAAATGTACGCTTTAAATACATATGCATACACTTGAATCATAAATTCATCAATTATTTATGGAAAGAACAAAGACATTATTAATATTTTCATTCAATGCAAAATTTAAATAATATAACGAAGCTCATTTATTACCACAGATGTTCCACTGTTAAACTAGAAAGTGTTTATTATTTTTGCAGAGGAATAATATTGAGAAATTGGTGGCAGAAATAGTCCGGACGACTTTCGCATTTTTACATCATATTTATTATTTTAAGCTATCTCGCTCGATTTCAGAATTGTAAAATAAAAACATAAAATCACTGAATTTACTTTTATCGATCTTTTCGTATTATTCAAGTTAATGCTTCGCATTATAAGAGTCTGAAAATTGAAATAACTTAATTATCTTAGCATTAACTAATGCTTTTTTTATCTGTGCAATGATTATAAGCGCTAAATTTTACAGTTCGACAATCAATGGCAACGATAATAATTATTATTACTCAAAGATCCGTCAGTGAGCACTAAAGCAAAGGAGGATATAATACTCGTGCGAATGAGTGTTATACGAGTATTTGCAATAATAGTATATATATATTATTGGAAAGAAAGGCTGCAGCAGCCCCGAGAGCGCGCTCGTCTTTCCCGCGCGCGCGCCGGTTTAAATAAGGAAGCGCAAAATCGGCGACGACGCGCTGCTTCGCACTTGCCGCTACATTAATTCCGAACGGCTCCTGGCCGTTGCCGCCGCCCGTCGCGCTAATACCTTATTTCAAACATCTGTTGGAAATAAACGGCTTATAGAAGTCGCTCTAACTTAGCACGGATTTTCGATTCGCGCGACCGCTCAGGCCCTTTGATATAATTTTACATGCTGCATTGGAAAATTTTCGGGCTTTCCTCTACAGTTCCCCGATTTTACAATAATGTTCATCTTTAATTATCGATGATAATTTTATTACAGGTTATTATGCGTTGTTGATTTGCAGATTCGCACGTACATTAAATAAAAAGCATGTACAGTTTGTATTTATAATTATGCTGAATTGATTCGCTAAAGAACGATTCAGAAATTAAAATATCAGTGTTATCTTTAAAATTGTATTATCATACAATAATATTTATAAAATATAAAGATTAGTATAAATAATATTTAATGTTTTAAGTAACTCCCAATAACTGTATATTTCATACCATATCAATAAAAATTTTTAATATTATTTAAGATAATTTTAGTACAATACAGTATGAAATGCTTAATGAAGTATTTTTACAGATATCGAAGGTTAATAAAAACAAAATTGACCGAATACGGTAACTATTTTGGGCTGTTCAAACCAAACATTTCATTAAAACAGTAGCCTTAAGACAAAGAATAAGCCTTGTTGGGACGAGCAACCAATACAAAATTTGCAGTATTCTTGACCAGCTATACCAATGAAATTTTGAATTTGACCTTGACCCAATGAGAAAGGTTGTTTTAAAATCGAGACCATTTTTCACGAGAAAATTTTTATTTTTATAATGAAATTGAATAGAATCGAAAATTCTAGGTCCCAATACCTGACCTTACACATATCCGTACTATCTTATGAGTACCATTAAAACAGTTTTCCATTGAATCTCGTGGAGACGAGGTGTGCCGTATTTATAGATTGAAGTAAGCCTCGATTCGATGACGAAATATTTTACGACACTATATTAATCAAGTAGAATCCTTAAATGATGATAGGTATCGTTAAATCTTGTTCCCCCTCCACCCGATATCTTGCGCAGGCAATAAAATGATAATCTTGCCCAACTCAAATCTGTTAAAACATTTTAAGTACATTAGTCCAATATTCACCGAATTTACCGAAGATTATTATACTGTAGTTGTCAATACTATCGGCGATTTAATTATTATGCAATTAAAATTCCAAATCGATCAATCGAGAAAAGAGAAAAGATAGTTGGCGAATTTCAAATAATGGATTATATGTGTACTTCACATTAAAGATTTAATAGACAATTTAATATATACAGGTACGATCATTGTACTTGGCGATAAATTTCCACCAATCACAAGATTTGCGCTCAAAAAGAATCATATTGTCCAATGTTTGATCATCGATACCGCTATCATTGAATTTCAAGTCATATTTTAATCGAAAATATCCAATGCATAAGGGCAAGAGTGCTAATGTATATAGTTACGCTAATACCGTCAGTTATCGAAGACACTAATTTACTCGCGCATAGTTTCGATTGATAAAATCTCAGAATATCTTCAAGTAACTAATGCAACAAATATTATTTTCTGTTTTTTTTGTGTCTGTAGACGTCATGATGGGTTCTTTATAATATCAAGAAACCGGTCACGTAGCGAAACAACGTCATTGAAATAATATCATTACCTTGACTGTAGAATAGAAAAAAATACAAATAACTATATAGAAAGAATTACAGTATCAGTTCATGATAACTTATATAGAGAAGAAATTCCAATAAAAACGGTGCAAGATATTAATCCGAATATCCGACTTGATGAAGATTGGAAAGTGTGCAAATGTCATTAAGAGTAATTAATTGGTAGTCACATTGAGAATTCCACGAAAGTATTCGACAGTATTGCAATGTGCCGCTTTCCTGTCATAAAGGTAATCTCCATGAATATACTAGTGACAAAAAGTAAGAGAATTCACTAGCGTAATATGGCTGTTGCTAGAGAAAGAAGACATCGCAATAGAAGAATGGATGAAGAATTTTTTCATATACAATGAACAACGGTTGAACGGGAACGGTATATACAACGACTTATACCCAAAATCATCGCGTAGATGACGTATTGTAGGATGGATTTCTATCTTATTTAATTAGATCCTTTACGGATACGTGTACTTTTCTGCAAGTGTCTTAGTATAATGAACATAGCAATAACTCCAGAATGCAGGTGTTGCGGTTCAGTTTTGGGCGATGCAGAAAATACATTTTTTATTTGTGAGCATGGCTCCTGACTTGTCACTAAGACTAGAGATTAAAATATGAACGAGAAGGACAGAAAATAGTCCTATAAGTTCATGACGATGGATGTAGATTATTGATGACTGATTGCAAATTCTGTTACGAGTATGCATGGGAGCATGGAAACAAATGGGCGTTTGGAATATTAAATGAAGGCGTATAAAGATTGTGAAAAATGAAATACTTGTATAAAAGGATCGTAAGCTGCCCACGTAAGACCATGTAAAACCACCGCCTGAACAGAAGTCATGTACATAGCAGTTTCATGTAAGTTCGGCGCAAACAAGGAGCCATATACCATCGATCCCATGTCAGCCTATATGTTTGAACTTAAAAGATATATATATATATATATATATATATATATATATATTTGTTTATTAACATTATTTATATACAAATATATAAATAATTTTAATAGCACATTTGCAGTTTTCGAATAAAAAATTGATAAAGATACTTAATATTGAAAATTTTTATATTTCGATACAAGTACGAACAATCAGGAGAGATTCATGTTTACGTACAAACCCTTCGATACTTCTCTTGGTAAAACTCTCTATTCAGAGGTTTTCTATTATAGCTAGCGTATTCACACAGCTACACGTACGTAATATATGTGCGCGCTCGCGCGTGTGTTTACAAACCAAGAACACAAAGTATAAGCAAGCTATAGGAGTGAGAAAAGTTACTCGTCGCGCTGACGCCTTAGCATTGGCCTCAAACAGTTTCAAAGTCGACCCCAAAGCGCGAGGGAGACCGCGACAGACGGACTATGAAGAATGGCTAAAGGTTATATATCGTACGTATAGGTAAATGGGAGTGGCATGCCGGGGGAGTGGAGAGGGGAAATGTCCGATGTGCAGGTGCAGCGCGCTTGGGTCAAGAGAATTTTATTGCGAAAATCTTGGCGAGGAATGCGCGGGGCAGTGATGGAGAAAGAGGCGCTCGCGCCAGATGATGATGATGATGATCTGGTGCGCTTTGTGGAAATTCGACATTGTATCGACGCAGTGGGCATTTAGACGTACTGTGGCTACCCAACGATTCATCTTCGTAACATCTATGGTACATTCTTCGCCAAATCTTCTGGGATTTATAAAAAATAATTCTTATCATTAATAGTGTTTATGTCTAGGTACTACGTCATGAATAAATGGAACAAGTAGTTATGTTTAATAATATACTCGAATAATTCCTTGGATTAATAAATTTAAAATCAACTGGTCTATAGGCATGAGATCCTTCATAAATAATAAGGGCATAATTAAAGCCATTAATTGTAATTATTAAATAATTAATAAACTTCTTATATTGACAATTAGAAGTCAAGAATATCACGATAAGAAAAGGACTTAATCAACTTTAGACATCATTATACCCTTTTCTAGCTAATTAATTCTGATCGAATGGAAAATCTAATATAATAATTTTGTATTTGAAATTATTTGAAATTAGTTTCAATGAATTGAACTTATATTAGCTCAAATGAACTTTATTGATTCTTGAACTTTATGAATTTCAATTCATTCCTATCAATCGAATTTAATCAATCAATTTATTATGACATTTATGAAAATATTCCAAATTAATGCTTTTCAACAATATTTATTGGCATTTTCGATCATATTCGCGTGATAACTCGATCAGCGGATTGTCTCAGCTCAAATTTTATTGATTAATTAATAGAATAATAACGCATTTTGATTCCAAAATTATAGGGGAAGTAAATCGCTGAATTTTAAATCTGCTATGCTTAGGTGATATCTGAATAATATTTTGCCCGTGAACTTTGACAAATTATTTCTTACATTCATCTAGTCTTTATTTTTGCAATAACTAGGTCATTAATTATCATTATTATATAAAGAATTTATTAAAATAATAAAACAAATTATTTTGATCTCTTTTACGTCGTCTTCAATCAACAAAATAACCGCATTCATTGTTCTTCAAATATTTTGCAGTGGCCTTCCACATTCTTTATTACCGACGTCAAAATCATTTCTTTTGAATATTGCTTAAACAGCTCAAAACATTGTAATTTATCAAGTGTCGTATGTTCATTGTAAATTTCGACTATCTCATGCTTATACAGAATGCGAAATTTTATTAAACTCTAAGAGAATTATAGAGGATACAAAATTTCATATGTTCAACATCTTATCTATGTTCCTGTATGAAACTCGTATTTTTGCAAGTTTAAAATCTTCTTCTGTCATTACATAAAGGAAAAGATCAAGTTATAAATACATTATCAGTTACCCCCATTTGTGATCAATTTTCTATTGGCGCACCCGATATTCTCCCGGCAATCGATGGTAACAATCAACGCAGATCATTAGCAATTCATTTGGTCATTTAACAAAATTTATGTGCACGCGTGGGAGGATTTTCTATTTTGTTTAAAATTAAATGAATAATAATATCTATAAATTTAAAAACTTTATGCTTCATTCGTCAAGACTTAACAATTTATCTCGTTTGAAAATAATTTATTCCTTCCGCAAATGATCAAATAATTCAGAAGGAAAGTAACAGATTGCCCATTCCAAAACTGATTTATATTGCTGTTGTTTTTTCTTACTTTATTGTTAAATAAAATTTAAAAACTTCGGTTGCTATGAGAAAAAGTTTCACATTTAATTATTATTATCTTTCTAATTTTATACGAAAAAAAACCCAGTCTTATAAGACGGTCCACGCACACATGTCCGGTTTCGCAAGCACCCTCTTTGCAAATGTGGCGTCTGTTACCGTTTTGCACTCATTGCTCTTATATCTTTGAATATTTTCAATGTTTGCCAAAACAAGAACAGAATGAAAATGAATTTGGTTATTTAATTATCGAAATAGTTGGCAGGTATGAGCGAAATTTTAAGTACAGTCGTCACCAGTCGTGAAGGGTATATATATTAAAGTAGCAATACCTTCGCTCAAGTATAGCCGTCAATTCGATCTAATAGAGTTTATATATATATATATATATATATATATATATATATATATATATATATCAATATTTTTCATCATAGCTCTCACAATCGACGCCAAAGCGCATGGATTAAGCGAAATGTACACTATGAGTAAGCGATATACTTAACAAAGTTTTTTTGATCTTTCATTTATTTTCTACAGTTTGTTATGACATATGATTCGTCAGTGGTATTGTGTCACGATAAATTCAAATGTAGAGTGTATTCTATTTTTTTTCTCATTACAATAGGATAATACGAATCGTGTATTATATGTAAAAGTCACTAATACGAACTATTTCTTACATACTTATAATGGAATCATTGCGCTTTTAATAATACCTCTTCTACATCTTTCATTTGTAAATGTACTACACTGAAACGTTAAATTTCCATTTTTAATACATGAATATACAGATTATTCTAGTGCCAGACATGAGTTCTACAATTTTCCATCGTCGACGTGCGCGTACGTAACGCGCGCAATCACTTTTGCGCGAGCGCGGCGCTACAGCGGCGCGCACACGTGTCCGCCCCGCGCGGCGCCAGGTAAAATAAGATCTCGGCGGCCCTTTAACGCCGCGTGCCGCGCTCGCGGCTAGTGTCGGCACCGTCAAAACAAAGCGAGTTATTGTACCCGTAAATCACGGTCCATTGCATCGAACATGTAAGCGGAGCCGCGAGAGAAACCCCAGCACTATGGATTCTTGAGTAGAACGGGACTAATGAGATTGGGAACCCCTCCCCCTCCTTGTCCTGATATATCTGGCAAGTTTGGGTATCTGGTGATGGATATTGAAGATGGATGAAATCAAAGGGGATGGTAAGATCTCAAGTTCTTCTCCGGATATTGTGGAATCGGTTCTTTTGACTACGACGAATTAGTTAGTCAATATAAACACTAATTTCAAAAAATTTGTCGTCGACGGTTATTTCAGGATTTGACGATCATAATTTTTCAGCTGGAGTTGATTTCAGATCAAAGTTCCTGATATTTTCTTACTTTACTTCAGCTTCTGATGTATGCCATTTTGCTCGCATGATAAATTCGAGCGGTTACAACATTGAACAGCTTTGAATAAGAATTGGACCATCGTCGATCAGCCATTGACTGATTTTCCAAGTTCCCAACTATTTCATTCCTCTGCTCGTGATGGGCGCCATTGTACAATATTTTTAATTGTTTGATAGTTTATAATGTTACACGTGTTCTCTATTCGCTTGAATTGGAACATTCCACTTTCAGGCAATTTTTTGATTGTAATAATAAGATTGTGACAATTATTAATCTTAACGAGCGAACGTCTTTTACTCATATAATTTCTAAAATTATATTGTTTTATTGAAGATATTAAATCATACTATCACAAAATTGCATCTAATGCAAGGTTATTCATTATTAATTACTCAACCCAGCTCATCAAAGTGCATAAGTTTGATCTAAATTCAAAAGCAAATCGTCCGTCTAATGAAATGGCACTATTATCAAATTAAATAATAGACGAACACATGGCACGGTAAGCAAAAATATTTTTTGAACCGAAAGACATTTAATTCTACTATGTTTTACTATTTGTTTTCTGAATAACTTCCGATATATTTTATCGCATATTTCACAAAAGCAACTTCCTAATTGGAAAATAAGCATCAATACTTCATATGTGAATATGTTTTGCTTATTGGACAACTTCATATTATCTTTCATTTGTTTAGTGTCAGTTTTTAATGGAAGCATCAATTGAATTATTGGAATAAAGTGTTCCTTGAGAAGTTTTGTCCAACAGAAATACGCAATATAAGTATTTGATGCATCAAACATTAAAAAATTAAGAACCAATTAACAAATCTCTACAATTTAGAAATCTCAATTGAGAGTCTTAAAACTGTCTTAAACATTATTCGTTTCATACAACAATTAATTTCACTGATATTCCTCAGTTTTAATGAAAAATCTCGAACTGTATAAATCGCGACACCATCCAAGCATCGCTGCACAGTTCGCCCGATTAATATAGAATTTTCTCGTTGCAATGAGGCGTAAATTAAAAAATTTACGATTACTATATAGTTGCAATTCGTTATGCCAAGTTAAATTAATCAAGTCACATTTGCCATTTAACAACGCTAGGGGTAATAATAAATTTTAACCTATTATTTTTCTTCACATAAGCTGGTGCCGCGCATACGCGCGCACGTGTGGGCGCTTTTTTGCACATTTATTGCAGGAAGCGCAATGAGGACAGAATTAAACGTCGCTCGCCTAAACGAATTCCCAAAGGTATATATCAACATTGTTTATGCCATTCAACCTGATGCGCGATTTGTCTTTTGAATTTTTGTGACGGGAGAGCTCGCCAACGGCGAAGCTGTTATAAAATTAACTTGACGAGTTTGCAATTACTGCCTTTCAGGGGGAGACGGTGGGAGTCCAGGTTAACGTAAACAAGGACATGCCTCTGAAATATTTTAATGCGGGTTCTGTTGAAAGCAAGAAAGATAAGAGAGCTATTAACCATGATGAATTTTTAACAATTATGGCAGGAAATAAATATACACTGTCGGATTTTACTCTCAACGACGAGTGAGTTTACTTAACGACGTATTAAAATGGTTTTCTAACGAAAGGAATATTTGAACAAAGTCTAAGGTCTGATAACGAGTCGTTTTTTTCCAAAAACTACTTTCAGGAACAGGATGGACGGATTATTTATACAGATTATTGCATGGATCGATTTTTAATGTTGAGAGTGACTCTATAAATACATTCTTTGTGAAACTATACGAAGCTGTTTTTTTTTATTAATTAGCTGTAATATTCAATTTTCATTGAATGTGCACAATGTTTTATAAAAATTTTATTAAAGAAGTCGTTTGGTACTTTTATAGCCAATGATTCACAGATTAATAATAATCTTTGTTGTTCTTCCACGTTTCATAACTTAATTTTAATAATTTAACTTCAATGAACGTAATTGGCAAGGTAATTCGTAATTGGCTCTATACCCGCCATTTCATACGAAAATGATAATAACATTCGTTTTTCATACTTCCATTACATTAATAAATCCTCTAAAACGTAAATCGACCGCGCTTCTCTTCGGAT
The DNA here is from genome assembly GCA_018907035.1 of Sycobia sp. Sy_11. Taxonomy (NCBI): domain Eukaryota; kingdom Metazoa; phylum Arthropoda; class Insecta; order Hymenoptera; family Epichrysomallidae; genus Sycobia; species Sycobia sp. Sy_11. Next base: position 143,958 of record JACCIC010000148.1, on the reverse strand, counting down.
ATTCGCATGAAATATTTCATACTATTTAGGTCTTTTTTCATCAATTTAATTTTTAATTGAATTTTACTAAGCTAACCTTTTAATTTTTAATTTATTTTAATTTTTTACTATTAATTTTAAATTGTAAATAATTATAGCCTGATTGTTATTATATTAATATAGTAGATTATTGTATAAAGATTGTAAAATCGATAAAAATATAAAAATATAGGGTCTTTTTTCAATATCATTTCAAGGTTATATAAAAAGGTGGAAAAATAAAACTGAATAAACAAATGAATTTACAATGCCTAGGTCATTAACCTTTAAAGAAAATTCGGAAAACGTTGAGCTTTTGCTATTTTTTCACAATGACATCACAACGACAGCTGACAAATTACTTTTACTAAAAAAAACTTAAAACTACTGACTTTAAAATACTATTTTTTTACTCAAGTACAAATATACAATTTATCATAGAATAGTACAGAGGACGTCAAAAAATTCTTTGAGCTCTTTTAATTTTTTGAAATATCGCAGTATCGAGACACTCGTCGCGCACGTCCTCTACCCGTTTAATTAATTCAGTGCATTAATAGTCACTGCCCAATTTGCTTACGAAGCTGTAACGAACAAGCATTCATTGTATTATCCAAACAAATCAGTGAAATCAAAGAAATCGACGAGCCGTTCGAGCAGCTTTTACGAGATCGGCCCATCAACGTGCATAAAGATTTATATCAATGTTTGGTCGGCCTCGTTAGAATCATTTGATCTCGATCTCGAGCGAGGGTACAAAAGCAAACCAGAACCGATGCCACCCCCCTCCCCCCACGTACAATGCAGAATTCGCAATAAGAACTGTCTCGGCCCGAACGAACGAATAGAGCGAGAGAGAGAGAGAGAGAGAGAGAGAGAGAGAGAGGGAGAGAGAGAGAGAGAGAGAGAGAGAGAGAGCCGCCTTTTTCTCGTCGATCCGGCGGTATAATATAACGCCCGAAGAATATAATATCCCGTCGCCTCCCAATATTCTCGACGACGCGGCCGCGCCGTCAACGTCAATCAACTCCCGCCACGAACGTGCGCGCGCCTTCGGCATATTTCGAATGGATTTTTCCTCTCGCGGCCTCACTATACACCGCCGATCTTCTATTTCTGGCGATTGTACTTTCGGGATTTCATCTCTTGGACAGAGTTTCATTTGGATGCGGCATTAGGTTCTTCGGTTGCTGTGTTAGCATTCGCTATATGTATGTATATGTATATATACAGACGAGTATAATATTTGATAAAACTATGCTGTATATCTATATAACAATATATATATATATATATATATATATATATATATATATATATATATTTATATAGACATCTAACCGTCCTTTACATAAAGTCGGGTCATTTATTTTTATCAACTTTGAAAAAAAACCAAGGAGGTTCTCAATTTCATCCATTTTTCTTTTTAGATTTTGATGATTAGTTTTTTATAATGGTTCTGTAGTAATTCTATACCACTTTGTTTCAATAAAACAATTTACAAAATTAAAATACTAAAAAGTTTGAAATAATTGACAGAATATCTGACAAAGTCAGCTGCGAATTAAGAATATATCTTTTAGAATATTTGAATATGTATGAAATTTGAAACTAATATCCAATTGAGCCGAATTGGTGTGATGCTATAAAGGATTCTAATTAAAATTATTTCAACTAGCATGGATTAATAATGTTTGATAGTTAATGTAAATTTATGTATGTGATGAATATAAATGGAAGAATATCTATATAATCAGTGATTAGATTATATCCAAAGAATAAATGAATCACAAACGTATTACTTAATATTTCAGGCTTTTTAATACAATTTTATATATTTATTGTAAAAATCTCATTGGTCGATGAAAAAAATTCCACTTAGCCTCACCATCCGAAAAATCCATGCAACGACTTGCCATGACTTCTTTACGGTTGGGAAACACGTAGACACAAAAACAAACTCTGAGTATTGAAAAACAAAGACTTCAGCAAAATGGCATACTTCACAAAAATTTTGTTAATTTCGTTGTAAATAGTAATTAATAATTTCGAAAATTATGAACATTAGGACGATTATAAATTTTGATGATATACATATATATAGAGGCCAGTGTAATTCTGCAGAGCACAAATTAAGTATGTGAATTAAGGATGAATTGCAATAAGAACCATTGCTATAGCGAGTTTATTCCTCGATGTATTCGATGCGCTGCAGATATTAAATTACGTAATTAATTAGCTTTGAGAATTTATGAGGTTCTACTATTGAGACTGACATCGCCTAACATCGACTGACAACGTCATATTGAGCTCTATCGCATTTCAATATCGTCATATTATATATTTACCAAGTAATAGCGTCTACTGCTCCTCACCGTATTCTTCCATAATCATCCTACTTCAAATTAAATTATCCTCCCCAATTGACAATATTTAGCATGGACTTATCATAAGCGAGCGTATATTGTTCAACGACAATACAATTTTTTGTCCTTCCAACCGATCATACTCAACGCCTTCCACGAAGTTCCGAACTGGCCTATGTCAGACCAATTGTGAAATTCGGGTATTTTTATTTGTACAAATTTCTGACAAGGTTAAGAAACGATTCCGATGTCACAATGACCGTACATATTATGCTTAAAATTAGCGCCGCCCGTTCGCGTCCGAACAGAAACCGACTTTTAGATACAATATATATGACGCGCGATAATAAAATTTACAAATTATTCGGTGAGCCACGGTAATCATATGTTCCACTAACGTGCTCAGCATTATAACTTCGCATCTTTCATATATATTATATCTTTCAGCTGCTTATTTTATTTCTTTTTCTCATATAGACGGGCTATAAAAGTAGTGGGTATCTTGTATCATATTGATTTTATTAAAAGTACAACAATCAGCAATAGTATTAATCCAAAGATAAATTATAAAGAATGAGAATAAACATATTCAACACAGGGCTTACTAAATGTTATGAAAAATTTGAGTTTTCAGAAATTCTCATAATCTCACTTACCGTGTCTATATCGTTAAAAAAACTCTCAAGACAACAACAATAATCTAACGATCTAAGATATGCACGTATCTGCTTGTTTACGATTTCTTTATCACACATATATGTAGTGAAAGAAATTAATTACATAGATATGAAATCATCCAGTTCTATCACTAATCATATTCCACCAAAAAAAGATGTTAAAACAGATTAATAACAAAAAGCATCCACCCGCAAATTCAGTGCTTCTTTCTTTCTATACTTCGGTCACGCGAAGCGAATTGGTGGGCGATCGTGTGTCCTCTCTCTCTCTCTCTCTCTCCCTCTCTCTCCCTCTCTTTCTCTATCTGTCTTTGGACGCTCTGCGCGCGTTCCGCGAGCCGTGAGATGCCAAAAATACTGCGGAACACACACGAGCCCCAAAAGCCGCGCGCGTGAGAATCCGTCGATGCGGGCGCTTTATAAGTATTACATAAAAGCGAGGGAGTGAGAGCGAGAGAGAGAGAGAGAGAGAGAGAGAGAGAGAGAGAGAGAGAGAGAGAGAGAGCTTTCGCACGCGGCTACCGGGCGGGCTGCGTCATTGCTGTTTCCGGTGACGATGCCTTTTGCCCCCTCTGGCCGATCGTCGAGATCGTTACTCAAGGACCTTTAAAGATAGATCGAGGATTCGCGGTTGGGGCGAGCCACCAGACGCCCCGATGCTCATATATATATATATATATATATATATATATATATATATATATATATATCTGTATGTGTACATATATATAGGGAATAATTGGAAAAAGCATATTTGCTTTTTGGAATGTGTCGAGAGTCTTGAAATAGGACGATCGGGTCGAGGAGTCCGGGAGAATTTTTGGCCAAGCCGAGCTTTCGGCCAATCTCCTGCCTTATCGCGGAAACAATTGCGCCTGCACGCGCAAAAGAAAATATTGCGCAGATACACGAAATTCGCGCCTCTTCTCCGCGTCGTTCCTTAATGCTCGTTAGGAGTCTATATCCTTTACGTACGCGGCTATTATTTGCTCGGACTGCTACGTTCGGTTCCAATTGCCGCTCAAAAAGACAATCCTGGATGGCCACCAACAAGATTATATTATCTGTCAGGAAGCGCGGAACTGTCTATACTGTTATTTGCAGAAAAAAAATATATAAAACAATTTTTTGACAATAAAATTTTACTGTGTTATTTGTATATAAGGATTCGAGGCACAGACTTCGGATTTTAAACCCTTCACCCTGAAAATCTGTTCGTACTACCCACCTGTACGGAACTTTTTACTCCGTCTAGAAGTTAGCAAAATGAGTGAATCGATGATGTTGCAAAGAAAGTTGCAAGCATTCGTTTTACTCGTGAACGATAATGAAGGATGTAATCGGTACACTTTCGAGATCAGCGTAGTCTGCTCTGAAAGTCACGGAGCTCGTTATATTTCATAATGAACGATTCCTGTAATTTATGAATTTTTACACGTATACTTTAAATTTATTATTATAACTTTCAAAGTTTTGTTTTGGTTCTTCTCTTTTCAAATAGTTAGGGCAATAGTTGAAACAATTTATAAGTAAAAAATTGGCCATCGGTTCTTTTTTAAGTACAATCAATGGATAAACAATTACTTATTACGAACTATAAATACAATCTCAAATCAATAAAAATACTTCAGTTTTTAAGAAAGAGAAAATCGCAATAAATGATGAAAGTTTATTAGTATAAAACATGGGCGTATATAAAAATAAATTATTCCTTTATTTCAGTTTTCTTAACGTTTCGATTGTACTCGCGCGTTGAATTTTTCTCTTATACATATTGTTGACGTCGATAGTCAGCTGTAAATAGTTTCAATGCAGACGACGGAATCGCCTACGTCAATCCTACGCACATCTATTTACTAGAACCATTCAATTTACGACTACATCAAGGGGGTATAAAAAACTATATATAAATGTGTGTGTATGTGTTATAATATATGAAAATTATTGAAATGTATATTTTGTAATAAATACAGTAACAAATAAAAAGGAGTATATTCAATATTGATGAAATCGCGGGCACGAGGTATTTTTGTTTTTCTGCCATTGGCAAAGTGGAGCAATAATTTCTTAACTTATAGGATTGGAAAATCTAATTTTAAATAGGAATTTTTAATGCTGATCTTTAAGTTTATAATTTTTTTTCCTTTTTACTATGTTACTTTGCTTAGTAAATTTTCTTTAGCTTGAAAAATGCCTTAGCATAATAATAATCGTAAAGAGAAAATTGAAGTAGAAAGTATTTATCTCCACAGATGTGTTCTCGTTGAATTTAACTTAAAGTTTCATTAACATTTATATTACTTTTTGGAACAGTAACAATACAGTATTAGACATTTTTATCAATAGACATTTTTTAACAATTTTATTAAGAATATTAATATTATACTTGGATCACATTTCAAACTTTTTATATTACGCTTTAATTCTTACTATAATTTAGAAATATTATAATAAAAATATTTTCACATTTGGTGTTCCAATTCCGTTCGTAATTTTTACATTGAAAACTTCAAAATTATAATGTAATAAAAACTGTATAATCAATACATATAGTTCATTGAGTTTCAAAATTTCTTTATATAATGCGTTAAAAATTTTCTTTTTGAACAATTGGCTAAACTTTCCTTTAAATAAGTGCATTATGAATCACAACAGACATCTACTGAGTTCAGATTTTTAAATAATGTTTTAACAGTTAAAAATCCTGCTTTAATAATTTACTAAATAATCATTCTTTATTTTTCCTAATCTTTACGAATCATAGTTTATATAAAGACGATTATTTGTTTAATTTAGTTAATAATTTGGTATTTTATTTGCCTGTGTTGAATCATTGATGACAAGAAGAATAAAAATTCTACTTGATGTTATTGATTGCGAAACTTCAATTTTAGAAATTAAGTAAAAAGAAAAATGGCAATGATTCAAAAGTTGTGCGCCCGATAATTGAATTCATATTTGCGATCTTGGATTGGTTAAAAATGAAGAAAACAAATTGGAATTGATAAATAGATTCAGACATTTATTTGTAATAATTTAATACATGTTTAATAAAATATTACAAATATATTTTTAAAACATTAGAAAAATAAATATAAAAAATTAAAATTACAGTAAATTCTTGTAAAGCAGTATAATTAAACTGATAAGAATAGCATTCCAACTGTGTGTCACATATTTTATTAAAATTAATTGACCTTTATATATTCATTATATTTCAATAAATGATTCCTATAGGAATAATAATGAATTGAATAATTCAGGATTGAATAACGTCTTCACAAAGTTAACTATACATGTTTATCTAATATTTTCGTTATTTGTACATTTTTTATCCATTGAATGTATCTGAATTGTCATACAAACAGAAACCACTATAAGATACATCAAATTGTATTAGTTAAAATTTCTGCTATTGAGACTGTATAAGGTATGTTCAAAAAGTAAGGCCATTTTTTCATTTTGACGCATTCGTCTTGGAAATGTTCACAGTTTGAGTTACAGTAAGATAATTTGGATTTTGTACGTACTTCTTATTATATCTTCAAATTAAGTGGATTGAAACAGATGATAAACTTCTAAAATTATAGGTGATATATACTCAATGCAGAAAAGATAAATTTTATATATAATATTTATAACATATTACAAATGCTTTTTTTATTTTCTAATTTATTGGCAGTGTGTCCCCTTAAGGTTAGACGTGTTTGACGTCCTCGGAATTTTTGATTAGCAAATAACGTTTATAACAAGTAAAAAAAATTTACAGCAATACAAGTTTTCCGAAATATCCTAAGAAGTTACCAATAATAAGTCTTATTCTGGACGTTTCAATACATTAATACTAAATGAAAAAGTTTAAAGAGCGACGATAATTATTTTGGAAAAATTGGCTAACCATTGTGAAAGAATTTAATGAAGATAACGCTTAGCGCACGTCACGCAATTATTTAATATATTTTCGACCATCAGATAGGTTGCAACGAAGTTTATTCTGAAATTTTGTTGAATTTTGATAGGTAGAGCTGTCACATGAGCATCTCTCAGGAACTGTTCAATCACGTCCATAGTACTTTTCATTTACTCAATGAAGTCATAATTATTAACGATTTATGATTACAACGTTAACACCAAAACCTATAATCATTCCAATGATAAAGGGATAATAAAGGAAGCATAAGGGATTATAGCGAAACAACTCATGATTTTTACATCGTGATAATGTACCTACTCATGCATTAATGCTCATTTGTGATATTTTGGTCAAAAACTATACAGTAGTCAGATTTTTTCTCATTTCCGAAAACTGGAAAGATCCAGAAAAGGACAAAAAAATCACAATTATATAGAAGATAAAATCTGCTTCACCGAAAGAGCTTGAATCTGTGCGAAAAGTGATTATCAGAAATGCTTTGAAGATTGAACAAAATTTTGGTACAAGTGTATTATATTCGAGGATAATTGTTTTCAAGGGAACAATACAAATGCAGATGTAAAAAAACCATTGCATCAGTTGACTTTTGCCGGATGATCCATTTAATATAAAAAAAAAATGGTTTTAACAGTTAATAAAGGCACTGTAGCGAATTCTTAAAAGATATATGTCTATAAAGGCCAATCTTCTCCTCAAAACTTACGATTCATCATTAGGAGAGAAATCCGAGTTCAAATGATAGAAGATCCCGTGTCACAGAGGAAAATTCATCCCATATACGTCGGATGCATACCTTGAACCTGAAAGGACAGCCCATCAGTTTCGACGCGCATTAGAGCACGCAAAAGTTATTTACTCAACACCTCGCGACAGATATTCGGGTGTACGTCTGAAGAAAACGGCGTTTAAGCTTTCCGAAACATGCGCATATGTGTAACGATGAAAGAGCAATTACGAGAGAGAGAGAGAGAGAGAGAGAGGGAGGAAGGAGGGAAACTACGCAAAGGCTACCGACGTTCTCATTCGAGCGCTAAGTACAGAAACGACCAAATAACAGATTCATGGCTTCTTTGTAGTAGGGCTCGCGGCGGCTTCTTTGTAGTAAACCGTTTCAATGGCATAATATTGCTTCTAGTGCCGTATACACTGTATTTCTCGCCACTTAAACGAGCTGCAGATTTACCTTACGATATATAACATTCTTGTTCCATTTGGTAAAAACAAATCTTTGCTAAATATGGAAACTATTTATGAATATCGATGTAAACTTTGCATGATATTCGTGTCGAATAAAGATCCAGTCGACAAATTTTCTACAATAAAAAGACTACGAAGCGGCCGACATTCATTGCTACTTAAACATCTCCTTAGATTTGCGATTTTCATCGAGCATCGTTAAATTCGACCTATACAGCGGCATTACCTATCATTACATCCTCTTCGTACATAAGTTAAACAAATCGTCTTAAATAAATGAACATAGCTCTCTAAATTTTCTCGGCCTTTCATCTCTATCTTTTCGTGTGCTTATTCCACTGGACGCTGGTCAATTCGCCCCGGCAAAACGTGGCGCCTCAATTAAAGAGTCAAGCAGCACCACCTCAGAAATAGAAACGATCTTCCCCCTGTAGAAAGTTCCCCACGCGGTTTTCTCCCAATTAGGCTATGGGGTGCCGGATTTACCGCGAACTTCTAGTGAATTTTCCATTCCATCAAGATTTGCTGGCATGAAATTTAGATCAATAATGAACTCTTATGAGTATTATGAACAATGAGTTATTATGAAAATAATCTATAGTTAAATCATCCAAACCTGTCGCTACTGCTTTAGACAAAGCCTCTTTTTAACGATTAAACTGAAATTGACAAAATATATTTTTGCTTGTCTGGTCGTTGAAGTATATAACCCAACTTTTCTGTTTCGCCACCTGATTGAGTGTAAAAAAACTCTATGCTCGATAAATTCTTACTATTTTTCGTACAATAATTGATTATTACGAGACTCCGACACGTATCAGTTCCGACCGGCCTGGCTTTCGTATTTTTCCACATGTTTACTTGCATTTTTTTTCCGTTCTTATATACAGTCATCCTGGCGTTACCTACTATCTACACTCTGTCCGTTCGTTCGGGCTCGTTTTTTTTTTTTTTTTTTTATAAATTAAAAATTTGATCCTTACGAAATTCCCTTTTTTTAATGCAAAATTTAGTCCGTTACCGAAATCAATTAAATCAAGGATAGCTTCACGAAGCAGCGTCGTGCCGTCTCGGATATATCTATATTTATATGCACGCGCCCAGCCTCACCCTCGCTTATGTTCGCCAATATTGGCCGGTCCCGCGCGTCATGGAAACACGATATAATAAGCCGAAGCGGTTTCCCTTCCGATGCCGGAGGCAATTTCGCCGCGCGCGCGCGCGCGCGAAGAATATCCGAAGAGAACTCGTGGGTTGCCAAAGAAATAGGCAGGGCCGGAGTCGGGACGGGGAGGCGCTAATTGCTACCGTTATGTATTACCGGCAGCTGCGCGCGGGTTTGTTCGTTCGTTCGTTCGGGCCCCGGGAAATCGATGACTTTTTCCCGCGTCGCCTCTTGATTTGCACCTCGCCGCGGCGCGACGGCCCTTCGCTGCTAAATGGAGCTTGCATTCAAATTAATCTTCGTCCTACGACTCTAAGGTCAATGATTTATTGTCTTCTGGATTAGAAAAAAATTAATAAATAAATAATAAGAAGAGGTAGGCGCGCGAGTTTATTATCGTATTTACACAAATTTGAATATATTTTTATTAATCGTACTTAAAGATATATTTTCATCTTATATACGGGCGAAAAATGGACATGATGAATATAAGCATCAAAGAAAGTGGACGCAAAAAATATAATCGTTCTTAAATCATAATCGATATTGATAAAACAAAAGAATCCAAATTTATGACTACGAGACTTAAAAAATATTTTCCCCATACATAAGAACTAATAGACTTTATTATATCTTTAAAGAAATATACATTTGGTAGTACAATAATTCTATAAAACGAAGAAGAGAATACTTAAAATACTTAAATATCTAAGTGGAACAGCAATAAATCAAGTCAGACACTAACGCTACTAAGAGCAATAGAAATGACTAACAAACAAACAAATTTAGTCTTATAAGAGATCTTCTAGAATTGAACATAATTTTTAGAAGATAGAGGAAAAAATTTCTAAAATAAACCATGCGAGAATATTAGATGAAATCCTATAGAAAAAACGATTTTATTTTCACTACTTAAAAATGATCTTTCATCTATCTTGTAGTATTCAACATTTTCGAATTTTACCAATCACGTTTTCAATAGTCATGCTCTTTATTAATCTAATTCATGTCTAATCCAAGAGTCCAACAAATTCATCAAATTCTAGGAAAATGAGTATATTTCGAAATTTTGTTTTTGATTTTAATATCTTACACTAATTTTAGGTTATAATATTTTCAGAACGTTCTTATTTCGATGTCGTTCTTAAAATTTGCTCGAAAATTTTCAGTAACGTTGACTTGAGTAACGGGCATGGTTGAAAAAAATTAGCAAAAAATAATATTTGAAAATCACAAGAATGGTTTTCCCGATAGTTGAAAAGAGCGGTCGTCAGCTCGGCCAGTCAATAAGCTCGCATAATCGAAGAAAATTTTGTTTTCATTATTTAAAATAAGATTCTTGAGAACAATGCAAATTCAACTAGTCCGAATCTCAATCTGATCTATTCGAGTCTTCCAATAAAACTAAGCCGATGAAATATTTAAGGTTGTCAATTAAAATAGGTCAGCTTGCCTAAAGTATTGCTTGGCAGAGCAGGCATGTTTTCCTATTCATACAAAAAGATTTACGGTGAAAATAATCACGGGTAATTAAAATTTGTTTACATTTTTAACAGAAGTAATTAAAATAGCTGTAAGTACTTGACGTAAATATGTCAGTTTTATAAAATTATTATAATTATTATTCGGTAATAATTTATATATATATATATATATACAACATAAGAATATAATCATCTAGTCAGCAAATCCAGTAATGCTCATGTTGGATAGTAAAAAATTAAAATAAATAAATTAAATAAATGTTATTTTTTAATACTAAAAATAAGATCATCATAAAGTTAATGTTTTATAAAAATAAATAATGCAGTAAATTATTCTATATTATTCTATTTAAAGTAATATTGATTCCAAACTATCTTGAAGGGATCTTTGGCTAAAAAAAGTACGATACAAATACGGAACTCTTTCACAGGCATTGCAATGCTATCAGATCCGTCCTCCTGATGGAATAACCAATCTCCTCTCCACCAAAAATCTTTCGCAAGTTATCACCAAGTTTTATAAAAGCTCCAAGTAGAATCATTAGTCATGCGTTTAGTCTGACAAACGAAAAATTAAAGGAGGACCTATCTATAGTACTAAAATTCATCAGCAATTCTGAATCTTCTTTCAAATGTTTTTGCAGCTCAGAAGGTCGAAGTTCATTAGTCTTTTTTTCGATCGGTGAGAAGCCAAGGTCAACTTTGGTTACGAACCCATGTCATTTGTAATTCTTTTGCAATGCCTCTGAACTGCATTTGAATATCGGTTCAAACATCTTCAAACGTCGATCAATGATCTGCCGTTGATCCTTGAGAACGGCATTGACCTTTTTATTTATTTTTTGGATAAGCCGCTTTTCTACTCTACCGTTTCTACTCTATCTTTTCTTCTCATTACTTTTATCTATATCTTTGTAATCTTTGTTCCCTTATATATATTTTCAAGTAATATTTAGTATGAATTAATGTTCTCAAGAAAGTATTTAAATACATAATACTTTAGCTACTTAAAATTTAATATCTTTTTTGTGTCACAACAAGCTTGCTGATATAAATAAAATTTTTCGAAAAAGTAAACAGTGCAAAGTATTATGTTTTATTCGGAAATAATAAGTATTACGGTTATTCGCAAATAATTCGGAAAGGATTTTGAAAAATAAGAAGCATATGTGGAAATGTTGTAAAACTTTTTTAGACAAAATGGTTACGTAATGCAATATGACTTCAAATATAACAAAATTCATGCATTTTGCATTTTTAACTCAGGATATTTTTCAAAACTCATTTTATAGAGTAATTCTGAGACCCGAACTAAATTAGGAGCACGTAGGTTTTTTGGAAATACTATATAGCTGACTTCCGATCTAAAGTCTTCTATCTGTGATAATACTGCTTATATAGCATAGTTAAAAATTTTTTTTTTAATCTTAAATCCATTCTTTCCATTCGTATCATACAATATAATCAATTGCGAGGCCTCTTTTGAAATTCCGTCACAGTTTTAATCAATTACGAATCGTTAGAAACTTTTTGCTAACAGTAGGTTAACGGTCCGAGCAGAAGCGATATGGCCGAAATATAATCGGAAACAATTATTTTGCGCGTTGAATCGGTACAAATTTTCAACGGCACCATCGGACTAATGAAGGCAATGCACGAGCAGTAGTAATAGCTCCTTGACTTCCGTTCGTTGAACGCAGCGCGAAAAGCATGAATGGATCCGTCCTCCGCTCGGTTTTACTTTACACATCGGTTTAATAACGCAACGCCGCAAACTCTCGTCCGCTGCCCTCTGGGGGAAAAGCGAGCCCGCTATTATCGGCGCTAATTTCGTCTTGGCCACGAGCCTTTATTTTATTTTGCGCCGAAAGTCTGCAAGAAGAGGGGAAATTGTAAACAGAAGAAGCCTCTCTCCCTCTGGCTTTGCTTTTTTTAAAGCTAGACTGGCATTTTTGGCGGTCGAGTGTTGCTCTTTGTGTTCTATGTATGCGAAGGAAGGCGTTGGTGTTAAAGATCGCCCTTGTGAAATTGGCTTTCATTAGTTCGTCCTCGTGATAAATTAATTTTTTGTAAAAAATTTTATCTGTAGAATGTCAATTTTTCGATAAATAACATAATTATTAGGTGTACTTAATTATTTCAGCGACCGTATTATAAGAAACCATCGTACAATAAAAAAAAACAAACGATTTTCTATTGCATGATAAATGATAAATCTTTTTTTGTATTTTTGAAGTTTATATATATATATATATATATATATATATATATATATATATATATATAGAAATATATTATACATGTATGCGATCTTTAACATCTAAAATCATATTGACACTATCGGTGATTTTGAAACTTTTTAATTGTTTGTATTAGAAATTTTTTTATACTTCATCTCTCTCTCTCTCTCTCTCTCTCTCTCTCTCTCTCTCTCTCTCTCTCTCTCTCTCTCTCTCTCTTTCTTTCTTTCTTTTTCTATATATAAATATTCAAAAATATCACAAGCTACACAATGATCCTCCATCTGACGAGATGCACAGTAGCTAAAAACGTGTACGTCTCAATCGGGTACGTGCTGTTATATATTACAGTAGCGAGCTTAGATGGTAAATCTGAAGATCTGTTGGTAAATGCAGAAATCTCTATATTTGTAACAATGTATTGCATTTATATATATTTACTTATATTCTATTCAGTATAATTTCCACTCATTAATTATTGGGAATTAAAACATAAAAGCTAGATTTAACAAACTAATATTACACAATATGCCAATCACCTTAAGAAGACTTTAAAAATCCAAGTCTTCATCCAAAAGCTTAAAAGAAAAAATATAAAACATAAAGTATAAAATATAAAATATAAAAATATAAAACACATATACTGAACAATAATATAATTTTTCTTATTAAAAATTTTATCTGCTTTTTATTATAACGTGAAATAGAAAAGTCAGCAAACCTTGGTATAAGTTTAGACCATTTGGTTTTGTAACAATCTTATTATTGCAAAATTAAATAATAAATGCAATCAAGAAAATAGAGTTCAAATTAGCTTCCTTAAATAATAATAAATCAATTTATCTATTTAAATAAATAATTCACTTTTGTGAAAAAGATATAAATATATCTATAATTATATTAGATTATTATTGTATTTTATAATTATCATATCTATAATTGTAGCTAGTTTCAAGCTTGTTCGATAATATTTAAACATCTATACATAATTTTTTTCTGCTAAAATTCCCTAATGTAAAATCAATTTATAATTCCTTTAGCTTTTTAAGCAATTTGAAAAAATCGAAGTTTTCCAAAAGACAAGTAGAAATGGAAGTTATCTCTTGTAAGATTTATCCCAGAAATATTTTTATAAATAAAAAATGAAATTGAACACCATTCTGAATATTTATGCCATAGAATTAATTTGTAATTTACCAATATCCTTCTCGTACAAAATTCAAGACAAAAGAAAACTAGATTATTATAGTTCAACTGAAATTTCGGTAAGACAAGAAATAATTACATTTGTGGTTTTCTTGATGATTCAATATAATTATTTATTGATAGATGAATATTTTGGCCTGTTTGTACAATGATTCGTATGATACCGTTTTTATTGGTAATTATAGTCTTAAAATATTTGATGCTAGAAAAGATAGAATTGGAACTACAGTTCTTAGACTAATTGGATTAAAAAAGTCAGAATATCAACATTATCAAGGAAATGTCAGATATTATGAATTATCGAATTCCTTACAACTGAATCCAGCAAAAGCATTTTTGATAGCTGAGTTAAATTTGCAATCCTTGAGACAATCATTACATAAATTAAAGGATTCTATTTGGTGGAATGTTTATGGATTGTTTTTGATACAAAATATGTATACGCGAAATAGCTGCAGCACAGCATACGACTATTTAAAATTGACTTGGAGTTTTAATATTCTTTTAGCCATAGTCGTTTGTTTGGATAAAAAATCGATTCCTCGATTATATATAATTAATCCATATAGTGATCTAGCCCCAGCAATATGGAGAAAAGTTAGACAATACAAACAAAGTAATGGTTATCCTCTTACCCTATTCACGCAGGTGTACAGAGGTAAATATTTTTTTTAAAGATCTATTGATGTAGAAAAACTAAATGAAGTTAATATGAAATGAAGTTCTATAATTTGTATCATTGTATTCTAGATTCAGTTTCAATTTGTCAAGAAATTATTTTTGATAAAACTAAAATATTAAAAGATTATCCCATTACTCTAACGGTTGGCCAATTTCATATCGACAATAAGATAAAAGACAAATACAATATTAGAGGTTTGACTGGACGTATCCATAAAGAAATTTGGACGAAATTACAAGTGAAGTTTAATATAGAAATAGTCACGGAAGATTTTTTTGTAAACTTTAGTAGCATACCAGGCTCTTGGGAAATATTTGACCAGATGAAAGACAAATTGCACATATCACATATTATGATTTATCAAAGTGGCTATTGGAAGAACGAGCTTATTACTTTTATAGAGTCAGGTATATGTTATATTGCACTTAAGGACATTGTCACAATTGCACAAGGAGTGCAGTACTTATTTTTAAAAAATCTTGTGGGAATAATAATTATTCTAGTTGCTATAGCTTGCGTAACGATTTATTCGCGAAAGAAAACTTTTATGGAAATACTCCTAGAGGCCTTAAGGGCATTTAATGCTACTCCAGTACTTTGGCAACCGAAAGGTTCGTTCAATAAAATTATTTGTCTAAACCTAATAATATTTTCTATGTTGATAAATTTTGAAATAGGAACTGAACTGAATATGCTGACAACCGCTAAACGGAAGAAAGTAGTAGAAATCGAAAAATCTGAAGATTTTCTTAATCTTAGTTATAAAGTTTACGCAATAAATTATATAAGAGAAATTATTTCTTTAACAAAGCTTGGAAATCGTACTTACAATGTTCAAAGTTATCCAGCATGTTTGCAATTGATGCAAGCTAAAAAAAAAGTCGTGTGCGCGAGTGATTGTGAATATATGAAAAATGAACATACAAGTTTGAATTTTAATTTCCAGATGTCGAAAGATATATCTTTGAAGAAAAATTACGTTTTTCTTATGCCGAATGATTATCCTTTATTTCCACGAATCTATGATATATACCTACGGCTTTACCAGCATGGTGTAATAAATTATTTCCTTAAAGTAAATGATCTTGAAAATACAATTTTTTATGAAAGCACAGCTTCTACTATTACGTTTAATGACATAAGATTGTTCTTGTATGCATTAATAATTTTAGATACAGTAGCTTGTTTTTTATTTTTAATCGAATGTCTTACTTTTTTTTGTATCAAAAATCAAAAACGAATTCGGAAACAATTAAGAATCTTCGGTATTTATTTATTGAGTTTAAGGTGGAACTGCCATTCTGTGAAATGCATTCAAGTAAGAAAATAAGATTTTACTATAAAGAAAATCCGAATATTAGATTTTCGCGATTGGCAAAACCATTCAATATGATCATCAAAAGACTACTATATTGGAAAAACGTGTAATTCGATTCTTTTTAGACATAGTTCTATTGTAAGTTTTTTTAAATAAAATATTCAATTATTGTTAATATGGTTTGTATTCATAGACAATACTCAATTATATCTAGGTTTCGCTTTATTCTCAATACATATCCGATTATTTAGAGGAACTAGAGAATAAAATATTAACATTTACAAAGTTGAATAAAGTTTATATATATATATATATATATATATATATATATATATAATTTAGATAATAGATGATAGAACCGTTGGTGTAGGACTAACATTAATATTGTGATTTTTAGAAGTATAAGAATGAAAATAATTGAAAATTTTTCATAATATAAGTAAATTAAATAAATTAAGTATGTCAATGTAAATTCTTTCAATATTGGATTTTAAAATTGTAAGCATCTAAAAGAATGCTTCATCAATAGAGTTAGTTATCCTTTGAGACAAGGGCATTTTAATTATTCATGGATACTTTCAAGAATGCTAATTTAATAAATTCTTCTAATTATAAATGATCACTTGCATATATACTAACATAACCATTTCTTACGTTTTGATCGGTGTTAACTCATTAAGGTCTAGCTGTCCTCAATTTGAAATGGATTTTGTATAAAACTTTTCTTTCGTGAACACTCGCAACTACTGAGAACTAAGTGGTATAATTACCCTGATAACAAAATAAACCGATGGAAATTTAAAAATAAGAATTGACTTTGAATAGACTTCTCCATTCTATAAATTTCAGAAAAGGGCAATGTCAGAAGTTACCGGCATGCTCAGCTATACAGCTGTTTATTACAGACAAGCGTTCAGATGTCAGAGATCAGTCATAATACGTTATTTCGCCTCGGGAAGCGATGAAAACTAATACTAAAATTCTGTCATGCTTTGCCATCATAACGTATTACTACACGGTAGTCCTTCTAAAACTTTTTAAAATGTATTGCGAAATATACTGCGACTTCCATATAAATTATTTTACGATTGAAGTAACAAGGCGACGGTCTCGCACGATGGTGACGACTACCTCGTGAGCACAACATTTTTCTCAAAGATAATGAAGATGATTCGTGAAATTAATGCTTCATAGTTAGAGTCACGATATCTTAATTGTAACGTTTCCTTTGCGACGTCAAAATCAAGTAACAAAAATTGCAAACACGAATTCCTAAAAATCAGATCTAAGTAGAATCCTATAGAATAGAAATGACCGATAAGAATAAACGAGCATTCAAGAAATACTAAAAGAATATAAAATTTTGAGACCTGGTTCTGACAATATCTTCAACGCTTTATATAAATATTTCGATTATCGATAATCAAATGTGCCAACAAATAATGAAATAAAATCTGGTTAAAAAGGATTTTCCCAACCAATCAATGGCTCCTATTCTCAATACCCCATTACAAAACATGTTATAAAATGTCATTTGAAAAGTTAATACAATATAATGCTATTTCAAAATCGAAGTTTTATACGATGCAATTTCAAGAATGCTAACATTATTATTTCATTTTAAATCTGAATTTCAAACATCAGAGCAGTGATACTCTACTGACTACTGAGATAGAATCATGCGCGATAACAATGCATTGCTCATGATTTTATTTCAGTAGAGCGTTTGGTAAAATGTTATTGCAATTGTACATTTAGAAGCTTGGTTCACTTATCCATATAGGAGTAGTATACGATGTCTAGATACACGGACACGACTTGTACGCGGAGTTCCGTGTTAGAGCAACAACGACGTTCAGATACACAAGGATAAATGAAGTGGTCCGGGTACGCCTGGATGTCATATTTCACCGTACAACAAGAAAATCCTCTTGAATTGAAATAACATTTTATGATATATTTATGATATATTTAAAATTCCCCTCCTTTCCTCCCTAAGCTGAAAGTACAAACTTTCTGGCTCGATTTCGGGTCAGAAAGTGAGGCTTTCTGGCTCAGTTCGGCTGTCGATCAAATGCCAATCAAATAACCCTGAAATATCGTATATACCGTGAAATATATATACACATAATCTAAGCTAATTTACAGACAATATAATATACGTATTATATTATGATGAGGTTAAGTACATCCAGGGTATACACAAAAAGAATGATAGCTGCGAATACGAACACGATATATATTTGGAATGATTTAAGATCGTAAAGGTACCGTATCAATAGTTAGTGGGTTCCGATGATATAAATTATTGAACATTTTTACAATATATTCTAAAATTAGTACATCGCAAAAAGGGAAATGATATGTTTTCTAACATTTACAACTGATGATATTGACTAAATGTGTTCAAACATATTTTATATGAAAAGGGTCGCGAAAGTATGTATCATTCATAATTTTAAGATTCTATTGTTGTACACTTTATATGATATATATATATTTTTTTTTTTCTACTTAAACTATATTTGTTCTTTAATATTTTTTCATAACTATTTTTTTTTCTTTTCTTTTGAATATGTATTTTTATTCTTATGCCCGCTCCGACAAGCATAACAGCCGTGTCACATCGGTTCTGAAAAAGTCGATCAGGCATTAATTGTCCATGGTTGCGTAAACATATCCTACGAATGATATATCAATACAATTAAAAATATTTCTAGCCGAAAACATTGAATTACTTATTCATACAGTTACACTTTCAGTCGGGGAGCAAGAAAAATTGTAGACGACCCTGGGCCAGAAAGTGGAATGCCCTGAAAAACAAATCACGCATTCCAAGTAATTCAACTTTCTGGCCAAGACTCGTAATATAATAATCTTACTTGCTATCAATGATGTAACTCGTAACAGAGAATAACCAATAAAGCAGTTAATCTACTATTATTCTACTAAAGAAGCTCAATCTATCTAAAGAAATTTGGAAAAACTCACTTCGTAAACATCAACAGTGGTTCTTTCATCAATAAAAAAACTTTTAAATATACTAAATCTCAATTAATACAATTTAACCTACGAAAATTCTAATCAAAAAGGATCGAATACCAGTGATTCAACAATAACCTTTTCAGAGTTTAACACTTTAAATATTCAGACCTAAAACCTTTTTCCTTACAAGCATATTTCAAATGAAATTAAAGAGTATTCATAAGATGAAAGTCAAAGCAACGTTCGAATAACTCTAGAAAAAATTTGAATCTTATATGTTGAGAATTGATATTAATCTGATTTTTATTATTATTCATATTAACAATTTGCTATGCGTTTTGTAAGTTGTTGTTGAAATATTAAATTATCCAAATAAAATGATGATATAAAATAATGTAATTAATATTTTTATTCATTTTTTAATTTATTGTTATAATTGTAACTATAGTCAGTTTAATTTCATCATAATTGAATTCATTTATAAAAGATTGCAAGGTCGCTAAAAATATTTATTCGTTTTATTATTCACAATAGTTATTTCAATAAAAGCCAAGATAGTTTTCTTTTATGCCGATTTCATTACCCGATAATTAAAATAATTAAATTCAATTGCTAAATCAACTCAGCTATTTGAAAGAGTATTTTACGTGTGAAGAAAAGATACAATGTCCATAAATATACTTTACTATTATTGAACTGTATAATTTTCCAATATCTGTAATTATAGTCCTTTTAAAACTTGCTCAATAAAATTTAAACAGCTAGACCTACATATGTTTATCATTTGAGTTGACATTCACTATTGTGAGATCAATATATTCTTTCCTCAAAGTTTTCTCAGTCTTTTCAACAGTTTGCATTATCCCAAAAAACAAGTGAAAGTGAAACTTACTTATTCTAAATTATATAAATTTCTTATAAACAGCAAATGGCAATAAACGCCATACTAAATATTTTTATTATAGGGTCATTATTTAACATATCAAACTCTTTGTTTTACAAAATTCAAGAAAAAATAAATTTAAATGATACTTTTGATTCCACTGAAATTTCGGTACGATAAAAAATCTGGTTTTAAAATAAGAGGTTTTATCGATAAATTAAAAAATGTCTTTATTTGTAGATGAATATTTTGGCCTGCTTGCACAATGATTCGTATGATACCGTTTTTATTGGTAATTATAGTCTTAACATATTTGATACTAGGCAAGAAAGAATTGCAACTACAGTCCTTCGACTAATTGGATTAAAAAAGTCAGAGTATCAACATTATCAAGGAAATATCAGATATTATGAATTATCGAATTCCTTACAACTGTATCCAGCAAAAGCATTTTTGATAGCTGAGTTAAATTTGCAATCCTTGAGACAATCATTACAAAAATTAAGGAATTCTATTTGGTGGAATGTTTATGGATTGTTTTTGATACAAAATATGTATACGCGAAATAGCTGCAGCTCAGCATACGACTATTTAAAATTGACTTGGAGTTTCAATATTCTTTTAGCCATAGTCGTTTGTTTGGATAAAAAATCGATTCCTCGATTATATATAATTAATCCATATAGTGATCTAGCCCCAGCAATATGGAGAAAAGTTAGACAATACAAACAAAGTAATGGTTACCCTCTTACCCTATTCACGCAGGTGTACAGAGGTAAATATTTTTTTTAAAGATCTATCGATGTAGAAAAACTAAATGAAGTTAATATGAAATGAAGTTCTATAATTTGTACCATTGTGTTATAGATTCAATTTTAATTTGTCAAGAAATTATTTTTGATAAAACTAGAATATTAAAGGATTATCCCATTACTCTAACGGTTGGCCAATTTCATATCGACAATAAGATAAAAGACAAATACAATATTAGAGGTTTGACTGGACGTATCCATAAAGAAATTTGGACGAAATTACAAGTGAAGTTTAATATAGAAATAGTCACGGAAGATTTTTTTGTAAACTTTAGTAGCATACCAGGGTCTTGGGAAATATTTGACCAGATGAAAGACAAATTGCACATATCACATATTATGATTTATCAAAGTGGTTATTGGAAGAACGAGCTTATTACTTTTATAGAGTCAGGTATATGTTATATTGCACTTAAGGACATTGTAACCATTGCACAAGAAGTGCAGTATTTATTTTTAAAAAATCTTGTGGGAATAATAATTATTCTAGTTGCTATAGCTTGCGTAACGATTTATTTTCGAAAAAGAACTTTTATGGAAATACTCCTAGAAGCCTTAAGAGCATTTAATGCTAATCCAATACTTTGGCAACCGAAAGGTTCATTCAATAAAATTATTTGTCTAAGTCTTATAATATTTTCTATGGTAATAAATTTTCAAATGGGAACTGAACTAAATACGTTAACCACAGCGAAGCGTAACAAAGTGGTAGCGATCGAAAAATCAGAAGATTTTCTTAATCTTAGTTATAATGTTTACGCAATAGATTATATAAGAGACATTATTTCTATAACAAAGTTTGGAAATCGAACTCATAGAGTCGAATCCTATGCAACGTGTTTGGAGTTAATGCAAACAAGTAAAAAAGTTGTGTGCGCCAGCGATTGCGAATACATGAAAGGTGAATCTATAAATTTCAATTTGAACTTTCACATATCAAAAGATATTTATTTGAAGAAGAATTATGTTTTTCTTGTGCCGAATGATTATCCTTTATTACCACGAATCTCTGGTCTATACTTAAGGCTTTACCAACATGGTTTTATAAATTATTTCCTTAAAATGAGTTCGATTGAAAATAAAAATTCTCATGAAGATACAGCTTCTATTATTGCATTCGATGATATAAAATTGTTTGTCTCTACATTAGTAATTTTAGATACAATAGCTTGTTTCTCATTCCTAATCGAATGTTTTATATTCTTTTGTATTAAAAAACGTAATTAGATTACATCGTATTTACAAAATTATTGTATCATAAGTATTTATCTATTGATTTTTAATTGTTAAAACCTACCGTCAACTACTGATATTAAATTAATACTTATTATTTATTATAAATAGTTACTGTCATGTAAAATTTGTAAAGTTTGGGTATCATTCTACTGATGTTGTTTAATGCACATATCATATAAAAAAATAAAAAAGATCATAAGCCTCAGTATTGAAAAACAGGAAAAGAGATATTCACAACGATATTATTATTAATATCGATATTTTGTAATAAAAACAAATAATTATAAGTTGATAGAACTAAAAACAGAACTTTTCAAAAACTTTTCGAAACAATTTTAATTTACTTAAAAGAAATAAAAAAATTTTTTGAGACAGATTATATTTTCACTTTACATAAAATTTAATTTAATTAAAATAAATAAAAAATTTATGTAAAGTGAAATGTGTTGCTCCACTTATGTTTAAGAAGGCAGCTAAAACATCTTCATTTTTGTCAAATGATTTGTTTACATTAAGGGTTAAATTTTTTTATTATTTAGATCGTTCTGTCCTTTTCGGAATCCAGACTGAGATTTAGATAATATGTCTTTTTTTTGACACCCTCCTACTCAATTTTTTTATAAGTTCTTCCAAAAGTTAACATATGCTCAAAGATATCGATCGACGATTTTACATCTGCAATTCTCAGTGCTGAAAATTTTACGATGTACCCAATGCTTCCAAACTCATTAACTCATGACTCATAAATGCCTGTCTTTGCGTATATGAATTAGGAATCCTCCGACTCTTGTATATTTCCCGTCTTCTCAGAATGTTTGAAAGCCCCACATATTAAAATGTTTTTGGAAATCGGTTGACACCTGCAACTATGTCTTTGATATTACTAAGCCACCATATCTTTATTTATTAAGTTTTCAACTTTTTTATCAAATAGGAAATAACAGAGGCTTTCACATAAGATTTTTCAAACGAATTTTATGCTGCTTACTTCTATCAGTTTCTCTAGATTACCTATATATAAGCCTCAATTGTAGCTGCATCTATTGACTCTATACTAACACTTTTTCGGTTTATAGAACTATTACGTTACGTATATGTTGGCGATGCTTATCTGTGAATTAAATGTATCACGATCCCCGTTATCGGAAGACAACTTATTTTCAGATCCTTGATTTTGACAATTCTTGTTGTCAGAGTCATGATTATAGGTATCCGTAGCGTTTCAAACTATGGCCGTTACAGTCTAAAGGCTTCGCGCACAATTTATTTGCACTGCCAGCTCGATACTTTTATTTATATGAATCACTCACTTTCACTTTTAAGCTAAATACTACGGAGAAATTGTTAACGCATCTGCTCGCTTCGAAGCACCAAGACCGAATCATTCTATAAATAACAATTAATTACTTATTTAAATTAATAAATATTTTTATCGGTCTTACAGTCTTTATAATAACATATATTAGCTAAAATAATGACAGTTAGACTGTCCTTGTTTATGATCACGGGGGTGATAATTTAAGTTACATATGTATATACTAATTGAACAGGTAAACAGTGGAGTATTTGTTAATTTACACATTACTTGATTCAGTAGAAACTGTTGACTTGTTTACAGTATATTTTATTGAAGATATTTTACTTTTTTATACACTTAACTAGTAAAGGTTTTTGAATATTTAAGATTGATGGAATATCAAGTATACCTATAATAGTAGATCAATAGAATTTATATTTAATACTTTTTTTGAAAAAAATCTGCCACTTGCATTGTGATCTAGCATACTGGTTGCAGTAGTAATAGTTTTAACCTGCGCTTCAATTTTGGCCAGCTCCCCAAAATGAAACTTCAGAAAATGGTCGCACAGGAGCATGGGTTTAAATTGAATCAGATATTTAAAACTTCCATGATGAGAACCGGACGCGAATGCATTATTTTGCATAAACGTTTCATCATGAATAAGACTTGAATCAAGTGGATGTCGTGTCTATCACTGTTCAATCAAAGATCATCTGGAAGACTGGCATTTCGACAAATTCCGGAAAAATTTGGGATCAACTTATAATTGTTGATGAAACTTGGATTCATTGACAGGATTATACGTTGGAAAGTAAACAATATTCGAAAGAAATACTAAACTTAAAAGATTATTAAATGATCAGCAATTTGAGAGCAACAACGAAATCATTGTTGCAATAAATGAGTATTTTGAAAACTGAAGAATTCGACTATATAAATGGCATACATTAAAGTACAGCTATGATAAGATTATAAGTTCTGATGAATATTAGATTGAAAAATAAAGTGAGCTCTCCAATCTCGCGATAAAGATATAGAGCTTTTAAGAAAAATGAGAGATTTTTTTCTAAACATAAGACTAAATGTTGAAAAGTTACCCCTTTTACTTCTCTACGTATTTTACTGACATCGACGAGAGTTTTCTTCTTTTTATTTTTATCTAAGACGTATATTAGCTGTCCTGCCACCGCAATGTGTCTAACAATATAATCTTTATGGAAACATCTAACAATGGTCAGTTAATATTATTAAAGAAATAAATAAAAATTTATTCTTCTAATTTAAGAGTTATTTCAATTAAATTTATTAACGTTTAAATTAAATAAAATAAATTAATTACATACTTTAACGAAATCTCCTCTTGAACTCCCGCTACTTATGTTAGACACCGTTAACTTATATTAGATATGCACATGATCGTTCATTCTAATAATGCCGTAATCCGAAAACTGAATCATCCCGACTGACTGTCCCTTGGATTATCTGAAAAATCGATCTCTTCAATTTTTTCTTAAACGGATTAGTTTTCAAGACATTTCAGTTTGGAGGTTAAAATTGGACATCCTATATGATAAATGAAAAACCTTCATCATTAATATTCTTTTTTAGAAAACAAAACCTTTTTCCAAAGATGTCGGAACAGGTCTTATTTTCTAGCACTGCTGGAACATAGACTAACGTACTTACGATTGCCAAAATGAAGCTAGAGGAAAGTGTCGGCCGCTGATGTTATACTTGTGATTTTCCAACTTATAAACTATGCAACATTGATTTTGTTTTGAATAGATAATTTAACATAGATAAAATACCAAACAGCAGGATCGATACTACTCAAAATTAATTAAAATATCGCTACTTTTGTATGTGTACTGGTGTTGCGTAAACTTATTGTTTTATAAAACAATAATATTGATTATCGCTAGAAAAACAATTACATCGATTCTAATGGCTTTTTAGAAAAAAAGTATAAAATAGCATGCAATTTAAAGATTACAGGCGTAAAATGAATATTTTGATACCTTATATTAATAAGAAAATTTTATTCAAATATGCACTAAATAAATATAATATAATCATATATTTAATATAATTCTAGATAACTAATATCTAAGCTTGTATAAATATTTTAATTTATAATAAAAACATATACATGACAGTTTTTATTACCTTTTATAAAATTCTTTAGTCATTTTTAAAATAATTTAACCATCTGATTTTAACAATTTTGTCCAAACCAAACCGAAAATATTGTGGAGATAATATATGATACTGATGTCTATAAAAATTCAAAACTGATCTTCGATTCCTCGGCGAAATGAAATCGACACTTTGGGAATTGGCTTTTAATAGAATTGAGCATTTCTTTATAGTTATCGAGTTGTATAGAGCCTCAGTGTTCCTAATGCTGCTTCCAAAAATATTCCTGTACTTCAAATGGCATTAAAGAGCACTACTGTTGCGATCGAATAACCGGTGAAAAATTCTAAACCCATATAATAATAACTTATATTATTCCGGAGATTATTATCTTGCTTATCGAATGATCTTATTTCTGAATAAATAAAATAGTAAATTGTAGTCAAGAAAATCAAATATACATTTGCATTGTTTTACTTGACAACAAACATACATACATTTGTTTACGTTTCAATCAGCTACTAATGCAAATTTAGTTACTAATGCAAAATCCCTTCCGAAAACAACTTAAATCTTTTCCGATAATATATAAACAGTAACAACTAAATAAATAAACAGACATGATGAAATTCTTTTTTGAAAAATCAATATATTATTTACCTTTTCATTTTCCAAGTCATATAGATAGTTTGAAATTTTCTAACAGAGCAGTAGAAGTTTAACTTACTCCTTATATAAAATTTTTATAAACGAGAAATGAAAATAAACGTTATACTAAATATTTTTATTATAAAATTATTGTTTGACTTTTCAACCTCTTTTCCCTATAAAATTCTAGAAAAAATAAATTTCAATGATAATTTTATTTCTACTGAAATTTCGGTAAGACATTAAATACATTAATGATTTTATAGATAAAAACAATAAAATTGTTTATTTGTAGATGAATATTTTGGCCTGTCTGTGCAATTATTCGTACAAGACAATTTTTATTGCTAATTATAGTCTTCAAATATTTGATACTAGACAAGCTAGAATTGAATTTACAGTTCTTAGATTAATTGGATTGGAAAAGTCAGAATTTTATCATTATCAAAGACACACAGAACATTATCGTATGGATGGATCATCGAAATACCCTCAACTAAATCCAGCAAAAGCATTTCTGATAGCTGAGTTAAGTTTGCAATCTTTGAGACAGTCATTACATAAATTAAGGGATTCAGTTTGGTGGAATGTTTATGGATTTTTTTTGATACAAAATATGTATACACGAAATAGCTGCAGCTCAGCATACGACTATTTAAAATTGACTTGGAGTTTCAATATTCTTTTAGCCATAGTCGTTTGTTTGGACAAAAAATCGATTCCTCAGTTGTACACTATTAATCCATATAGCGATATAGCCCCAAAAATCTGGAGAAAAGTTAGACAATACAAACAAAGTAATGGTTACCCTGTTACCCTATTCACGCAAGTATACAGAGGTAATTTTTTCTTTTAAAGATCTATTAATGTAGAAAATCTAAATGAGGTTGATATGAAATGAAGTTCTATAATTTGTACCATTGTGTTATAGATTCAGTTTTAATTTGTCGAGAAATTTTTTTTGATAAGACCGTAATATTAAAGGATTATCCGATTACTCTGAGAGTAGGTAAACTTTATATCAATGATAAGATAAAAGACCAATATAAAATTAGTGGTTTGGCTGGGCGTATCCATCGAGAAATCTGGACAAAATTGCAAGTTAAATTTAATATAGAAATAGTCTCGGAAGATATTTTCAGGAACTTTAGTGGAATCTCAGGTCCATTAAAATTAATTGACATGATGAACAATAAATCTCATATGTCTCATATTATGGTTTATGAGAATGGTTATTGGAAAAATGAGCTTACTACTTTTATAGAGACAGGAATATGTTATATAACTCCTAAGGAAATCGTCACAATTTCACAAGAAGTACAACACTTATTTTTAAATAATATTCTAGAAATAACTATTATTCTAATTGTTATAGCTTGCGTGACAATTTATGCTCGAAAGAAAACTTTTATGGAAATACTCCTAGAGGCCTTAAGAGCATTTAATGCTAATCCAATACTTTGGAAACCAAAGAATTCATTAAGTAAAATTATTTGTCTAAGTTTTATAATATTTTCTATGTTAATAAATTTTCAAATGGGAACTGAACTAAATACGTTAACCACGGCGAAGCGTAACAAAGTGGTAGAGATCGAAAAATCAGAAGATTTTCTTAATCTTAGTTATAAAGTTTATGCTATAAATTATATAAGGGAATTTATTTCATTAACCAAGCTTGGCAATCGAACTCGACAAACTAAAAGTTATTCCACGTGCTTGAAGTTAATGGAAACTAATAAAAAAGTCGTGTGCGCCAGCGATTGCGAATACATGAAAGGTGATTATTTCAAAGTCAGTTTGAACTTCCACATCTCAAAAGATATATATTTGAAGAAGAATTATGTTTTCCTTATGCCGAATGATTATCCTTTATTTCCACGAATCTATGGTCTATACTTAAGGCTTTATCAGCATGGTTTTATAAATTATTTCATTAAAATGAATTCGATTGAAAATAAAAATTATCATGAAGATGCTGCTTCTGTCATTGCATTTGCTGACATAAAATTGTTTTTTTCTGCATTAGTGGTTTTAGATACAATAGCTTTTTTCTCATTCATAATTGAATGTTTGGTATTTTGTTGGATTAAAAATAAAAAATATCTTTGGAAGGAACGATGAATCATAAGTATAGACTTATTAATGTTTAATTGTTGAAATATACATTCAGTGATTGATATCTAATAAATACCTGTTATTATAAATAATCGTTTTACCATTTCTTTGAAAGTTGTTTATTTGTTCTAAACAAGCATAACATTTTTTGTCGGGTATCATTTTTCTCAATTGGTTTTTTAAGTAAAATGAAAATTTTTTTAACAATTGACAAAATTTGGAATTAGAACATCTATTCCATATTATAGATCCCGCATAAATTATTTATAAATTAAATAAATGAATTTTTTCTTTAATATTAAAAGCTACGTAAACTGCGAAATTCCTCTCTATCCCCCTCTAATCTTAAATTAAGATCACAAACCAAGCGATTCTGGTTATTAATTTTTTCTTAACAATTATAGTACTGGAAAATATGGTCTCTCTCAAATCTTCGACTTTCCTTCCCTCTAACGAGGTGAACTGTAAGCTCGTCGTAACTTGCTGCTAAAATATACGGCTCGATCGTAGCGGCAGAGTCTCTGAAACGTCTCTAGCATCATTCCGCTGCAAGATGCGTGCCGCGTGCATAAATTTGGCGGGGCTTAGCCGGTAAGCCAAAACACCTGTTGGTAACGGAAGAAATCTATTGCCAGTCGCAAACCGTGCTTACGGCTACAAGCGCTCGTTCGTATATACATGATAGATAAAATTATTTATTTTTATTTCAATCCTACATTATAGGAAACTTGATAATAACGACACAATTATTGAATTTAATATTTAGCAATAATTAATTTTTTTCATCGTGTCATTGGTTCCTGTTACGAAAGTTTCCCAGATTACAACTGTTAAAAATAAATATGACTGGCTAGTAAAGTATATCAAGTTAAAAAATACATTAAGACATATAATGATTTTCTTCTTATCATGTTGCACGCTTCTCATTTCTGATTAAATTCATTGAAATTGAGCATTATAATTAAGCTAAAAGTTTCCATTAAATTACAAATTAAAATAGAAATTTAATACATTATTCCAACATCATCACATAATAAAAATCACTTAATTTTATAAAAATTAAATTCCGTAGAAAAAGGAAATTTTTAATATTACTGAATCATCTGTGAATAAAAACTAATTTATTTTAAGTATACAACCGTTTTCTTTTAAATACATGGACTGGAATAATAATATTTATGTTAAAAATCAAATTATATTTCTCACTCTATACCTGCGTATGTCTAAACCAAGAGGTTTTCATAATTTTCACAATAATTCATAAATTAGAAATTTGACTTTCTTCGATGAGAAATTAGTGTAAAACAGAACTCGATATTTATATCTTTATTTTCTTATCACCTTCAGGCTACATTCAATAAATGATTGTGAAAAATGCGATACAGTGAACAATAATCCATAAATATTACCTTGAACTGTACCATTGATTTTTTAATTTTTTACGATTCTTTTATTTACAACTTTGTTAACGGTGCTAATAATGTACAGAGGACCTATGATGTTTACGCAAATAAAGTACATATATTAATTTGCACATGTAGATACTGGGTTAATTTATTGCCAATCATCGAGACTGGAATTCAGGGCCACACGAATTGTCGAGTCCTTCGCGAGTCCTTCAAACAATTAATATTCGTGTAGTATTATATTATTGATATAACAAGTTCTATTGTTAAATAAAAATAAAATAATAATAGATTATATACTAATTATTCGATTTTGCAGAAAGATCAGTAATAAATAGATTGAATCAAATTTGTTAAATCATCGGAATCGTCCATTCATTCATGTAATTGTGTTTCTATGTTTCTGATATATATTTTTAATACTATGAACGTATAAGATTCTTTTTCTATTAATTATTGCTGAATTTTCATTTGATACTCATTATGGAAAATTTTAATTGCATCCTTTTGTAAGAAACTGAAAATTAGTCGGAGAACGTAAAACAAACAAAAATATAGTTCTGGAAGAGCATTGTAAATTAATTTTAATAAATGCTTCTCGTAAAAGTTCAAACTTTAATTACGTACGTTAATGCGACTTGAGTTGATCTTCATCGTTACGGACGATGAAGCTGATATATTTTATTATAGATATCTTATTCAGTACTTTTATTACAACTTCTATAGCTATATTAATTTTGATTTTTCAACATTAGCTGGATCGAAAGTTTTGGATAACGCATGGCAAGTTAATAATTTTGGCGAAAATCCAGCAGAGGGAAAAATTAATAGCCAAGAGTCTGTGGAATTATTTATTTATTTATTCATTCATTTGATCGATACAGTTTACTTCTATTAAATTTTAACTACTCTGAATGATGATCCAAAGAGCAGTGAATTTGTACAAAACGATTTATTCGTCGAGCGATATCCTTGCTTCTCCGAGGAACATTTTCCACTCAAGGTGGTACGCGGCATTTCGGTACTGATTTTCGGATCGCGGAACCAGAAATTATTTGATGATTTGGGGGAGGGTGATAATCCCCCCTTTAATTCGATACAAATTTATAGGTGTGAATTTTGCTCGTATGATGTTTAGTATTGTTCTGGTTAAATGTATGGTTATGGCAGAAAGAAAAACTAAGTTTACTGAAAGATTTGAAATTTATGTTTTTTATATAAACATATAAAGTCCAGCACAACTTTTCTGGATGACGAATGCAGTAAATCCAATTAATTTGTCAATAACTGAATATTAAACACATAGGAAATTATTAACGTTATTTGGATCAATGAGCGTCAGTGTGTTCCATAAGTATTGTATGTAAAACTTTTACTTTCGATTACCGATGCAAATTGTGTGCAATCAACACTACGCACTTAGATTTCTTAAACACTGAAAAAATCCATGAAATTTATTCAAAGGTCAAGTTGACATTATTTTAAACGTTGCACAGGGACGCACAAATAAAAAATGCAAGTATGTATGACGTATAATAATATATCCATAGACTCCATGAAAACCTGAAAGTTCAATCGTGCTTGTATTGGAGGTATTCGTTAATTGTAAGATTGCATACTTATATATATGTACGTAGATATACATGCATATATCAATGTGTGTACATCGATAGTTGAATTAGTGGATCATTTACAAACTCATATTGTATTCACTTTCTTGAGCATCGGTTTTCACACATCGAATATTTACCGATTCTTTTCTGCATGAGCCCTCTCAACTCAACTTTTGAAGCATTATTGTTTTCCTTTTTTGTTTTCATTCGTTATTTCTTACTTATAGTAGGAGACAAAGTTCATAGACCCTTCCTAGCTATCAAGTTGAAATTACAAAGATTTATAGTTCAGAATATTTACATTCTGTCGTTCGTTAAACAAATCCGTCTTACTTTTTTAAAAGTTTCTTTTAGTACATATTGAAAAAACATTTTTACTAATTGAATAGGTTGTATAAATTATATTAACATCGGTATAAAAAGAGAATTTTCGATTGTTTACGTGCCTTTATAATATTGAAGTAATTCTTTAATGTTTAAATATAGTCAAATTTTGACCGTTTTAATAAACTCCAAAAATGTTCTATAATTTTTCGGGGCAATCGAGTAAACGCATTTTTTAGAATTACTGAGTTAACGCTATGTGACTTCTTTTTTTTTCAATCCAAGTGATATAGTAAATCTATTGTATTTAGTACCGTAATGAAAAAGTTCTTTATAAACGATAAAAATTCAACCAACTGCTTGACTTTTTTAGTATGATCGAATATTTTTCTGAGTCTATTAAACGATTCATGCGTCAAAATAGTTTGAGATGGATAGAAGCATGTGTTTGTAAGCAGACTGAAAAAAATTTGGCACACGATATGTTGCTAGCAGTATAGCTAATGTCCCAACCCCTGGTTGCTGAGGTTTTCCTTTTGTTCGTGCAAGAGCTGAGGTCCCGTTCTCATTTAGCGTCTATCCTTGCTTGATACCAATACCATATTCATCTAATGCTTGCACAAGCAATTTTCTCACGCATATGTTATTTGTTTCCATATATATTGAGCGCGAAAGAAAACCAGTGTCCGAAGCAAAACATCTACATCTTTTCGAATGATCCACCCATGCGATTCAACCTACATTTTTGTAGATTAGAATATTTGATTACCCAATTACTAAACACTTAAGAGTGCTTTCATCATACGATAATCAGATGACAATTTTTCTTCGTAGAATCGATCATATTTGATATCGTGAAATCACGGACTCTGTATATTACTTGAATGTTACTGAAATTTGACTTTGGATATTGTTCAGTATACACGCATTGATCGTAGGCGGCGCGTTAACTTGGAAACGCGACCCTATCTGGTCAACAATATCAAACGAGTATGATTAACATGCACTGGCTGGCGAAAAAGCTAAGCAAACAATTAGTAGCTGTGAATAATTGAATAAATTATGAGTTTCAAGAATGCATTGTTCGAGCAAGTAGGCCAACTATAAATCTGACACAAGAAATTAAGTGATCCAAATCTCTCGGCAGACAATAAACTTTACTGTGCAAATGTGAGTGTACGTTTATTTAATAAATACTTAAATCGAGCAAAAACCTGATGATTTTGGGAGATATTGCAAATGTATGTGCGAGTATATAGATGATAGGTACAAAGATATACCTAGACTACGCGCAAACTGCACTTTGAATAACGGGAGATGGTTTCTTTCATAAAAAAAAACCTTACTAAAGTCGCGAAGCAGTTATGCTCTTTGAAATTTGGCGAGTTCCGTATACCGGCGAAATTCTCATCCCGTAAATCATCATAATTATTACACGCGAACATACTTCTGATTAACATCTGTCTCCCTCTCTCACGCGCACTCTCTCGCCTTCTCTCCCACATGCACTGGCATCGCTCGCGCGGCGACTTACATAAATGGAGGAGTACGTGCGGCTGCCAAATATTATTTCTGCCCTCCTCCTCCGCTTCTTCTTCTTCTCCTCTTCTTCGCGCAAACAAATGTCGCCGCCTGCGGAAATTTGCGCGCGGGAGCCCAGCAGCGGGGGCATCGTCAGCGCCTTTGTGCTTCGGCATCAGCGGTAGCGCTATTATACGATTTGTTTGGATTGGAAGAAAACTTTCGTCGTCGCAGGGATTGCGGGGGGGGGGAGAAGGGGTTCGCGATATGAGCCAATTTCGCGCGCGTGTCGTTCCTTTGGCGCGGGGAGTAGCGCGACTTACGACACGCACGAGCGCTGAGAGCGAGGGTGCAGTGATGAGATCGGACTCTGCTGAAATAGTTCTCAGATGCATACAGGCATACGGAGCGGGTAAACGTGGTGGAATTCAGATCTGAGGAATTTAAGTTGTTGCTCGATAGAAAAATAGCTTCTTTAGCTCACTTAGTTGCGCGAAAGAGGGAACGATGTTTCTGTTGCAGAGATAATCTGCATTATTAATGATGATGAGGTATATGTGACAGAAGACTTCTTCGAAGTAATCAAGTATTTGATTATTTTTGTACATTTAATAAACAAAGGTCTTTAGTACTTATTATATACCTCGCATGATATTCTTTATTATTATTTATGACACTAATATACAACTAACAAGTATCCACAATTGAAAGTAGGCATGTGAAAAAATTAGTCTTGTCTAGATTTTGCAATCTTCGTATTCCTATGACATAATTGATTGTTTTCTTTTAAAATCGAGTTGGTATGTGTCTGAGCCAAGAGCGGAATCCCCTACTGCAGCGATCACATTGTTACCATGACTCCAATGCTGCACATTGAAAGAAAACTTCCCAAACTTTGCACAGAGTAACACAGTTATTTGCGTTTTATTTAAGTCGGGGAATTTATACCACATCGGGAAAGATCTGCCACGAAATGCTGTGCAATTCAAGATCTGTGTAAATAGAGCAGCCAAGAATATTAAATCAGATTTTATTATTTTCCGTGGTTAAACAAGAATGCATTAGAAATTTTGTAAACAAGTAATATATCTGTACATTGACCTGATTTAAAATTTATATACAGTTATCAACTATTTAAAAATTATATAATAAAGCCATTATGAGTTGCTTACAATTTTTACTTATTACAGATTTACATAGAAGAATAACGATCGATACAATACCATCCCCTGTCGATATCTTACTATTAATTTTGTTCGCATTTTTATTTATGATAGTGGTGAGGATATGTAAGCAAACCGTCATAAAGTACATAATTCCATTATGATTTTATTCTCTGATGATGAAATGATACGAACCAGATAAAATCATAAGTATATTTGAAAGAGAGTGAGAGACAGAGGGGGGGGGGAGAAAGAATTGGTTCTTCATTTTTGTGTAGACCGACTGGTACAATGATCATTCTATCTATTCTTGTAGAAGTTAAACTAAATATTAGTACTTATAAGAAGCAACCTCCTATTAAGATTTCATAAATTCTTTGTTTAATAATAATGATGCTTACAAATATTTTTTTATTAAATATAATTTTCATAAATTTTATGAAATATGAATTTGATAATATAGCAATAAGATTGGTTTTTAAGAAATTACTTTGGACATTAGAGCATTTCTATCGTAAAAAAAAAAAATAATTTGATAAAATCAATATGTAACATATGTTAAAGAAAAACCATTTTCAAAATTTATTACAGTAGAAATAATTAAGTATTGATAAATTTAAAACCTTATGAAATTTAAAGTTAATCATATTTGTATGAAAATAAATTTTATAATTAGTAATATGTTTAACGCTACACGTAATATAGAGCTGTGCTGCTCGTAGCGGTTATATTTGTCAATCATTTTTCGACATTCCGTGTCAATTATACTCATTAAGATTTACCATTTCATCGTGAAGAACTTCATGTCGCTAAAACGTTTGAAAATTTTCCAAATTTTCTATCAAAATTCGAGAATTGTTGTTATTAATAGGGCCTTTCCTTCGGAATCGATACATTTTTATTGAGGATTATGTCTATACGGTGATAATATTTTCGGCACTGTGCCCATTATCGTTTCTATTTGATCGGGTAAATTAAATTATAAATTAATACCAACTTATGAATTTTACCATGTACATTGAGTTCAGAATTAGCGATATGCAAAACATCTTTTCCACGAAATGCTCTTTGAGTAGCATCGACGTTTCTCGAATTTTGACAGAGAATTAGGTACTTTCCAAACGGCATTTTAAGGTGAACTTATTTAATGTAAAATCCTATACCTATTATCCTAAGTATAATCGAAATATCTGAATACAATTGAAAAATATCCTTCTTTATTATTAAATGTAGGTTGAGGTCTTTATCATCCTATAGGCTTAACATTATTCTAGATTTTCAAGTCCTAATTAGAGAGAAATGCGCTTACTATAATCGAGATATTTTACCTTAGCGAGTTTTCTAGTTGAAAGTGATGAAGGAAATCCATCGCCGATGAGGACTCAAGTGGAGATAATTACAGCATCACTTGGATTGATGATTCTTAACAATAGGAGATCATGGAAAAAACATACTACCCACAGTCCCCTACAGTTCAGGATTACCGGTAGATGTGATAAGGTTATCATTCCGTCCTTGACGGTGTCATTGATATTCAGTTGATCAGATTGCTTTCTAGCATTACAGATATGTGCTCTTTCTGGATCAGATTGTTCCCTGAAATGTATTACTGATCACTGTAAGATTTTCCATCGAACCAAGTAGATAAGAATTGCGAGTTCTCTAGATAGTTGGGAAATGGGGCTCTTCTTTTGAAAAAGTGAACCAAGACATTATGCCAACTGATCCTGTTGGCCGTGGTTTGAAGAAAATCTTGTAATCCAGCTGATCAATCTGCAAGCAGAAATAGGTCGACTGTAAAAGGCATAGTGCGAATTCAAGTGTTGTTAAATCTCGTATCGGATTCCTAATATTGTCCTCAAAGTAGGTGATTCATACTGATGTTTAAGAAGGCCAAAGGGAACGGGTTTTCTTTTCTCTAAGTCTTCCAATATTGCCTAAGGGTACACAATTCCAATCTACGTTGATTGTATAGTCAAATATGTTGATGACGTACAGTGATTAATGACTGTACAATCGACGTGACATGACGAAAAGCAGCCAATAAAAATGGTCACTATAAGCTATAGAATCTTATCATCTACACTGATAAACTCTACACATTGTAAATAATTATTATTAATAGTTAAATGATTCTAGAGATACTATGCTTCAAAAATGCTATTTGTAGTTTTTAGTAATGAACATAGAAAGCACATCGCTGTTGAAGAATGATAATAAGTCCACCTTGTGGTAAGGTATGTTTTAATTGGACTAAAGCTATAAAAGAAATATATGTATTTTTTTTAAAAGAAAAATTAATCATATAAATCATCACGGTAAAATATTTAATTCAAAAATATAATAAAATCAGTATTTATAAAGGAAATGCAAAAACTATTACTGATACATCCATGAAAATTTTCAACTATTAAAATTTTTTAATTGTAATATAATCCTCGCATTCTATAAAATTGTAAACTTTGGTTCAAAACTTTTTAAAGATTTAAATTTTATAAACTGAGGTACATATAATGAGAAAAATATATATATTACAACAATTTTCATTAACGTACTTACTATCTTCATTATCCTTCGATTTATCTTCATAAATTTGGTTAACACTGAAATCTAAACATTGTTAATCTCCTTCACTCTTCATCAAATATTTGGAGTCTTTGAGCTTATTGTTCAGCATTAAATGTGCTTTAATTTTTTTAAAAACTACTTGAAGTAGTAAGCTGAACTTTCTATATGTATGGGCTTTAAACTAACTAAACTCATAACTCTCCAATCAGTTTCCACATATTTCCATCATTGCTATAAAAATATCATATCTATATTTCAGCACTTTTATTGCTTATTAAAAATATTTTAAACAAAATTACGATTTTACTTATATTATTTTTGTGATATATATATTTTACGTTCCTCATTATCACTTATATTTTCCAAGAGATGATATGAAAGCTGCACCACGTCCGCATTTATATATAGATATATCATTATACAGGCTGGTATATAACATTTTATAGTATTTAATGTTAATTATTATATGAATTATAATACTTGTAATTACATGAGTCTCATTGGGTCATTTATCTGAGTAATGATTAATTATATCAAAATTATACAAAAGATTATGGAGTTTAAACATGATCAAAATTGTTTTTCAATCTATTAGTTCATGTAAATTTCGTTGTTCATTCATAAAATGAAGCAAATAAATGCAGAAAGATATAGAATTAATGGTTTCGCACAACAGCTGTATACCTGAATTTTTGGAACATTATATAAATTTCAGCCGCGCTCCCATCTGAAAGCTGCATTACATCCGGAATGCACTTACCGCGCGCGCGGTTAATGTAACGTCTCTCTATAATAAAGAACTCGTGAAAGTTTCCGCAGAACGTTTTGGCGTCTGTTATCCTTTTCATAAAAATAAGGTTTCCAAAATATTTAGCTTGGGCAGTTATAAATAGGTTTCGTGAAGCGAAAAATCTTCGATTTTCTACATAGGATCTTGCCTCGCTGACGGGAGATACAAGAATCAAGCCCAAAAGTAAATACATGCATTATAAAATTATCGGCAAAAATTTAATCGAAGATCAGGCGATCTATAAATTCGCAAAACAAACATATAAGGATTTAAAAATATCTTATCTTAAAAATTGCTGGCTTTAATTTATCTCGACTTTTATAAAACGGGGCGGAAGGGGCGGGGGGTGAAGCTATTTTCAACGACTCGATATTCGCTATAATAGCAAACTTTAGTTTCCTCAAAATAAACGGGGCGTTGGCATTTAAAAAGCAAACGTTCATCGTTTCTCGACAGTGAACGAAAAAAAACGACGCCTTTCTTGCTTTGGGATTTTTTCTTAAATTTTACTTTCTGTAAATTGAATAATTAAGTAAAGATATGTCAGTCGATTATTACATTAGTTAAACGCATAAAATAAAAGGTGCGATTCTTTACTCAGACTTAGAAAGACCTGTCATTTCCAATGGAATGAGATTTCAGTTGACTTTTTCTATAATAATATCACCGTTATTTATTGTTGATGTAAAATTGGGATCATTATATTCGAATAAATTATGAGTAATACTAATTTGTTTTGATTACACGTGGACAAATGAACATTGTATAATATATAAGCTATTTAAGTAATCACTTAATTAAATAATTATTGAAAATGATTATTTCTATAAAATATATCTTTTCTGTAATATATCTTTTTATCTATCGCCATTAGAAACATTAGCAGAAACAAATTCATGATTGATTATCAAAACAGTTTTATTAACTCCAATTTTATTCGAATATCTGACAATTATTTCTTTTTTATTTTATTAGAAATGAGGAGTTAGATTTTTAAGAAAATTTTTGTGAAGAATTTAGAACATTATCGTGGAATTATGGTTGAGAATTGAGGATAAGTTTTTTCTGAAGCTCAAAATTCATGATATAAATTTAATAACCTACATGAAATTGTGAATTTGTAAATACATAATATGAAAAAAGCGAATCTAATTCTGACAATCTAGAATTCGTATATTTTCGTTCACCATCTCAATTACGCCACTATTGCCTTTTAATGGAAAAACTGTTATGTCTTATGCGCTCGACGAGATAGCCGCTCGCGTTATTGCGCTTTTATAATTCCTCGTCATTATCTTTCATAAAACTTATTTACAGCGCCTTAAGACGCCCAAAGTGCCCTGTAATCTCAATATCGCCCGTGCAAACAGTTACACGAAATTCCCCCTCTATCGCAGAATAGTGTGTGTGTGTGTGTGTGCACGCGCGCGTGCCTGGATATTTATAATTCCTCCGTTTAATTACCAATTACACGAGGAAGTTAACCCCGGGCTCCTTTTAATACCATTTTAATTTCCCTCCACCTGTATATATTGCGTTTTATTTTCTTTGTTTCTTTTTTTCTCTCGAGGTTTCATTGTACTTATTTACTTATTATATATGTTTGACTTATTGGTTTCTATTAACGAATACTGAAACTTTTATGTCTATATGACGATTTAAGATATTTCGTAAGAGTTTAATTTTAATGAAGTTTAATAAAGCTTAATTAAAATTTGGCAATGTTTTCAATTTTAATTAATTTTACATTGAAACCATTGAAACACAATTCTGCACCGGAACTCCTTTATCTTACTCGTTTCGCAGTGAGCCGTGCAACGTCTATGTTAAATTTGTATAATTTCTTAGTTGTACGCGCAGTCAATATGAAAATCTTTAAAAATATTTTTAATTCCATAGTCGAATTCCTATATGATTTATTAAGTAATTATTTTTCATTCCCTGCGGTTAGTTTTTCACTGCGCGCGAATAAAATTGTAACTGGAAAGTTAAAAATAGTTTTTTTTTTTGTAAAACTCACAAAGAATGCGAACAAGAGATAAAAGTCAGATAACAAAGTAAAATCATAGAATTACATTTTTTTAATATTATTTTATGTCATTTACGGATGATTCATCCAACGGAGGACGTTGAGACCAAAAAAATAAGCTTTTGTGAAAAAGTTATTTACTGTTACTAATTCAAGTTGGCAATATTAACTTTTAGATTTACCTTACATTTTATACAAAATGTACAGTTGTATCATCATTGCTACACTCACTCGATCATTTATTTCCAGATCAGTTGATGAATCAAATGTTAAATTCTGTTTGATAATTATGCATACATTATACAATATTAGTGCATTTATGCACAATGTAAATTATTAATATTATAGTGATTTAAATTGTTTTAAATTTTTATAGAATTCTATGTTTATTCAAACTCAATACAAGCGATTTTCATAGAAGCATCCATGAGGTGTTAAAAATAACTTGAATAATAATAGCATTTGTATGCATTATAGTTGTAAATTTTAATTTTATGCTCTTTGTAAATACGATAAGTTTAACCAAACATATTGAAACAATGTGTTTAAATCTTATCATCCATTTGATACAATCTTAAGCTGAAAAGTCAATATTTAACGATCGAGTAACACGTACAGTGCTTCTAAATAATATTCTATGCGGATATTTTATTCTTCACAACATTTAGTCAGCTATGTGGTCTTTCGACGTATATTCCATATTTCTGTTCAATGTCAAACAAGTTCTTCAAACGTTATATATATATTGAAAGGAGAAAGTATCAAAAATGTCATCATTTAGTTATAATCATTGTATATAAAATTTTCTCATTATCGTTTGATGAATCTTGTAGGAACGTTTCAATATTGTATAATAGGCAAAAAGAAAAATCATGAAAGATAAAGAGAGCAAAAAAAAAAAAAAAATTAAGTTCATTGATATGCTATTTCTGTGCGTATATGGTATAAGAATATTTAAACCGGAGAATTTGTTCTATTAAATAAAGTAGAGTATTGATATGAGTAATAACACTTCTCAATAATTATTTTTATTTCACAATGACATAATTCAATGGATTACTGAGTATTGATAAGAACTAATTGTATCAGTTATATATTTAATGCCATAAGTTTTTAGTTGTACCATGAATAAGAAAGATGTAGTATTTTTGTAATTCGATAAATCAATTACTGAAATTCCCAGTTAGAAATCAGAAAGATCCCAGATAGATCGACCATATATTTGTTTAAATACAAATATTGACTGACTCCGCAAAAATTTTATTTTATGAATTTGTGGATGATTATTGAAATCATAATATAAGGAAATGTCTAAAATCCCAATTTACATCCAAAGGTTTTTGTGACTTTTAGAAAAAATACGTTCTTCATAAAAAATAAGAATATTGTAGGGAATATTATAGGGAAAATTTTCTTGTAGGGTGCAACAAACCATCCTTAAGATCTTCTTTTTTTTTTAACAATGGCACCATAGGGAAAATCAATTTTGATGTATTGCCTTAACCTTTCATTTTCATTCTCTCTACGAAAACTTTATTTGTCTTTAAATTACATGTCGTAAGCTTTAATTTAAAATTAAAATGGATTCGTAGGACGTTAGTCACCGATCTATCAAAAGTCTGAAAGATCGAACCATTTTTTTTGATCGAGCTGATCGCCGCTCGTCGAAAGTCTATTTTTCGTGGATCTACTACATGATTAATTTATTCCTTTTCAATCAGATTAATAATCATCAAAATAAGACTAAGGAAACAATTTTTCTTTCATCCAATGACCCGTTATCGCGATCGTGCACTTTCTTTCTCTCTGTCTCTCATTCTGTCTGTCTCTCTCAACTTCTTGAGCGCCTCCCCTGCGCAGATCTAGCGCGCCACACCCCACTTTATTCCCCCCCCCCCAGTCCGCGCAGCTCTCGTATCCCACGCGCGTCCGCTTTTTCCCCTCGCAATATCCAACGGCCATTAGTTTTATTACAAAACAAAGTACCGACCATTCGTCTTTCCCCTTTCAGCCCCCTCGCCGTACCCTCCCGTACCCCCTCACCCCGTCTCCACCACCGATCCACAGCGCGACGTCGCGAGACCAGCGTCGACCGGGAGCATCGAGAATAGATCGCGCAACAACTCCATCCCGAAATAATATCGCCTGCCTCCCCCTCCCCCCCCCCCACCAGCACGAGAGTGCACGAGCACCACTGCCGTCGACGACGACGGCGACGACGACGCGCCACGATCGTTTCCGCAAGCCTGGGAAAAAACAACAACCCCCGTCCGGGGCGAACGGGAGCGGCGTCTGGCATGAAAAGCCAGCGACTGTGCGCTCTTAATCGCCCGGATCGGGAGGCGAGATTCGCCGCGGCGCGTTGCGCGGCCGCTGTCTTGGATTACGATGGGGTGTATGCGTGTGTCTATATATATATATATATATATATATATATATATATATATATATATATATATATATACATACATATGTTGCAGCGCGAGATTTGGTATCCCCTGCTGAACCCCTCTCGGTGTGCTTGATTGCAAGCGTCGTTGATTATCCTTATTATTCGGAGAGAAATTTTTGCTTGCCACTGTGTATACGTTGAAGACTAAAAATTATTCATGATGTTTCGCAAAGTTACCTGAAAATTTTTCTGTTCAATTTCAACTTAGTGCTCCATAGTTATTCATATTTTTAGTTAGCTCAGTTTTGCAGATATGTATTTTAGGAATAATTAATTATAGATTTTCGATTTTAAAGGTTTTTTAAAACTTTGAGACGATGAACTCTCATTGTCTAAATATGAATATGATGTCTAGATTTTGTAACATCCCTACAGCTCCATAGAAATGGTATGGATGCAAAAGAATATTATAAAAAAAACTAACATAAAGGAGGCTCCAGCGAATTACCTAAAATCAGTGCAAAAACAAAATTTACCATTAAACACATTAAGTCGTAATCTTACGATGGAGAAAAAGAAGAACAAGTCATAAACTTATTTTTTGATAAAAAAGCATCCAAACATCATGACGATTTATTGGATTGTAAAATCATTGATACGACTTTTGCTGGTCATATTTTTCACTAACGGAACATCAAACATCACCATTAAAGCGTAGCAGCTTTCACATTATTATTATTATTTTTTATTTAAACCTATTGTTATGAAGATTGCAGGTTTGTAGAACGTAAAAAAAGTTCTTATAAAGTTTACTATGCATTTAGTGGTTGTAAAAGTAAATCAGGCGATAAATTGCCAGTAAGATTTCACGTCTTCCCTAGACTAAATGAACGCTTTTTAAACAGACGGAAGAGCTGTAGCCGGTACATCATAAAAAAACAGCTATCATACTATAGCAATTTTAGAGACGATAATATGGCAATTTCCTCCTAATTTCCAGCATAATAACATTTCTT
The DNA here is from genome assembly GCA_018907035.1 of Sycobia sp. Sy_11. Classification (NCBI taxonomy): domain Eukaryota; kingdom Metazoa; phylum Arthropoda; class Insecta; order Hymenoptera; family Epichrysomallidae; genus Sycobia; species Sycobia sp. Sy_11. The sequence continues at coordinate 100,734 of JACCIC010000148.1, read as the reverse complement.
AGTTTTTTGAGCCCACTCTGAGAAATAGCCTTTCAAGTAATTTTATCAAATATTTAAAAAAAAAATGCAATTGGCGCATATAAATGCTATATTTGGCTTTTAAACTCATAATTAAGCCACCGTTTTACTGCCCAATACGGGTGTTATAGAGATTTCCAATAAATTATATGAACACGAAGAATGAAGCACTTCTTACTCGTGTATTGTACTCGTACATTTCTTACCGGGTACGGAAAGGCTTTATTTACGAAACAATATATTCGCAGCCCGAGGCGAAGCCGAGGGTTGTAACTAAATTTGAAAAAAGCCTTTTCGTACTAGGTAAGGAAGGACTATGTTTTCCCTCATGAGAACCGGAATCAATCGGTGAAGGTACGATGTGTAGGTTAGAATGAGGAAAAAATATTTCTGTGTTTAAAAAAAAGTTGGTTCTTATAAAGTTTTTCACGGAGATTATTTTATTTTTGAAACGAAGCCTATCATGGATAAAACTAAAGGGAAACTTCGTAGAAAAGTTTAAAAATTAGTTTTCCGCTTAGCTCTTAATCTTCATGTGCGCATGCGTCTTACATATGGTAATGCTGTATTTGGGAACTTTTGAAATTGAAGTTCGTTTATAAACAATGGATTTCATTTTCGTCACATTGCAAGCGTTAGAAGCGTATAGGAAATGATAGCTTGGAGCGGCACCGAGAAAATAATTTTTTGTTGCACATCAATTGTATTATTATATATTTTCAATTTTTAGTCTGAACGATAGAATAGTTTCAATAAATATTGAAATTTGAAAACTCCTTTGAAGGCCTTGTGTCCGTTTGTATATAAAAGTCAAGCCTAGAAAATAATAGCTATATATAATAATTACTGATAATAATGAGATTATGTCGCTCGACGGTCAAACACGGCCCATAATTAGTGGTTCGATCACAGAACAATCAAATAAATATTTTTACCGTGAGTATGTTTACCTTCGAGCGAAGTGAAGGAAGTTAATCTCATGAGACAACGATCAACTTGTACACTAGTTCTTACATGTATTTTACACGGCGAGTTGGAACAGTGTAAAAAAAGTTTTTTGCCCCTGTCTCATCATTCTATTTATATCTTACATACAAAGTCTTCTGGTCTTATTCGTCAAACTTCGGAATTGGAAGGAAAATGAACGGAATCTCAGTTTCTTCGCAATACAGTCAGAATACAATGGAGACAGATATTGAATTAAATTTGTGAAAACTGATATCTTTATAACAATATGTTGAATTTTGAGTATTCAAACCTCTTTATTCTATTTCCCTTTATTCTATAGTACCAAAAAAAATTTATTATGACTATTAATTTCTCTATTCATCTACAATTTATCAGGAAGTCGTTACGAACGTATTGGAAAGATCAACACGATAAATCTTTTTTCATATTATAAATAAATAATTTTCAAAACACAACGAATTATTCTTTCTTATAATGATTTTTTTTTATAATCTGATTTTTATAAAAATACTAAAATTCATATCATAGTAATTTTGGTGTATATATTTTTTAATAGAGACTTATTATTATGTTTAATTATTATATAAAAATCCATTATACAAAATTAAAATGATAATTACAAAATTATTTATTCTTTTGTTTCAGGTAAATGTTCAAAGCATTCAATATATTGGAAATTTCCTGTACACGCAATGACCGCGTTTAAAAAGTATGAATATTTATACAGTTAAATTTAAATTTAGATAATTTATACAGTTAAGTTAACATTGATTTTACAATCGTCTGAAATATTAGAATTCTTCACTACAGTAAATCTAGGACAATAGATATGTTAGATATCTATTGATATAGAATATAGACAATATATTTATTGAAATAGAAGATAGACAATAGATACGTTCGTTTTTGTCGCAATAAACCCAACGCTGAGTTTTATGTTTCTTTTACATGCGAATTTTAGTACCACTGTATCGAAAAATAATATTCGAAACAGGGATGTGGCGTTGAAGTTTACACCCTTGTGTCGAAAAGTATTGTTTAATGCTTTTTTTTTTACTAATGATCACTCTTAAGAAGAATCTTCGATTTTATCCAATGTTATTATTTTATTAAATGTTATTATTTAATTGGTATTATTTGTTTAAAAAATGTTCTTATCGTATTTATTAGTATTAATTTTATTATTCAAATTTTGAAAATGAAAGTTGTGCATTAAGGAATGTAATTCATCATTAAAAGATACGTACAGACTGACTACTTCGAATTGCCTGATGCAACCTGAATGTTTCTACTTGACTGCGCCAGCTATCTATCGTTGCTATTAAAATTTTTGTTTAGATTCCAAAAACCAATGCCATTAGACTACAACTACTTATCTTTCATATATTAAACCTTTTCCCGGTTTTCAGTGAATAAATTTGTAATTGCAAGCTATAAGATAATATAAAACTAATTTGTTCTATAATTAACTGTTCTATATTATATATATATATATATATATATATATATATATATATATATATATATAGAGAGAGAGAGAGAGAGAGAGAGAGAGGCTGTGAGAGTGAGAGATTTTTTGTTTATTAAATGATTGATCAGTTACGATATTGTAAGGGTCTGTAACAGCTGGTCATAATACTCACGTACACACATTCTTACACGCGAAAGACACATTCAAACAGCAGGGCTTAATCATGTCAATCCGAGCCATAAGATTAATACAAAGATAATTCGATATGAGCATTTTGATATATTAGTATCTCAATGTGAATGGGCCGAAATTAAAAGAAGATAAAAATAATCAAAAGCTATTTATACGCGAGTAGACAATTATAGACAAGAAGTTGGCTATTTCGATATAAAGATTAATGCGACAGTGTCTTTTCCCATTCCAGGCGATTGACACAAGTTTCCGAAACAAATTATCGCAGATTACCGATACACGAAATTTCAATGTGTAACAATTCATGAAAGTTCACGATTGCCAATCCGATAACAACGACAATCACTGATAGAGGCATCTCTCTCTCGAGGCACGCACGCTCATCATAGCAAAAAGTTCGTCGAACTCGCGACGGAATGCTCAAATCCAATTAAGTACGCGCGCGTGTGTGTGTGTATACGTGTGTAATCGATCGCTCGAATCCGCGCTGATCCCCTCGATCACCTTGGCGATGAAGTGCGCCGAGAGAAAAAAATATATATAATAATAATAAAAAAAAAAAAAAAAAAAAAAAAAAACAGCCGCGGTAGCTGCGAGGGGTCTCTGTCGTCGACGACGACGTCAACGTCCGACGAGCGCTGCTCTCTGCGCTGCATCGGCCCTCTCGCCGTCGCGGATTTTCTAGCCGGCTCTCTCGCGGCGCATCGTTCTTTGGTCGTCCTAATATTACACCGCGCCGTTTCTCTCTCCCTCCCCCCTCTCTCTCTCTCACTCTCTCTCACTCTTTCTCTCTCGCACTCACCGTATTTCTGGAAATTGGACCGCGCGGCGGCGCGAGCGACACCCTCAGTCGCTTGCGCGGGCTTCGCCGCACCGCCCGATTCGCTCGCGAATCCGATCGAGTATACATATATCGAAGGGAGAGTCGTTTTTCTCTCCCCCGCCCGCCTAGATACCGTCCTCTGTAGTATCTTTTTTTTTTTTTTTTTTTTGTTGAAACTCTCTCACACTTTATGAAGGTCAGGAGAGATTTTGTTGGCGAACGGAATTGAGACGAAAGTGTGTTCGTGCAATTGTGCGGATTTACTTTTTGTTTTTTCTTTTTTATTTCTGCAGCAGTTGTGAATTTTTGCGATAGGATATTCAATGGCTGGTGGTGCTCTGAGTCGTGCGCGGGACATTATTAACAATTGTTTCGATGGTTTATTTTAATGAAGTTTTTTTATGGTGGTGTGGATAGGATAAATTGATAAAAAAAATTATGCTCGACAGATTTAATTGAAAGAAAAATCATAGAAAATGCACGTTGCTTTGAGCTTTCATTTTTAAATCTGCGATTAGACATTAGGGGATCCCTAATTATAATTAAGGATTTAAATATGTGGAATTGAAGATTTTCATAAATTTATAGAAGGATCAATTATCATTTTTATGAGATTCGATTTATGTCATGTATTTTAAAAAATATATCTTCGTCTTTCATCCGGAAGCAATGAAAATTTAATTTCATTAGTAATTGTCAAGATTAATAAATCGTATCAAACTTTGGGAATATATGTATGTGCTATGACATTTTATATACTAATGTTTGAAATATGAACAAAAATTCAATTTATTCACATAAAAGACTAGTTTAAAATAGTTTGATTCTTTAGCAACGTTTTGGGTGACTTCCCAAGAAGCAAAAGCTTAAAATTAACTTTTTTTTTTTAATATCGACGGCAATTTTCTCTTAACATGAAAGTAAAATATTCATAAATGGCATTAGATAATTTTTTAAATGACTTTGTATTAAAATTTTGTTTAAATACAAGAGTAGCTGCTATTTTAAGATGAAATGTTTCTAATTCATCAAAATATTACAGAAAGTCTGACGCAAGATATATTTTTGTTTTCGAGAATTTAAAAGAAACGAGTATTTAAAGAAGCAAATCGCATTGTCATAATACTTGATGAAGAATTTATTTTTAAAATTGTTTTCACCTATAATCAGGGTCTTATACTTAATGTTTTAGTAGCTCTTATTAATTTAATTATATAAACGTATTTTAATAATCTGTTTCATTTTAAGAACGTAAAATATCATTATTTAATACGAAATATTTGATAAAGTTTCAAGTAAATTAAAAAGTTCTTGGTATTTATAGTACGTCTTTGGACCAAACTTTTTCTTGTAACAACAGTTATTATTTGGTAATTTTATATGATTTCAGGTTATATTTTCAGAAGTCAAAACAATTTCATTGAATTGTATTTTTAGAATTAGAGGGAATATAAAATTTGCAATAAATTTCAGTTATTTAATTTTATAATTTTTGCAGAACACGTTTACGAAGGTTTTGAAGATACAACGCGGTATAATTTATCAAACTTTTTTATCATTTATTAAATTAAAGATTTAGATATTCTATTTTTATTGCCTTGTACTTAAGAATCTTTTTATTAAAAATAATTAACGATCAGCTATTGTTCTGTTAGGAGATATGACGAGAAATCTATATTAGATTAACTGCGGTCTCGATTTATTTTATCCATAAACAGCAAGCAGTGCATTAACTTTAAAATTAAATCTTTATCCAGTAGAACGAAAATTTTTGACTCTCGCACGCAGAGCACCGCAGGCAACCGACTTGGAAATCGAGCTTCGAATAAATAGCATAGAAGGCCAGGGAGGAATGCATCATCACCGTTTTCTTCTTCAATAAGAGAGACAGTCGGCAACAGTGCAGAAACCTCGACAGGCACTACGATAAAAGAGAGAAAGAGGCCTAGAGAGAGGGAGCGAGAGAGAGAGAGAGAGAGAGAGAGAGAGAGAGAACACACAAGAAGCGCTCTTCTCATCTCCGATTTAACCGCAGAATGGACGGCGACGACGAACCGAGGGCGAACCGCTCGCTGCAAGGATAATAATTCTCCGACTACCCGCCCTCTCTCGGTCTTTTTTTCCGGGAAAATCTCGGCTGCGGACGAGCGACCACCAGGGCTATATAAACGAACGCGAAAAACGAGAACAATAACGATAATCCCGCGTTAAGAAACACAAGGGAAAAGAAGGACAAGCGAAAAAAAGAAGAGGGGCGGATAATCGTCGCTAAGTGTACAACGAGATCCAGTGTGAGGAGGAATTCGACGACCGGGCCAAGATGGCGACGACGGAGGTGTTCCAGGACTGGGATTCCCCCCACGAGTCGATCAGCTCGATCACCCGGAAGACGACGAGGAAGACGACCAAGACGACGACGAGGCGGGAGATGTACGAGGAGGACGAGGACGAGGTAATGCGCCGTACAGGGAGCCGCTTATTATCCCCGGCACGTGTGCGTTGTAATTATGTAGGCGACGCGAGAGCGCGGCGGTGGCGGCGGTGGCAGCGCGGCGCGAGCGGGCAGGCGGGCCTCTCGTTATTTTTGGCCGCCGCCGCCGCCGCCACCGCCGCCGCCGCCGTGCGGGCGATTGCCGGCAGTAGACGAGCGGCTCGCGGGAAATCGCCCGAAACTTGAGCCGGGCGCAGCGAAGGGAGGTTAAAGGGACGAGCGAGGGGATTTTTTTTTTTGCTTTCCATATTATAGATCCGACGCCGGCTCATCATCCAGTGGATTTTTGATGAATGTGATGATCGTCGGCTCTCGCGATCATATACGCCGAAGAGCTAATCTGTTAATTTGAATGAGTGGCAGGTCGCCGATGTCCGGTCAATTGCCTAATGATGAGCATTTCTTGTTTGATAGATGGATCAATGAATATGCATTCGAGTTCAGTTGTTTCCACTGAGTCGAATTTCTAAAACAATTGGAATGACCTAAGTTACTCTAAGTTAAGTAAATACTGATAAGTAGGAGTTGACGATAATACGCAGGAGAACTATATATAATCTAAAAATTCCAAATGAGCGGAAAGCCGCTGACGACCGGTGAATCGCATAGCGATGATCATTTTTTCCGGATCAGTTCCATTAGTTTACACACAATTTTACAATACACTAAATTTTACTGTCTGACACTCATTCGGATTGAAAAACTTGAAATTCGTTAATCTGATTTGCGTTAGTTTGATTTGTTAGTCTAATTTGCGTTAATCTGATTTTATTAAAAACTGATGATTAGTGAGTCACAATCATAGGTTTAATAACTATAATTCAGTAATTGCAATGGATGAAAAGTCACTGAAGTCCGATGATTTACCTAACGTTGTTTTATTGAATAGTGGAATTAGTGTGGGTATATATATATATATATATATATATATATATATATATATATATATACTAAATTTTAGTGACTAACATTGATTCAAATTTCAAACATAGTTGGAACGATTTTGAATTGGTGTTACTTAAATTTAATACATAGTTTTTCTTATCAAATCTGAGAGAAGCTAGCAATTACTGAAAAATGTTTTAGGATAGCAGATTTCATTCGTTCCATCAGGACTTCAGTATTTCGAATGGTTAGAAGTACGAAAGTCACGTTTGGAAGAAAAGATGCAAGTATTTAGCATTTTTAGATTGGTTTGGTTGTGATTTTAAAGCTCGGTGCACTTTTGATTTAATACCAAAAGAATTTATATATTACTTTTTGGCCGTCAGTGGATCGGTTGAGTCCAAATGCTATAATATCTAAAACTATTATTAGCTGAATGAAATTTGAGATATAGAGTTTGTTTATAATTATTAGGTTTTATTTACAGTAAATACAGTAAGTTTATATGCAATAATGTTTATTGACGTAGTATAGGTAGTCAGTAAGCCTTCAACCCATCACGATCGTGGACAAAAAATATAAAATAAGTAGACTATCGAATTGTCATAATATCGTTATCAGCTGTTTACATTTTTAACCATTGATATATATTATAGATTAACAAAATTACTTGACTGACTTCGAAATATTCAACTAATATTGCATATTATAAATTAACATTTGATAAATCTGAAATAGAATTCGCTTGTTATATCAGGTTGGAGGGTAAATTTTCCTTTTATTTTTAGACGGAATGACTAAAGTAACGAACAATTCTATCTTCTTCTATTTACTTTGAAATGCAAATAGATAGCCGTAAATAAATAAGGAAAGTTTTTAACAATATTATGTTTTTTTAGGAAAAAAGCTATGTTGCATTTGGAAATGGAAAAATTCGAATGTTCGATATATTTCCCACATTGTAAAATATTTAAATTGCTGTTACTCTATAGAAAAATTGAGTTGATATATTTGATTGCAAGAATAGAGCACAGAATATAAATCGACTTTAAAATTCGACACGAGCACGTCGCACGATGCAAACAGCTGACATGTCAGACAACGAAACACACTTACCTAACGCTTACCACGAGAAAGCTTTTGAGCAAAGACAGAGCGCCAACATTAATCGAATCATTCTTGCGCGCTATATTTACAAGCATTTCGCCAAAATTATCTACCTCGGGCCTCTTTAAAGTAATAATCATTTTCTTTACTACCACTTCCGTCAACCTCCTCCGTCACATGATGTTTTCCGACCTAAATGAATAATCGTGCGAATTCGACTGGTCTAAGGCCGACTGGCTTGGATCAAAAACGCAGGTAGAACAAAATAAATAACAGTCCGCAAAGATTTCGCTTAATTTCTCTGGGATGCTGCTATGACAAAATTTCCCTGAATTTGAAACTATCCTGTATCAGACTAGACGATCTTTATCCCTCCGTGAATGTACTTTTATTTTCTTTAGTTATTACAAAGTTTGATCTTGTATTCAGTCAACGCTAAAATGTTGCCTCCTCTACTTCTTGACGTAAAACCATGATACACGCTTACTTAAAAAAAAAGAAATGAAAATACACGTTTGGCATTCGAAACTGCGTTCTTCTACTACGATGCGTCTCATATTCTATCCTTGGTTACTTTAGCATTTCACGAATCTTTCAAGGAAACTCGGACGCAAAAGGGTTGATGAACAAATGATTCATAAATGTGTAAACTGAAGTATAGTTGCTATTGCATATAAATTTATAGAATTTCGTGAAAAATATCTTCATCACTGTTTGAACTAGGTTTAATACGATCGAGCACCGCCTGTTTCACGGGATTATAATTCGTCGAATTGTCGAAAATCATGAGAAAAATCTAACGTTTTTTTTATTGATTTTGAGAAATGATTCGATAAACTTAATAAAGATCTTGAGCAGTCTCGCAATAGAAAACTGTACAATAACATTCGATACAAGAGTGTCTTCGTCAATCGTTTTAGCCATCCCTGCGCCTTCCGCGAAGTGTGAAAGGCCAGAAATAAGCACGGTTTAAAGGCAGACCCGTGTCAGAAAAGATATGGAAAAGTTCGCGCGTTCTTTTACCTCTCTAGGATGGCTGCCAGAGAAGCTCGCTTGCTCAAGGTCATCCTGAAAAAAGAGAGGAGACCTGAGAAAAAGAGAGAAAGAGAGCGAGTCTAATCGCGAGGCTTCGGACGCCCGAGCGCGGAGATGAGTTATGGTTAAACTTCTTTCACCCGACGGCTGTATTATATAGAGGGATGGCCAAGGAATGCCGTCTCGCGCATCTTTGGCTTCTTCCACTGCTTCTTTAGCCGTGCAATATTTGACAGGGCGCGAGTAGGAGATTCCGACAATTGCCGCTTTGGACCAACGGATCGGGCCGGGCAGTTTGATGACGGACTTTCTCGGAAGCTTTGATCGCCGGTCGCACGTAGTGCACTTGCAATGTTGAAGTCTTAACGCTTTTACGAGGAAGAAAGCTGCTTTTAGCTTTCGAAAATCCTTTGTCAGATTATACGTAAAGAAAGATTAAATAATCAGAATGCTTTAGACGTGGAAAATTTTGACGAACATTCAGAGAGATAATAAACTTTCAATTTGGACTTATTTGAACTATTTTGAACTTATGAGTATAGTCGTTCTATATAATAAATTGCTTATATAATTTTGCACTTTTGAAATTGTTTTATAACTTAATGGAAAATAACTACTCTTCGTATTCTAAGTGGGCTAATATTAAAAGTGTAAAAGTCAATGGTTGGAAGATAAAATGTCTATTGGAATGATGATAAGAGCATCAGAGTTAGTTTATAACTTAATAGTAACAGCTCTTGACCACTTTGTTTACGGATAATGCAATAAATTTGCCATCTATGCAAACCTCAAACCATATTCTATATTTCAGAAAGAGGCTTCGGCCATGTCTTTCAATGTGCGTTTTATTCCGGTAGGAATCTTTTTCATTCATCGCAAGGATTCTTATCTGATGAGAAATGATGATTTTAAAATCATGAAATGAAGAAATGAAGAAAAGAGAAATTAAAAATATCCACATTAGATATCTAATTCCTTTAGACATCGTGAGATTATTTGACATTTTTTTCGTTTGCACAGCATCAAATGTTTGACTCAAATCTACGATTCAATATTGAACATTGGATCGAAACTTCCAAGAAAACGTCATCTGATCATCTTCACACAAGCAAAGTGCCACGTGTCTATAATCTGCTTACAGTTGCACCAAAATCCTTTTCTAACACACCCGGTAGCATCTTATTTTTGTTTATCGGGGCGAATTATTGAAACTCGAAATAGCGGGAAAGACGTTACGACGAGAGATTTATAAATACGGTACCACGAATATAAAGTTCCGTAGCGCGGGGGGCGGCGAGGTAAAAAGAATGGAAAGAAGCAGGGAATACGCGCGCCGGTCATACCGCTTAAGAGACGGCCCTCGTATATGACAATAACGCGTCGCGTCGTCGTATGTAAAAGACGCCCGCGGCGCGGACCGGTATACTTTATTGCCGCGCTCCCGCGAACTATTTAGAAAATAGCGCGCCAGATCGTAACGCTGACAAACGCGGGCCGGCTGCAGCTGCGGCGGGGGCTTGCCCCAACCGAGCGGCGCTTCGGTTTAAATTCGCGATCGCGCTCGCATTAAACTTCGGGATTCACGAGTTTCAGCGATGCGATGGGCGGCGCGGGGTTGGTGGGAGGCGGGGGGGGGTGGATCATCGGACTTAATCGCCCATACGCGCCGCAATGAAGCGCAACGAGTTCGCGGAGAGCTGTTATTGCGGCGGTGCGTAGTTGACTTATATGTGTTTGCGTGACTCGGATTTCGTACGCATGGGCCACGGAATAAAAGCACCCGGGGCTATTTCCGATCGATCGATCGATATTGTTCGCCGGCGTATTTTTGTGAATTCTCGCTGACCTTGGCAGTCGATTTGGCTCTTCTTTTTTTTTCTCTCTCGCTCTCTCCCTCATCCCCTCTCTTTCTCGCCTCTCGTATTTTTATTTTTCCCTCGGCACCGCACCCCCACCGCTGCTATACACTCTCTCTTTTTTATTTTCGTCCGTATGACGCCGTGGATCTTCGGCGATAATCCAAAGCTGGCCTACTGGCTTTGATTCGATAATGAGTTATGCAACCAGTGCTAAAACTGACGGCTTCAATTTTAGAATGACGATGCTTATGATTCGCTCTGGCAGTCAGACGAGTTATTTAATTTCTTCCCTAGTCTTTTTTATTTGGAAATTTAATTGAATGGCATTTTCAAAACCCATATTTGCTCGTAGCATGATCTACTCGTTCCGAATACTGACTACCGAAAAAATACCTTAAAAATACCTTTACATATCATACAAAATAAGATCTAATTTTTCAGAATGATTCTAGAATTGCATCAAAAACAAAAATTAAAATCTATAAAAACATTGAATTCTGAGAACCTTTTCATTTGTTTTTCAATATAGTTACAAAATCTATATCCATATGTTTTAATATGATTTTATATAAGTAAAAACAGATATTTAGTTATCAACTGTTAGTGAAATAAAAAGCGTAAACATAATATTCTAAGTATATCTACGTACGTTGGCTTCTTCTGTTTAATACTAACAATGCTATTTCTTTGCCTTCTTCTTTTATTACTATTAAGTTTACGAATTACGAATTATGTAAATTATAACTGAATTACATATGACTTCTTAAAGCCACTACGATCTTGCATTAAATTGCTTTTCTACATCTATCGCTGATTACTCTTCTTTTCTGTTGATTTCTTTTTTCTATATCAATATTCAACGTATTGATTTGAAATTTGCATCTGTCTTTTTTTCTTCAATATCATGTGGCGATTTTAATCTCAAGAACAACCAGGAACTCGTCCGACTTGTACGCTATTTTGTAACAGACATAAAGCGGATGCGTTATCATGTGCGCTTTGCTGGTTTTAAAAAATAGAACGATCGACGATAATTATTACTTCAGATAAATTTTAATGCAATAAGTCTAAAAATTTTTGTGGCATGAAATTTTGATGATAGTGTTTCGCTACCAATAGTGAAACTTCTAATCGAAATGAAGCATCAATTTTCGTCTATAATAATACTATCATTCCTCGTCGCAGCCTAACCTGTTCTTTCAGTGCAAGATACTCAGTAATTTGATGAGTTAGTTTTTTAATCCTTTAGAGGCGAATCGGAATAAAATCTTGAATAAAATATTGAAATCTTGCATTGTTTTGGAATATATAGTTTTTTATTATAAAAAAAAACAGAGACTTGGAATCCTGACATACAAAGCCTGGACAGATTTGTACAATAAACTGACAAATATTAGTTTATAAAATCTTTATGGCATTTTATGGTTTCAGTTAAAGACATCTCTAAAGCATGTGGTTTGATTATTAGTTTTACTTTTAGTTTTACCTTTATCTAACATAATTCTACATATATTTCCATATGAAATCTTTGATGATGAAATTGTATATATATGAAAGTTCTTTCATCCCTTTTAAGCATAGGTGGAAGTATATATTATATATTTACTTCCGCAGATTATATATATGGAAATACATATAATTTTACTTCTCTATATCTGACACATACACTAAATATTAAGAGATATTTAAAAGATGTTTTTAATCAGCTTTTTGCTCTGGCAGTTGATTAGTCTGTGCTTATAAGACTTGATAGATAAATAGAGAGATTCTTGATAAATAAAAATCAATAAGAAATCGATAGCAATAATAACACAGAACTGTAAATAAAAGAAAAAAAACTTAGATTATATATAACTTTATCTTGTTTATCAAATAATTTTTCGAAAAGCTAAATTAATTCCCGTTGAGCATATATCGCTTTATCGCGTTAAAACTTATTTGTGCTTTAAAGCAATTGGATGGAAAATCGCAAATTGTGAATTGTGATTCGCGAAGTTGGAGTGGGTGGGGCTGCTGCTTTGTGAATTGTAAATTAAGGAATTATGGCTTTAGAATTGTATTCAAGGAACATTATTTGAGATATTATTGAAGTGTTTTTTTTTTCATGTATAGTAAACCCGCGAAGTGTCTGAGAAAATCATTGATCAGATTTAAATTTTGCGACCCGAAACATGTATAGAAAGCTTTTCATTTTTTCGTTAAAAATTGCAATGAATTTAGTCGCACAGCGACGCGCGCCGCATTTCCCGAGCACTTTTCGCATCTACTTCGTCCCTTGGAAATACGACGATACAAGTTCGCACTTTTCTCCGTTACGTAACGAGAAGCTTTGGTTCTCGTCTTCGACTTCTATCGATCCTCCCATCTTCCAAAATCTCTCTTCGTCTCTCTTTCGTCGCGTGCGCCGGCAAAGGAACGCGCTTATAGATATCAATCGTGTCACCACGTATATATAACGAGTAGCAGCAGCAGCAGCAGCAACAGCAGCAGAAGAAGCGTTAGAGGCAGCTTCTGTCCCGCCCCCTACGGATATAAATTGCGCGAGGTCACTGACTCCGAGAGCCTCGCCTCTCTTTGGTTGATCCACTCACGTGGCGCATAATATACAAGAGTGAGAGCGCCGTGGTGGGAGGGGGGGGTGGATTTTTGGAGAAGGGCAGCTAAATTTAGACCGCGCACCGGTCGCGACGTGCGACACGGACCTACGCACGTGCATCACCAAAAATCTTCCTCCTCCCCCCCCTGCTCCATCGAACATGCAGACAGAGGGAACACCACGTCAAGTTATTCCGTGATCTTTCTTTTGTTTTGAATACTCTCTTTGCATCCGATTTAATATATTCGTCCCGTGCATAATAATAGGAAAAAACTAAATCGTAACCATCTCATACAGTAAACAATATTTAGATATTAAATGATGCTATTTAAAATTTTTTTTTGAAATACTGGGAGTATTTGCTGTTTTACTTTGGCATAGAACTATTTTAATTTTACTGACAGGGAAATTATATCAACTGTGGATTACATATTTGATCGAATGTAATTCAACTTTATTTTTGAAATCTAAATAGATTATTCTTGAAATATTACCTAGTACCGATGCTGTAAATTTCCCCTTCGCACGTAGAAGAGCATCCTTTTACAATGTCATTTAACACCGCATCCATTTTTGACACATCTTTTGAATGATTTTTGCTGGTATTATACAAATGCCAATATATTTCATAAATGTGACGATTTATAAATAACAAGAATACGAATTTAACAGGCAGTATTACAGAGTAAACTTTAAATTTTTATCTGATATTATCGTTATTTGATGAATGTTTAATTTTTAAGCGTACCTTAATTTGTGTAATGCAAAATCGAAACCATTCAAAGATATACAAGATATCCTGATTTTAACTTATAAACTAGAATAACTCGAAAACTAAATGGTTTGAGCAAAAAAAAAAACTCAATAGACCAATTTTTCAGGAAATCAAAAAGGCGTTCTAAATAACTGACCGAATTTTAGGTTCATGCCTTACTCAGACCATATGACGCCAAGGATCTATTCATTAATAGAAACCTAATTTTTAGATAACTTTTTTCAACAAATGTTTTCTAATTCGGATTCAGATTTCAATTCGCATAGCGTCTTTCATTTTCCGTAAGATTTCTCTTGCTCCGTTCCATCCAACTACTTACTGTTGGAGTGAATGTCGTTCTCGCAATACTCGTCAAATCTTAACCAGATGATAGTGCAATAAAGCCCTGTGTCCAAAATTGGATCAGTTATTCAAATTCGATCTTTTGATTTCCTTCAAAATTGAACTCTTCAGTTTTTTTAAACCTCTTAGTTTTTGAGATATTCTACTTAAGATAACATGGAATACTACGTATAAAAGAGAACTGATGCAATCGCGTGCGATTTGAAAAATACCTAATTTAAAAATCGAATGTTCACAACATGTAGAAGGAAATTTTAAGTGTCTAAATTATAGCTACTCTACTAATTATCTATTAAGATATGAAGAATTTCGATATCATCTATATGAACTGTAGTTGAAATGCTCTCATCGCGAGTTCAATCATTGTGAGTTTAATCTTCCTTTTCAAACGATCACACTTGTACTTGATACTCTACTTAGCCAAGTATCAACTTAGAATATGTATATAAATTAATTAATTATTATATCTTCCTTAAAACATGGGCCTTTTAATCTTTTAATCTTTTTATTGCTAATAAAGCACTTTTAATAACAAAGATCTGATTTAGACTCGTATTAAGAAATTTTCCTTTTTAGTTTCTTCGTACGGTCACGCTGTAGTAACGCGCAATGCGAATATACACGGCTGCGTAGTTTTCGAGTGATTTGCTTTATTGCTGCACCACTGGCGCTTCCCGAGCTTTCGCGCGTGATTGATGTCCCTGGGTTTCGAAGCTTTCGGGAAACGCTTTTCTACGTAAGCCTTATATATTTATTTTTAAGCCAAAGCAATTTTCACGCTCCCATGAAATTAGCTAATTTATCATCATCAACTGATTAATCAAAAAGGAATAGAATAGAAATTTACTTATAATTAATGGGGAACTCTCTAAATTTGAATAAGTGCGACAGAATAGTGAAAACGCAAAATTTCGAAGTTTGCAATGTGTACAAGACAATGATGGTAATTTTTTTCATTTTTACTCTACGCTCGTGTTCAGTATTGAATAAGTAGATTGATTGTTTTATATTTAAAGAATATTTCACTAAAGATGTCGATACAATTGTCTGATTTTTAGCAACTTTATATAATTGTGCAGAATTATTTTATTCGGTTCCAATGAGGCAAACTTTAGTCTTGTATATACAGTATCATCTCGGAAATACAGTACAAATTTATTCACTACAGAAATATGTAATATATATTTATCCTTATCGATTAGCAGTACACTAATATGCAGTTGGTGATTCAATTTAGACTTGTTCCGTCATAGTAAAATTTTCATCGATTCAAAATTTCGAGAATAGTTTATCGCTAAAATCGAATGAAACTTTTCTTATTATAATGAAGTGTGCACTGATATTGTAGATGACTAAAGAGACGCGCGCAGAGAGATATAATTGAATTAAGACAAAAAAATTATCTGCACATTCTATTTAAATTATAGAGTTTCGAACTTGTGTAATCTTCTACGCCTCGACATACTGGAATTATCATACGTATACAATAAACAAAACGTTTTGTTCCTTTATAACAATAGCTCGCCCGTTCCATATTTCGAACGCTCAATTTCCCAACGCTTCGCAAGCATTGTATATATATATATATATATATATATATATATATATATATATATATATATATTCTCGTCTAAGATTAATTTAAATTGCAAATTGGATTATATGTATATAAGTGTAAGCACGTCCCGAGATGAAAGCGCAAACGCGAGTGCGCGCTAGACTTGGATTTTTTTTGCCCCCCCTTCCCCTCCTCGCTGTATTCCTTATGATATGTCGGACCGCTGCAACTACGATCGAACTTTCTAAGGTGTATTAAATCTGCTGAATGAAAATAAGGCAACTTCCTGCCTTATTTTAGAGGTCGCCCATATAAGCCGGTCCGGATTTTTCACTTAAAAGCATATATTTATACCGTGCACTGCGCGATGCACACGCGACTTATCCAGATTTCGTATAGTTCGCGAAAGAACGATGCGTTTTTACGGTATAAAAGTAATCCATAATTAGAACTAGTTAATACTATAAATATTAGTTTTAATTAACTAGTTTTAATAATAAGATCAGGAATTTTTTTTAGTCACCTTGTTCATGTTATTAGAATTAAGATTGAAACAATATATAAATTAATAATTATATACTGCGTACTTTTTTCATTATCCCAAAAAAGTTTTCCCCTCGATAAATTAATGGAAACCGCCGGTTACTGTGCAATAATCGTTGACAAGTCAAACAGCAGTTTAAAGTGCGTCTCATTCACATTGTTTCCTTGTTACTCGCACTAAATTTATAAATGGAACGCTTTCACCTGTTCGGCCAACTTTTCCCATTAATTTTTAATACAGAAATAATTTTGAAAGCAGGCTATTTACCCACGCGTAGTTTCTATCCGAGCCGCGTCGCGTTTTACTGAATTAAAATTGCCACCCGGTAATTATATATATATATATTGCAAAAAGAAACAAATTAAATTGAATTCGTAACTAAAGGTATATTTTTTGTTTATAGCTTGAACTATGATAAGATGCGGGATAAGAAAAATCTATCAAAACAGAGATTTCGAGGACAATACGATATTAATCAAAGAGCTCGCGCACGGGCGTGCTTGGCGTTTCTTTTGATCTTACCCGCAAGCTACATACATAATAGATAAAACAGTATAATATACGAAAGTACATATATGCGAGTAATTCCTCACTGTCTTACGCCACGACAATAGATATTATTCGTTAAATCTGATATGGCTCTCGATTTAACTGAATTTTATTTCTGTGAACGTTCCTTTTGTTGGATCTAGCACTGTGTGCAAAGCTAAACTTTATTATTCTTACTGACATTGTTATAAACACAGTATATATAAAAGATGTTTTTATTAAAGGTGCGATTGTATATAGCGCTCTATCCGCTTTATACTATAAATAATACACTATTTCGTTATAGATATTGTATTTTATGTCATGCAATATTTGTTGACGTACAAATTAAGGTTAATTATCCTAACGGCATGAAATATTTTGGAAGATTTGTATATTTCAAAATATTTTGTAAACATTATATTCAGACCTATTCTATTTTTAGAAAATATTTTCATAAAAAATAATATAATTTTTTTTTGTAATTTTATTATTAAATTATTTTTGTATTAATTTTCTTACTTTGAGTAAATTATTTTTATAAGATATTTTATTGCAATATTTTTGTAATCGAATAGTTCAGTATTTTAAAAGTATTTTTAAAATATCCTGAAATGACTTTAGAAATATTTTATCTTCTTTTACTATTCAAATTCTCATACATGTTTTTTCTTTATTTATTCTAAATTGCATGGCATAAAAATAAAATAAAAATCCATTTGCCAACCTGTACTTACCTTCTGAAATATTCAGTTTTAATTTCATTTCATTTCACAGCACCAAAAATTAAACTATAATAATACCAGTTCTATGCGAGTGTGAAAGGTGATAATATATATCTCAAGTCCACGAAATTGAAAAAGTTACGTTAAAGTTGTCATTTTGAGGTGAGAACGATGAGAAAATTATTGTTTACACTGATCAGTCACTGTAATTTTGAGTTTCTGGAATTATTTATAACGCACTGTTCAGATGAAAAAAATTATATTACTTTATAAGAATAAGACTTTGTTATGCATTGTTCTACTGGCAATTTCCGAGTGAGTTTTTCTATTGCATTAGTTTGGATTTGAAAAATTGAGCATTGACTGATGATTAATATTCGTTATCATTGCACTCAAATCCAATCCAATCAACGTAAAATTTTTAGTAAAATTTCCAATTCCACGTGTTGCACTATAATGAAATACGATCACGAGCATTTCGATATCAAACTTTTAGCAGACTGTCACCATTTGATAACATATATAAAGAATTCGCAATTATCGTACTATTTCGGTGTATACTTACTGTATACTAGGCTTATCTACATATGTTTTCGAATAAACCGTTTGTACGTATAAAATCCGTATATTAGATCGATATCCGGTTATCATCCACTCTGCTTTATGCCGATGAATTTAACTATTCGTATCATTATAGACAAGAAAATATAGATAATATATTTACCTGCAGGGATATCCAATAATTATCTGCATGCTTGGGTATCTGAAATAAAATTCATAATAAAATTGTTCGCATGTTTACTTATCTATTCGACTGTAATGTAATTAGTGTGACATTTCATTAGAATACGCATATAACTGTAATATATTTCATAAATGAATATGATAGGTAAGAAATGATCTATAAAAACGAATTTTCATAATTTCAATATTAGGATATTGTATTTAATTATCCAAATATTGGCATTATCCGTATAGTCATAATTGCGACATACCCCGTGACGTTGAAGAATCAGTAGAGCTGTTGGACCAAAGAGCGAGAATATTGCAATAAAAACAGACTTCTTTGCGGTACTTGATGAAAATTACATTAAAAGATATAATTTATGTATGAATGTAAATAAATGTACACAAGCCCTCAATGTTAAGTTTGCTAATTATATTTTTTATTTTATTGGTTGTTGTGTATTGTGAGGTTGCAGAATACGAAAATTGCAGATTACGATAACTACTTAATTCGTTTTCGCTGATTTATTCTGCCATGATTAATGTTCTTTGTACCATTAGATACTTAAAAATAACGACGGAAATAGAAATGAGATTATTTTGACCAACAGGGGCGCTACGATCGATCCTCATATAGCCTCCACCCCTCCAGACAGTCCAGACGCGCCGGCCCTCGCAAACGCGATTTTCCGTCTCACGCCCTCCTTATGTGCGACCGCCGTCACATCCTCGAGCTCGCAGACGACGCGA
Organism: Sycobia sp. Sy_11; assembly: GCA_018907035.1. Taxonomy (NCBI): domain Eukaryota; kingdom Metazoa; phylum Arthropoda; class Insecta; order Hymenoptera; family Epichrysomallidae; genus Sycobia; species Sycobia sp. Sy_11. Next base: position 81,340 of record JACCIC010000148.1, on the reverse strand, counting down.
CGCGACGCGACGGGCATGCGAAAGGCACTCGAGACCATCTCCCTCTTTCTCTCTTATACCTTTTACCTACTCTTCCTTTCCTCGTGTGTGCATATATATATATATATATATATATATATATATATATATATGTGTGTGTGAGGCAGGTCGGCGTGTCCGCTTGGCTATATTCGTGACTTTCGCCCGTCACCGGCTAATTATATACGCCGCCGGAGTGCGTGCGTACGTGCGTGCGTGCTCGCGCACGTGCAGACCCGGCACAATAGACTCGCAGGAGTATTGGAGTGCCGCGTTATGCATGGCAGATAGTGCCTCTCTGGTCTATGAAGGTATATATTGTATCGCGCACCCTCGTCCGCGGTCGAGTCGCGACCGACGGCGTTGAATGGCTTTTGAGGGGAAAAAAGGGGGAGCCAATGAGATATAATACTCTAGGAGACCGAAGGGCTTCATCGATGACTTAAGGCTTTTTCATTTTCGAGCATTTTGGCCATCGGTACGGGAATTTTAATCCAGAACTGAAATCTAAATTGTTCCTTAACAATTTATAACGTTACATTTACTTTTCATTTTGGCATTCCAATCTCACAATTAGTGATCAGGTGAAAAAAAAAATCGTTCTGTGAACATAATTCTACAATCGAATCTATGTTGTGCTTCAGCGTACTTCCCTGTTCTGAACGCATACTAGGTTTATTCATTTTATTTCTTCCATTGATCAAAGTAATGATAGAATCAAAAATTGTACTTGTGTCGACTGTTTTATTTTAGTTTCGTATAATATATTATAGTATAAAAACTGTAAGATCTATAAAAATATTTATTAAAATCAAGTAATCCTAGAAGTTTTCCTTGGCGAGGAGTATTTAGAAATTACGCAAGATGATCACCACACCTCTTTCATCGTCTCGAACCTTTTTAAACTTCTTTTAAAGACTGACTTACTTGTTGGAAGCAAGAGAGAGTGACAGTATCCTAAATCAGGCAATTATAGCGATTTTTGAATATTGAAGTTACTCTATGAATATAATAAAAGGCGTTTGACATCGAGAGGGTACGTCGTTCTCAACTAAAATCGACTCCACACGTTATTCTTTTAATTGAAAAATGATTAGCTGTTCACTTGAGCGAATACATAAATTATGTTACTAAGTTTTGAATTCCATACATTCCAATGTACGCAAAATTATTTGGATATATCAAGTTCTGATGATCTAAACAAATGTATTTCCACAATAAGTCATTAGTTATTGAATAAAAATAATTGACTTTATCATATACAAAAGTAGCAAAAAGTCTATAAATGATACACCCAGTTCCATGAGCTCATGACAAAGATAGCAGGCGCGCGAACTGGCGAACTTTCAACGAATCTGGAATACTGAACATTGAAAAAAGAAGAAAGAAAATTGTTAATTCTAAGAGAGGCGATGAGTTCTTGTTTCGATCAGAAATCTTGTTCGATAAACCTGAAAAAGAGGTAACAGATCGAGGAAAGTACCACTTCTTCATTGTCTTATAATTATAATATAGACGTGCTTCTGTTGACACATAAACTTAATGCTTTCTACTGTTCAATGATATTTGTAACAAGGAGTGTTCCAACTGCAAAATGTATCTTCATCCTAATGTTGTGAACAGACGATATGCACAGTAGCTAATCCTAATACTCAAAATTCTTCAAATATATTAAATTGTTTCTTTTGTCAACTGTATATACTTGTAAACTTATGTATCTGTATCAATCCTTGCTCTAAACTCTTTGCTTGATAAATTCTCGTATTACACTTATGAATATACATATAGTCAAGAAAATAATCAACAAATATATGTACAATATTAAGATACAAAATGTAAATTAAAAATATAATTTAAGAGGAAATCGTAAAATTTACAAATCTTCACATTATAAATATTGTTAACGTGAATTAATCACTTTTAGTTTAAATTATATTTTAAATATACATCTTATGTGTTGATATGATCTATCTGTATTGATGGAGTGCAAGAAGAAATCAATCCAAAATATTAGAACATGGATTAATGCAAATATATGCACTTATAATTATATATAGATTGTAAAAATAACATTTTAGTGTATTTTAGAAAACTTTGAGCGTTAGGACAAACCATTCCGCATATGATGTATTCGTAAGGATGAAGCTAAATTTTTCTGAATACAATTCGTGACCCATAGCTGGTACACTCATCTTCTAAGTATCAATTTATTGGACAAAATGTCAATAAGTAAAATGTTAACAACAGATAGCGAAGTTTTTTACAGTTGAAAATACAATGAGGTTCTATGATAGAATTGATTAAAGATTTTTCTAATAATTGATTTAAATAAACTAACACAATAATAATACAACGAACTAAATATTGGAAAAAATAATTGTACATATTATTAAATTAATCACAAAAATTCCGCGTATATGTGAGGAAACAATTATTTTACTACACAATTCTTCCTGACAGTTTATCTATCGACTTTTACAGTTTTACAATGATGTCTGGCCGTTCAATTTCATCGATTTTAGCTACTGATGGCCGAGTTGAAATATTGATACGTTGCCCTGACACATTAGTCATCTTCGGTTCTCCCCCGGCCTTCAGAAAACGGTTTATATAGCATTTGAGCATACGCACGCGATAAAGTGTTAGTTTCTAACCTCTATAAAAAAAATACCACTGTTGTGACCAAAAAGTGTTTTCGTTATTAGAACAGTACGCATTGCCAGATATCCAATGAATCATTTCCTGCCCTTTCTATGCCTCTATAAGATGGTGCCATCTATTCGTGTTGTTTCCCGAATCAATAATCTTGTTAGTTATAAGGGCATTTGTGAATTTTCCCCCTTTGAGATGATAGTAACACTCTGTATGATTTCATTATATAGAGAAGGTAGGAGACAAGATTAAGACTTTTCTCAAAACGATATAAGATAATTTGGAAATATCTATCAAATCGCCTTTTATTTAACATAGTTTGCTTTTCTAAACAGTATCCTTTTATCAATATGTCTACTCATAATAAATATCTTTGGATTTTTAGAAATTCCTAGCTGAATAGAGATAAATATTACAGGATTTTATAATTTGACTCTAATGAATGGTATCGTCCTCACCGTGTTTTAAGTAATTAAAAACTGTTACCAACAATTTATCTGCAATTTGCTGAGTATAGAACGCTGACAATTCATATTATGTAGATCGAAAACTCTTTAAAGAACCTTGGTTACAAACGATACTTTTTTGAATCCTAGACTATAAAGAGCATTTCGGTTTGGAAGATATATAAAAATATATTATAGATGGTGTATATACATGGGCTACGTATGGAATAGCTTTACGTTTAATCGACATTTGAATCATACGAAGCTACTCTATTACAAAGCTTGAGTTTTGCAAAGCTTTGTTAATTTTGAATTTTGTTTCCGCGAACTGCTGAGAATGTATTATTCATCTTCAAAAAGTTATTGAGGACCATAAAATGATTTTTTTTTGGAATCAGAGTGAAAAGCCCTTGATTGCAACTTATTCGTTTTCAACATACTTTTAACTGCCAACTGATGCAATCGCCTTTCATTTCAAAGTCACATAATTATTTTCTTTAGATCTAAACTTAGAATTTTGTAATCTCATTTAATTAGCAAACAGTCTATTTACAAATATGAATGTAATTTTTAAAATCTTTGATTAACTTCTAGATAATATTCTCGTTTGCATTGCAATTAAGGAAAATTCTGAAATTTGGAATATAAAAACGTATTATTTATTGAGATATCGTACACGTGTATATTTTTAAAAAATTTTTAAAAATCCATTTTTATGAAAATT